>OU896717.1:10780299-11130311 GCA_918026855.4 Phaedon cochleariae
GTAAGAGCTCACTAGGTGTCTTACCTGTCGTCTTGTTCGGAACATCATTAATGTAGAATTGAATACGGTCGACCTCCTGGTCCCACATGTCTTCGTCTGTCATGCCTGTCATTAGGGCTCCTAAAATGGTTCTGTTGAACCTTTCGACTTGCCCATTGGCTCTAGGCGTTGCTACTGCATTCATTACATATAGTATATATACCCTTATTAGTGCAATACCGCATGAACTCTCGACACGTGAAAGAAGAACCTTGGTCTGTGATGATCAATTTGGGTAATCCATAAAGATTGGTAATGGTCTCTAGGAACGGTATAACATGAACAACTTCAGTAGATTTCACAGCTTTCAAAAACACAAATTTGGTGAAGGCATCGACACATACGATCAAATGGACATTAGCTTTCTTGGACTTAGGAAACGGTCCAAGGTGGTCAATATGTAGTACGTTCATCGGTATAGGTTCTTTTGGTATGGGATGAAGGAAACCTGAATTCTTTCCAAACTCATCATGTGCGGCTTTCACAACCTGTTGGCGCATTCCTCTTGGTACCACCCACTGGATTCCTCTTGCTGTAATGCGATATACTCTACCGTCTCGAAGTGCGTGATTTTTATAAACATCATAATCTGATTCCGTTGCTGGAGGTTTGGATAGTGTTTGTTGGATCTGGTTTATTTTCTCATCTGTCAGTTGGCCCAATAGAACCCAATCCGCTTGTTCAATTCGAAATACGATTTCTACGGATGGAGCTTCTCTAGCTGTGGCATTTCGACTTAATGCATCCACATGTTTCATCCGATTCCCTGGTCGATACTTTACTGTGAAGGTGTACTCTTGCAGTTGTAGCCACCATCGTGCAATCCGGGGAAGTAAGTCCTTCTTTTCACTAGTCATTTTCAACGCATTATAATCAGTAACTACTGTGGAATCTTTTCCAATTAAATATACTCAAAATTTCTTGAGAGTCTCTACAACGGCAAGAGTTTCTAAATCATATGAAAGATATTTACAATCGTTGTCCAGCGTTTGTTGGCTATAATAACACACAGGGTGCAGTTCTGAATCCTGTTGTCGTTGGAGCAATATTCCTCCAAGACCCTTCGCACAAGCATCCGTATGAACTTCTGTTTCCGATTGAGGATTGTATAGCGCCAGGGTTGGTCTTTCAGTTAATGTTTCTTTTGAGTTTTCAAAAGAGTTCTGCTCAATGCTCGTCCATTCACAAACTGTATTTTTCCTCAGAAGCTGTGTTATGGGTTCAGATATAAGAACATAATTTTAGACAAATTGTCGAAAGTACCCGGTAAGACCAAGAAATTGTCGAACTTGATGTACATTTCGAGGTGGCGAAAAATCTTCAATAGCTTTAGACTTTGGTTCTCCTGGTCTGACTTGACTTTCAATTATCTGGTACCCTAGGTAAGATACAGATGTCATGAAGAAAGTACATTTTCGAAGATTGAGGGTCAGCCCCTCTCCTCTTAATAATTTGAAGATTTGTTGCAAAGCAAGGATTCCTTCTTGCACTGTCGACGTGTGAACCAATATGTCATCTAGATAAATAGCTGCGAATCTCTTAACAGGCGCAAGTACCTTATTCATTAGTCGTTGAAATACACTAGAAGCATTAGTTTGACCAAATGGCATCCTATTGAATTCGTACTGTCCTTGAGGTGTAACAAAAGCAGTGTAAGGCCTTGCTTCCTTTTTCATCAGAATTTGATAGTAACCTGATCGTAGATCTAAGCTCGTGTAGTGTTTACTGCCGTGTAGCCTATCTAGCTGATCATCTATGCGAGGTAATGGATAACGATCCTTTGAAGTTTGAGAATTGAGCTTTCTGTAGTCAATACATAGGCGATGATCCCCAGTTTTTTTTTTCACCAGTAATACTGGTGAACAGAACGGAGAACTTGACTCGCTAACTATTTCGACATCGAGCAATTCTTTCACCATATCCTCGACAACATTTTGTGCATGCTCGGACATTCGGTATGGGCGATAGGTGAATGTCTTGCTATTCTTCAGCTCTATGTCCATCTCATTTGAATTAGCACAACCCAACTCCTTGATATCATCAGCAAAGCAATCACGGTATTGTAGTATGAGTTGTTCTAAATTCTTCCTCTCCGCTAGTGTTATAGGGCCAGTTTATATTTTCTTCAAGTTCAAAGGAGGCAAATTCTTGATAGAAACTCTCTGTACCTTTTCCGTGGGCTCATGTTGCCCCTCTGTACAAGGCCATGCCCGAACAAAAAGTTTCGATGCTGGTATAAATATATCGTTCTCTGATAAATTCACAAATGGAATTAGTGAAGGGGTGTTTTCTACAATTCTCAAAAAAGTGTTAGGAATACAACACTCCTTGCCTTCTCCATATCTGAGGCTTGTTTCTACGAAAAGATCACCATTGTAACCGTTCAGTGGGCTGACGCTGATATTTGCTGCACAATTTGGGGGTACTATTGTTTCTTCTCTAGTGAATAGGGGTATCTTCATAATGGAACTAAGGTTATCCAATTCGTTGGAGTTTTTGACGAATCGCAAGGCTTCATCATCTTTGACAATTATGACCCCTTGTTTCTCAGTGAAAGGATGCCCGATCAGGAGAGAAACATCTTGACCAGTGTATGGAACAACATTGGCATCTACCTGTGCACCAACATCATCGACCTTCAAGTGAAACGTAACACTTCCAAGTGTACATACCTCCCCTCCACCAAACCCACGTACGAGGGTTTTATCTTGGTAGTTAACAGGAAGTGAGAGGCGGTATACTTCGTCATGACGAATTATATTACAAGTACTGCCAAGATCGACATAGGCTGTAGAGTGTTCACCATGCATTTGCACATCCTTATAGTATTTCTGATTTGTGATTTTACGAGTGCCTTCATATAGTCATTCAGTCCGATTCACCGTCGCGGTAGAATTCGGTTTGCTGTAACATGTGTCTTCAATGTGACCAGGTTTCTTGCAGTAGTTGCAGACAAGGGTCGTCTTGTCCTTTCTTTGGGAGCACGATGAAGATATATGACCAGGTCGCCCACAAGTGAAGCATTTTTCTCGTCCTTGATTCGAATGGAAATTTGTAAGTGGCTTACGTTTGGACCCTTGAAGT
The DNA here is from genome assembly GCA_918026855.4 of Phaedon cochleariae. Taxonomy (NCBI): domain Eukaryota; kingdom Metazoa; phylum Arthropoda; class Insecta; order Coleoptera; family Chrysomelidae; genus Phaedon; species Phaedon cochleariae. Next base: position 10,783,423 of record OU896717.1, read on the forward strand.
TCAATGTGCGTAGATCTCATATGGGTTCTTCCAGTATCAGGAAGAGGAAAAGTAGGCAAGAAGTTTAGCGGGTTCCGGAAAGTTACTGGCCCTAGCCGCTATTTTTACATGCGGATCATCTATTCCACCCACAAGGCATGAAACGGCATCCTTATGAAAAATCCTGCAACGATTCAACAACGACAGCTTCTCATAGTAATATTTCAGGTGCGTTTCGTCGTAACTCTTCCTCCTCATCATCATTTTCTCGAGAGTTGAGTGATAATCATCAACTGACGGAAATGCTTCCTGAAGTTTTTCCTTCCACTCCAACCATGTATATCTGAGTGTTTCGAAACTTTTGTACCATGTCTCGGATAATCCTTTCAGTTTATTCAACGCATAGTAAATCGTTGTCTCTTCGTTCCATTGATAGATTTCCCTTAGCTCATCAACCTTACGACACCACATTGTCATTGATAACTCCCCATTCTCTGGATTGAAATATGGGACGACATCGCCCCGGTATCCAACATTCTTTGGCCGTTCCGGCATAGCCTGGATAAATCTGGTAACAGCATCACTCAATCTATCAATTGACGTATTGCTTTTGGAAATACTTCCTCTTGACCTACGTGGATGAGGACTGTTAGATGTTCTTCTAGGTCTGTGAAAACGTTCAAGACTCGAACGGAAGTCGAACGCCGTTCCCTCGATCTGCTACGTCTTGTTGGAGTACTACCGTCATACTCAGAGGTATCTGAGACGGCCCTGCTCAGTCGCCTACTCCAACGATCCATTTTCAAATAATAATTCCAAAAACCTATGAATAATCGAGATCATGTATAATTGTACAAGATGTTTCTTAGGCCTAGACTTCCTGAGGAAATGTTCGTCATATTAATAATCACATCGATTCTCAGTGGCACTATGGCAATAGGAACCATTCCACTTCTGATTTGTAAGAAACGACATTGGCTAGATACAAGGTGACGCATGGTGATATCATGTGTAACAACTGTACTGGGTGTCCCGCGGGTGTTTCTTACAATTGCTCCCATTATAGCGTCTTCTAATTGCACATAGTTTCTAGCCTCAATTATAGTTCTATTCCTTTATCCGTTCGAAAATGCATCAATTGCTTTTTTTTTCACCAATTTTGGAATTTGAACAGAATTCTCGTCTCCGTCTGCTTGCGCTAATATTAGATCTAACATAAGTTGTTCAATATTTCTTGCATAATCATCGATACTTTTAGTGTCCTGTCTAATACTTTGCATTCGGGAAGCAAATGCTGTTGCAGATTTTCTCGTTAATAGGTGGTTCTTTATATCTGATACTAAATCTGCAACATTATTGTAAGTTGTTCGTAGCCCCAATTTTGCACATTGCGTAATTTCTGCTTTTAATACATATTTGATTAAGAAAGATTCTCCATCATTGTCAAACGAGTCGCTGTATAACTCAATGGCATCGATTAACTGCTTCGTAACATCTTCAGTACCGTCCATAGATGGTAATAAAGATGCTGCGGTTCGCAAATCGAATTTTTCAGGCATTTTTGAAACTTTTACGTCCTCTTCAATATGAATGTTTTTGAGTCTATTTGTCAGAATTGTCTTAGCTTCGTGTAATTTAATTCCTATTATACCTAAATAACCATCAAAATCTACTTGCAATTCTTCATCTTCACTACAACTATCTCTGATTTTCAAAAACTCAGCTTCTAGGATATTGATATCACCTATAAACTTGTCAACTCTAGCCAAAGATTCTCTACGATCTGCCGGTTTTTTTATAACGTAAAACTACCGTCAACACCTCAGATAATTTATCAAATTCTTCTAACCTATTCATTGATAAAAAAAATACAAAAATGACTTACTGCTTAGACAACATATACTTTTATTCTGGACCCCAATTCATTCCTTGATTCCTCAGCATAACTCCATACAGCATCATATATCCCTCGTTGCGCCCTACTAATCTGTTCCCACGATGCTGATCACCGGTACGGCCGATCAGTTTCAGACTAAGTCTTGACTTCTTATTATTTCTCTTCTTATCTTCTTCTCTATGGATTTTTTGCCTCTACAATAGCATGAGATGAATAAGCTTACAATTATCAGCATTCCAATAACGACTCCGCAAACTTCCAAGAGGGTGTAACCATGTTTAGCGTCACCTTGAGCAGTAGTTCCTTCGCTGTTGCCTGCTTGTGAAATGATCACTTATGCCTTTGATTGTATTTTTCCCATCATCTTGGTGACCAGATGATTTTCATATATAGTTCTCCATTTTCCCAAACATGCAACCAGCAGGATCGCCATGTAATGTCCTGTCTTCAATTAGATCGTAGTTCGAGTTATCGAAACATGTTCAGGAGTGCAGGAAAGAATAACAGAAGATAGTTCACTTTTTACTGGTTTATTATAGAATAGTTATTAATTCTTTCAGAGTTCGAACCGGAATGTTCTCTGTGAACTACAATACCTAATTGCTAACCTACCTATTACTATCAACAATGAATTGATGAATAATCAAACTATCGTAACACTTTCGGAAAAGCTGTGTTGGACTGTTTCGAAATGGTACCTGATTTCAATGATATAATTAAACGATATATCATGAACATCCACTACAGAATGCATGACAAAACCATCAGGAGTCTACGAACACAATAATTAACAATAATAAATTCAACACATGTGCAGAATAGCATTTCATGGTAATGATTCAATTCAATTAGACATTTTCCCTATTTTTCGGTCTCCTACTTTAGATTTGACATTCAAGTAATATACAGGGTGTCCCTGAAATGTCTGTAGAAAATGATATCACAGATTTCTGTGACCAGAATAAGATGATTGAACCAAACTTACCTCTATACCAAAATGCTCCGTTTAGCCGCGTTGGAATTGAATTTTTATTTCTAATGTTATCGTATATTTCAATATCGTCTATAGATATTGTTCTCGAATTTATTGGGCATACTGAATGGACTATTTTGCATGAAAAACAATCCATATCATTTTGATTGGTATACAGGATGTCACATCTTTGGAGTACTGTTGATTGAAAAATTGATAGAACGTTTTCTAAGTACGCCACTGAACAGATCTAATTGTTGTTTTCTATTCTCTTATTCAAAACCTAACTTTCAAATCTCCTGGAAGTTTGTGACAATCCTTTTGGTTTGCAAGTTATTTGACCAAATTCAATCTGATGTACCTGATAGTCATGAGAATTATTTAATTATTATTGTAGGTTTCAGGGTAGATTTCAATTTTGAATAATCAATCATATCTAAGATAAATTTTCTCATGAATTCTAAAGACAGGGTGTTGAATTTTTCACATTTCCTATAATTACCAATGCCCTATACGTGAGCATTTCAATATGGAGATAAGTTTGGTTGAAATATCTTATTTCGTTGTCGGGAGTCTGTGGTATCATTTTGTACAGACATTTCAGGGACATCCTGTCACATTGGTACTTGAAATTATGGTGATATGCTTCATGCTTTGGATATTCACAACTTGTTCTGCTCTGAACATCATGCATGAAATGCTGCTCAAAGCATAATTCTCATTGGGAGAGTGCCATTATAGTAGCCAACCTCAGGAATATATGGAAAACAACTACCTACCTCTTTTTCAGGAATGATTCAGGTCTTGATTCAGAGTTCATACCCTAATCAGAATATTTTTGATAGGATTAGGATAATACAAATGTTTGGTAGTGGAACTCTCAAGATATACCCCTTCCTTCCTGTGATACTGATAAGGGTATGAACTTTGAAGCAAGACTTGAATCATTCATAAAAAAGAGGTAGTTCCTCACATATTTTGGAGGTTGGCTTCTTTGATGGCATTCCCCCATTATCAGTAACATGTTTGTAGCCCAGGTAATCAACATATGAGATAGGTGAGGACATATAAATATCTCGAATATGAAATGATTGGGATATGTTCTGAGGGAAATTAGAAACTTATTGAGGTTTCAGAACATAGAGGAATTACATGGGAAATTGAAAAGGCCTGATGAATAGGACTATTTTTGGCATTAGTTTACCATTGAATTCAATGCTACAACATAAGTTTTTGTTCATGTTTGAGTTGCTAATAAAAACAGAATACCACTGAGAATTATTTATCTACTAGGAAGAGATTCCAATTGGTCATCCAATTGGTCATCCACTCGGTCATCCACTCGGTCATCCACTCGGTCATACATGAAAGATCCATATACGAATTTATCTTCTCCAAAAGTAGACTACAACGTTTTATTCAGTTCAGTTCTTCACATTATCAAACTCACCATTTTCATGCAATATTTCCACTGCGCAATGTTTCGCAACTGCGAGACCTGCTCGTTTTTTCACACGTTTGGATGGAAGTACCTCGGTGTTTCCGTTCGTTTATCTTACAAGATAAAACATTTTTGCCTTGGAGTCTTTCAACTGATTTCAATATATCATGAATTTTTCGTGTACCACATAACACAAATACAGTATGAATACAAATTTACCCGAAATGGTCCATAGGCAGGAGTTCAATCCAATCAGGACATTCCGCGAGGAAGGGAACTAGTTTTTCTAAACAATCTAGCCTTACTTGGCCTGAATAGTCCATTCTCCCAAAATGTATTATTGAAATAGAAATTGGAAAGTTGACTCATGCGAGAATTGAAAATGGAAACTTCATTCTGCAAGAATTTTACTAGTTATTATCACACTCTCGTACCGAAATATTTTCGTTCATGAAGTAAGTTGAATAATGAAAAAAATAAAAAAGTACCTATACTCTCAGGCCATGGGCGTAGCAATCGAAAGCGTAGTTTGCTCTATTCCAAACGTTGTCCAGGAAATTATCCTATGAAGAAGAAACTCATCAAGCAGTGGATTTATACACAAAAACAACTGACGCCGTATCACGCATGCGTTCATCTTTGAACGTTATGACGACTGGTCTGAAATAAGCGACTGTTTTCATTTTTCATATTATTTCAAAACATTTTATAAAAAAAATACATCTTGAGAAACACTGCCCTGCTAAGCGAAAGTGCCGTATGTACAAAACAGCCATTTTGAGATATGCGACTCTATGAATTTCATTTTGACCATTAGACCTGATGGTGAATTGCGCAGTGATACACGTGTTCCTCAAGTAACGTTGACATCATTTATCCTCTACAATAGTCAATTGTCAAATACTACGCGTTTTTCTGCTAGAAAAAACATATACTGCTGAAATTGCGTTGCCATTACGAAGAAAAAATTCCGTATGTGCACGCACATACTGCTTTACCATCAGGCAGTGTTCACATACTGCATTCATGCCTAGTAACTCGTCGAATAGTATGGATGAGAAACTACATTGCAAATCAATTTATTGCTTTATTGAAATATCAATTTACATTGTCATTTATTATGAATTCAAGTCAACTCAATTTCTTGAAGATGATAGGAAACTGATTTCAAACTCTTCCCAAAATCGTTTCCTATTATTTGGAATTAGATTCTTCAGAATACTTTTTTCGTTTCTCTATCGACACTCCACATGGTGCTGATAAAGGAGATGGTGCGAGCATTCCATTTTTTTTCATGTTCTTTTAACACAGAAAATCTAGTGTCATATAATCATCTTTTGCCAAATCAGTTTTACATTTCGAATCATAATTTCCCCTCACTGCTTTTATTTGGACGATGTCTGCTAAGTATAATCTGTTTCCCGCCTTTTGAATTTTTTGTTGAGACTTGAAGTATTTCCAAAGACAAAAGTCGGTGTGTTTCATTTCTTTCACGTCCACTTTTGACTTATTGGCACTTTGAACGGATTCTGAAAAATCTCTGAAATCGTACGTCTTTTTCTGTTTCTTTAAAGCAGCTTCCACCTGGTGGTGAGAGCTATCGCCCGACATGAATGTGTGACCCGGCACAAAGTACTGTATGTCAATTTCGTCAATGGCCACTTCATCCGAATTCACACCAATTTCTATTTTGGCTCGAGCAGTTGTCCAACCACACAATTATACGTGGCGAATTTTTTTTTCTTTATACGTGGCGAATCTCTATATTTTGAGAGAAATGCGTCCTCCCTGTTTCGACCAGTGATGCCCTCATGCCATAAACACGCGATTGGCTTCTGATCTGATTTTTTTCCAACTGTACCGAAGCTTTCGTTATATACAACGATCCTTTTTGTGAAGATAACTTCTTTGAAACACTCAACACGTGGCAACATAATTACTGTTTGTAAATCTGCTGAAAAACAAAGTGTGCCATCTGCAAACGACTGTTGAGCAAGTTCGCGATACAGATTTCGTAGTAGCTTCATCTATGTGAATTTTCCAGATTTGGCACTGCTCACAATGGGGTTGTTGATTTTCGTCTGAATGACCATGTAATCTAAAACCCTCACAATCTTCGCATTCTTCATGACCCAACAATGCGAACGGTATACGCAAGCTCTTAACTTTCTGTACATACAATTCATAGGATAATTTTGAATCTGGATGTTTATCTTGAAAATCTTTGAACATGAAATATGCACATCACTGGGTAGGTATCTAGTTAGCGATGCATGCTCACGGCGATAATGCGATATTGTGGGATTGAACGATTCTATATGCTGTGTAAGTAAGTCTTCGTGCTAGAATTCATTGTGTTTTCTATGTTTTCCACGTTTATCTGGATTTGCTTCAAGGCTTCCCTTTTCAGTTTTCGACAAAACTTCTGTTATCACCCAATCATTTGTTTTCTTATAGCCCAATGTGCCAAAATAAAACACCTTACTTCATAAGTTACCGCCTCAGTTGATAAACTTTCGTCAGAAAAAAATACTTGAATGTATTTTGTTTATCCTGACTTTCTGCAGACTTGGGACGCCTTTTCACTGCAGAACGCTTACAAGTATTGAATATGAATGTTCCTTCTTTCTAACCAAGACAAATTCCAAAACTGCTCATTGATTTCGGAACGTCGAGCCTGAGATATTTTACTGGTGCATTTCTTCTGGCACTTCTCAGGATCACATGGCGGCAACAGCTTGTGATTCTCTTTCATTTGGTTCAGTTACATACGTTTTCGTGTTTCTTCATTTTATATTACGCTTCAGTTGACGTTCGGCCACAGAACAACAAGTTCTGTCGACGCGCAGTCGATGCGCACTGGGAAAAAAAATCAAACGTCTGCCACGAAGATCAAAGGTCCCGACGCCAACTGACCCTACTGCCTCTGTAAGCTCTCTACTGTGATGGGGTGTCCTTTCAATAGAGAGGTCATGATGAACGGATTATAGTTTATCCATCTCTGATGGATAATTTGTTTAGTTGCTTGATAGATGCCCCACCTGAGGAAGAAAAATTTAAAATCATCAGGAAGAATATTCTACCTCGTTATCTTGGCATTGCAGTATCAATTTTCCAGTTTAATGTGAGATAACACTCAGGGGTGTTCTTCATACTTCACTTTACTTATTCCTTCTTTCAATGACATCGCACTTCACATTTATTACCTATGAATCATGTAAGTGAGTTACCAGGGTGAGTTAAAGTACCTCGTAAAGTACATATGCATATTATTGTTTTGCCAAATTTTTCATAAACTATATACAGGGTGATATATTACCGGTTCGACAAATCTTCAGGTCAAATACTTCAAATTTCAGTTTTTAATTAAATGTGAATATCTGGGAAATTATCAGTGCAACTTCTTACATTCCACCTCTTCCATAGTTGTTTGAAAGTTGGTTTGACTGTATGAAAATTAGAAAGTGTGTAACCCCACTAGCTCAGCAATTCAGGGTTCAGCTCTCTGACAGCTCTCTGACAGGTTATCTTGACCAAACTTACCTCGATATATATTTTTTATATATTTTTCAGAAATCTTATAAAAAATATTTTATAGTTCTTTTAATAATCTGGCAGACTTCAGGCGCCAGTCAATAAATTGACAGGTAGGAGTAGGCAAGATTAAATGAATTTTTTTTGAGCCAGTTTCAACAAACATATACGGTTTATTCAACAATATCTAAATAATTATATGGGTCTAGACACCACGAAAATTATTGAATTACACTAACAATATATTCTAAGTGAATATTCTAGGTATACTAAGGTTACTATGAAGTTATTATAAGATTATTCTTATTAGACAGGTGTATAGAGTGAGTCCTTGTTATGTTTCCTATCCTGTTAACTTTTGCATTGAGATTGGTGTATTTTAATGATTGAAAACTGATACATAAGTTATCAGATCTTACGAAGTAAGTATAAATCACCTTCTTGACTTTTCACAAACTCTTATGATGGTATTTTATTCCAGTCACTTATTCCTTTAAAAACACCTATAGAAATGCTTACAAATGATTTAGATACACAGATAAAAATGCTTAAACCTTGTGACTATCGAAATAACGAAAGTATTACTCACGTCAACAGCTGTTGAGTCGTTAAGTGCACAAAAAAATCAGGGAATGTAAATCAAGACTTCATAAAGCATAATAGATATAGTTATACACCTAAATACTAAATAAAATACTAAATTGTTCTTTATTCACAAACACCAGCCGAGACCACGAGAAAAATGAAGAAATGTACTTACAGTACTGTAGATACCATATTTAGCAGTAACAACGGTATACTTATATCGTTTCCAGGCTCTGATCATTCAGAATTATATTTCATTACTCTCGTCCTCTACCAGGGTGGAACTTCAATAGATCTCTCCGGATTCCATTTGGTCATCACAGTTATTACATTACAGCAAACAATATCAGATATTATAGAGTTGTCACCTCTCAGAAATCAGCTTCGTTATCGTCACTCAATATGGCGTGGTGAGTGAAGGTGGTACCACAAAATTCGTGCTAATTACAATCGTTTCGCCTCATCATTCGAACTTTCGATCATACTCAAAAAGCCTGTAAAAACATATCTAATGAAATCCACTTTTCATCGATCAATCGCTCTGAACTTACCCTAGGTATTCTTAGGCTTTCATCACATTCAGAAAAATCACTTTTCTCTACCTAACATTCAGTTAGTAGCTATATCTCGTAGATGGTAAACTCAGAGACCAGAATCGAAAAACTCTCAGGCCCTTCAAATCATTCATTCGCGCTCCGATCTCGTTCACTCAAAAACATTCTCGCCGATAAGCGGGCGGACAAAAAATTAACAGGGTGGTCATATAATGGAACCGCTACAAGTGACATTTCTGATTTTATTTAACCAGATATATTTCACTGGATCTTGTATTCTTGACTTGAACAAGACCAACTGATTTAAGTTCTACAAGTCAATTTTTTTTATATGATTTAAAACTTATTTGATAAATGAGATTACACAATATCATAACATTCACAATTGCTCCAAGATTATGAATTTCTGTGATCTGTCCGGGATGAAATTTCTCGTTATAAGTAACCAAAACGTGATTTCCAATATTCTATGTATTCATGGAAGATGCAGGTTTCTTGACTGGTTCTACACTGACATAATCGGACAGTTCGGGGTTGTGAGGGCTATCGTTACTTTCAGCATATTTGACGCTCTGAATGCTATCGTCTGAGCTCTCTGAATCATTTCTTGTTCTTTCAGATTTCTGACTTTTGGTTTTGATCACAGGTAAGCTGTCGTCAGAATCTGAAACTCCAGGATGCTCATATGAGCTCCTCCTGTTCTGGATTCCAGAAGTGGAGGGCTGTGACTAATCAATGATAAGCTCGGTGGAAGATGCATTCTGTACATCGGCAACCGTTTTCCCTTTGAAAGGGCACTTAGAGTTTTTTTCTCCTACGAATACGAGGTGTGATGTATTGATGAAATCAGCTCCTCAGGAAGAATCTGAAAATTCAATGAAATACAGGGTGTTCCATTTGAAAAAATCAAGTAGTACTATGTAGATCGTTTGTTCCGAGCACCTTGTATTTTCTGATGCCACGGGAAAAAAAAACTGAAAAATCATTTCAGATTATTTCTCAAATTCTCGAATCGGTTCAAAATTAAGTGCGCTAGAGGGCAGGAATTTATGGTGAATCACCCTGTACGCATAGCTACGACCACAAAATTACTGAATACGTGAGCTGCCAGGCGTACGTTCATTTTTTGAAAGTTCGAAGGATTGATGTGGGCATCGGTTAATTTTGGAGCTAAACGATATTTTTTTATCTTTTCCATCTCATAAAGCCAAAATGGGTTTTGTTTGTAGTTCCATTCTCATATGTCATGTTATAGGAGAAAGAGTTATTTCGAGTAGATTTTAATAAATGTGGTGGATCAAACATGTAACATATCTTTGAATCGCGTACAAAGAAGTATGGCTTTTCAATAGTTATTCCTAATTCTTTAACTAATTTAAAATAATTCGACCCCTGATCAGAAATCACCTCCATTACATTCAATCCGAAATTTTTTAGCTCTGTGATAGATTTATGAAGGATTTTTTTCAAATCTGGAACTGAGGCTGTTGAATGTAAAAAAAATATGCAATAGGCTGCTTCCAATTCGAATCAATTCCTTTTGCTATCAACACCAAAGCATGAGTAGTAACTTTTGCAAGTTTTTGATTGAGAACTTCATGTAATCCAATAATTTCATCTCTCCCGATATCATAAAATAAATGAGATTTTATAGACATTTCATATATGCAGATCATACAGTCTCTATCTTTTTCGTTCTATATATCTACTTTGAGTTTTATTGCATTGAATACAAAAGTATTGGAAATAGTATATACAGGCCAGTGTCTAGTAATTCTAGTCAAAGTAGATTTTGAGGGAAGAAAAAAAATTTTTGATAGAAATTTATACACTGTTGGTCTTAGAAAATAAATAGAGAGTGCAAACTGCTTGTATTCATTCAAATATCGACTTCCTTTTGGTGATTTCCCTAGCAAAGACAACTGGGTTTTAATGAAGTTGGCAAAATGTTCAGAGAAATTCTCTGTCATGAACTGACTAACATCTTCTATTGAAATATTGGGCTTTTCAACTTCCTTTTCCTGATTGGCTCTAGTTAAATGCCTCAGTTTCCTTCTCAAATTCATCTTCCTAGGGGTGTTTGCAGAAAGAGAAGAACTTGTCTGTACTTGAACAAATTTTGAAAATACTTCGTCTGTCGAACTGCCAGCTGTACAGGGTGGGCAAAATTGGGCGTTTTCACCGTCTATCTCAATAACTAGAGGAGTTATCGAAAAACCGATATACATGTTCCGGGTTTGATTTTGGAGAAACCCCGAATGGCACAATCAAAATTTCGATATCTTCATTCGTTTTAGAGATACAGGGGGAAATTGAAAATTTGCCGATTCCGATTTTATTTTCTGACTACTTTACGGTGAGAGGTATCGAAAAATTTCAAACGTATATTCATGCAGTATGATGCGTGGAATCCATTGGCATCATCAGAAATTTTATACAGGGTGACGTTGAAAAGATACGGCAGCCAATTATGTTTTTTCTAATGGAACACCCCGTATATTTTGGCCCAGGCGTTCTTATTACAAATATATATATATATATAACCCTACCTTTTCCTTCCACAATTTCAGATATATTCGCAAAAATATATTCAGTGTGTCACATTTCTTATGGTTACACCCCCGTATCTTCTGTAGAAATAATTGACGTAGGATACAAAAATTCGCAACTGTCAGAAAGATACAAATACACTCATGGAGTCATGGACCAAGTGGGATCATCTCCAATGATAACACTGCTCGCCAGCAGCTATGGAATCATCGATATTTCTGGATAATGCAATCAACAGGCAGAATCGAGGTTGAAAATGACACTCTGTATATATTCACCAAAGGTGGAAAATGAATATCATAGGGAATGTTATTTCCAGACACATGGATATTTAGTGAGAAATAAAATGGGAAATTATTATATATTATTATTATTATTATATTATCTTTATTATTATTTGATTATAAATGATCAATTTCTGGTTACAAACACCGAATAGCTATTTGATTAGGAGCGATAAGGACTTTCTTAGAATTCATGCATGAATCGATGTTTCATTTCTTAAGATCACGATTCACGACTCGCGATATTTTTGGGACACAATGTAAACATGGTGCTGAGCCTCTCTGTACATTCGTCTGGCTCGACTGAGCTACTGCGCATCAACCGCGAGTTTCAATGAAGAAGTGGGGACGCATGCCAAATTTCTGTGGAAGTGAACTTACTGCCTCTATTTGATTTGCAGCTTTTTCTTGGGGTTTGGATTCGGTTTCATAAATAATTCGAGGATTAAGTAGAAAAAAACGTTTCGCCCATGGCCATGGGCTTTGTCAATTTATTAATATTTTTTGGCACTGTAAAATAATGGTTTACACTGTAGGGTGATGGTGATGAGACATGAAACTAGGGAAAAAAGAGAGATACGTACCTCAACCAATTTATGATTTACAGCGATTGTGGTACTCTTGTGAATATTTTTTATTTAATATTTAAACATATTGTTCTTTTTTATTTTCCTTTCTTTTTTCTTTTGGAAAGAGTTGAACATTTTTGTTGCATCGTTTTATGTGCGATTAAAAACGAGGAAAACTACAAACTGTTGAGGTTAATTTGGAACTGTTGATCGCATGACTATGTAAAGGACATTTGACTGACATTAGGGAAAGATGACAAGAATGACATGGAGCAATTATAGAGACATATGTCAGGTAGGAGTTTTCTTCTTCTTTTTTGTTGTTCTTTCAACATTGACAATACACAGTGTTTTATAAATCTTGGCCGGTGTGAATGCAGTAGTGAAAAATTGGAATTGAAATAGTGGAACTTGTGGTTATAGAATAGTCTGATAGATACTGCTTAGATTACTGATATCTGTTCTGTCGTTCATCGAGTTAGTGTCTTTTTTAATATATATCATTTCTTTTATGCATCTCTTGTAGTATTACTTTCATAATCAAGAATTTTGACATTGTTAAAGGAAGTGGTATGGTCATTATCCATTAGATGTTTAGTTAGAGCTGTTGGGTTTTGTTTGTTGTAGTGATGTCCTTTCAATCTGTTTTCTAAGTATTGTGTTGTCATGCCAATATACGTTTTATTGCAATCATTGCATGGAATGGAATATATAAGATTTGAATTTTTCAATATTGGGGTTTTGCCTTTAAGTTTTGACAAAAATTTGTCTGTAGTATTATGGGATTTATGACATGTATCTATGTTAAATTTTGATAGGATGTGTGGAATTTTGTGTGATAAGCCATCAGTGTATGGGATGGATATTGAATTTAGTGGGTTGAGTTCTTTCCGTTTTTTATATTGTGATTTGTTGTATAATCTGTGTACTCTATGTTTTATAATTTTGTTTATCAAATTCAAGCGATAATTATTGTTCATCAAGGTGTCTTTAACTTTTTTTAATGTTTGTTCTCTGAATTGTGGATGGGTTAGAATTATAGCTCTATCAACCAAGCCTGTGATAACACTCTTTTTGTGTGATAAGGGGTGTTGTGAGTTAAAATTCATGTACCTGCCAGACCACGTGTCTTTTGTATACCATTTAGTGAGAATTTTATTATTTTTTTTGATTAATGTTGAATCTAGGAAGTTTATTCCATTATTGACTTCTTGTTCTATTGTGAATTGTAATTTTGGATCGAAGGAATTGAATTCTTTGACTACATTTGTTAGTTAATTTTGTGGTATTGCAAGTAAGCAGTCATCTACATATCTTTCGAAAAATGGTAATGGGAATTCAATTTTTTTAATAACATTTTCTTCTAAGTTTTCCATTATTAATTGGGCAATGGTGCTAGAGATGGGAGATCCCATAGCAACACCATCAATTTGTTGATAAAAATCCTCTTTGTACTGAAAAAAGTTTGTGTTTAATGTTAAATCAATGGCTTTTGTGAATTCTTTTTTTCAAAACTTGAAAGCAAAACCCCAATATTATAAAATTCAAATCTTATATATTCCATTCCATGCAATGATTGCAATAAAACGTATATTGGCATGACAACACAATTTCTGCTGTTTTCCATGTAACCACTCAAGTTAGTAAGTTTTTTCAATTTCCATACAAGATACCATGCTTATAATGGATCTTTGTATTTTCAGATGTCTTGATAATGAAAATAAAATTTTTCGAAAGCTCGACAATTTAACAGAGAGTCTTTTCTCTACATTGGCCATTCCCTTTGACTGCAACCTCAAGGAAAATAGAGATTTTAGCTGTTTTCCTAACACATAGTTTTCTTCAACTAGTCCAGTCAGGAGACTACCCTTTCACTATATATATATATATATATATAGTGAAATGATGATAGTCAACGTTTATATTGACATGCCTTTCAATTATAACGAGAAGAACGTTTCTTCCTGGCTATCAGGAACCTCTCGAGCGAATTGTAAGATGTGGCGTAGAACGGACTCAATATGATTAATATGAACTGTTTCATGTCAGGAAATGCAAGTTGTGCCAATCGAAATGACAAAATTGAATCAAAGGCTACTTCTGGTATGAGCCGAAGTCGTAGTAGTTCGCAAATATTTCAGCTATCCATCCCCATCCATTTGGTGATACACCTGCAATTCTCAATTGGGAAGTTGAACAATTAGAATGTTTCAATTTGGCTAACCAACTGTTTTTATGAACCAGTGCTTTCATAGGTACATAATATATGTGACTTTTTGAAACTACCATCACATTGCATAATAATGTACGTCTAAATAGCAGAATGATGTTCTCAGGATAGAACGTGCGCGGAGCGCTTAGTCGTACTTTGTCTGTAGACGTGTTATCAAATTCGAAATTATCGTCATATGCATTCCAATCTGTGGGCCTGCTAAATAGACGCAAGTTAACTATTACCACCACTAACATAAATACTATTTAGGTGGTTATTAGTAGCTATATAGGATTCTTGTTCCGTGCGAAGAGCTACTTCACATCTCAACAGCTCCTCATGATCTACAAAGCGCAGATACGGCCTGTTCTAGAATACTGTTCCCACATATGGGGTTCAGCACCAAAACAAATGCTGATGCTCTCAGATTCCATCCAGAGAAGAGTCATTCGCCTGGTGGCTGACGCCACACTCACTCACTCTTTGACATCATTGGAACACCGTAGAATGGTCGGCGACCTTTCACTTTTCTATCGATACTTCCACGGGAAATGTTTTTCGGAAATCTCTGCTATCATCCCTTCACTAGCAATACCCAGTAAACCAAATAATGTAACAGATATGTTAATTTTATATAATTCGTGATCTTGTTATGTCACATATAACATCACAGCTAACTAACCTGTGACTCACAGCAAACGTAAAATGTCCGCACTTTTTGCACCTTGATTCAATCCCACTATTATGTTCATTTCAAAATATATTTTTTACATAAAAATCTGATGTCACTGATATATCACAAAATTATATCACTTTTACATTCAGTAGAGAATGTGTGGAGAACCTAGTTGGGTGAATTTTGTATTTTGAAATACATTTTTTCTATAATAATAACTGATTTGAGTGATTCAGAAGCATATGCCTATGGATGATGTCAATATTAAACGATTGATGCAGAAACACTTGTCAAGAATGTCAAGAACATATCAATCATTGATATTTCCACTTAGGCAATTAGGATATGAAAAAGATAATAAAGCATCTTTCAAATAAAAATTTATTGAAAACAAAACTTGAAAAATGTAAAAAACTCGTCATCATAAACGAAAAATGAAATTTCCACATGTCTCCAATTTGGAAATAACGAAAAAATGAACTTACGAATTATCACATCCACTCATTTTTCCCTGAGGAACCTCTGTTTCGCCAACCTGAACCATTCACTGATATAGGCCTGAACTTCACTTATACTGGTTTTGTGTTGTGATACCATTATATCTGCAAAATAGCTGGAATGTGATTTTGTATCTTTGTTTTGTAGATTCACACTATTTTCAGGATTTATTTTTTCCTGAAAAAAATATATACTCACCAATGAACAATTTCATTGTGTATGTTTCCCCTAATTTGAACTTTCCCCTTTTTCCCTGAAGTGAACAACTTCTACTTAAATTATTGGTGTATATTGATCCTAGGCACCTATTTATGTTATCTTCGAGGTCTCTTTCTCCAACAGATTTCCATCCAATGATTTCAATGGTAACTTCTCCTCCAGATTCTTTGAATAGTTATCTACTTCTAGCTGTCCATTTTTCGTGTGGAGTGTTTTCATGGTTTTATGTAGGGATTTTATGTTTTTCTGCATATCCAAGCATATCCGAGTAAGACGCTCTGAAAAAATGATTAATTGTCATGTGATAGGAAAGATGAATATGTATTTTGGGTACCTATTGAACTGTGCAGATCAACCATATCCCATCTGTAAAATAATTCATTGAAAAAGGATTATACTGATGAATTCACTGTATTCAACAAACCTGCAATGACAATAGGCATATTTTCAATATCTTGAATTTCGGGATCTTGAACTTCGGGAACAATCTCGTTCACTTTTTCTGACACCATTGAAGAGAATATTTCTGTATGAAATGATTGCAGCATTATGCTCTCTTCAGGTTCATTATTTTTTTCTTTCTCTTTTTCACTCCCCGTTTCTTCTGTATTATATGTCTTCCCTTTAGTTGCTAGATTTTTCTTCATGGGTTTTTCTGAGGAAAATGGTGGTGGCGTTATGCTCTCTTCAGAGCTGGTATGGATAATATTCATTTTCTTGGCACTCCCAGTATCTTCCGGATATTGATTGCATGACATTGTCTTTCCCCTGGAAGCAGAAGGATTTTTCTTCATGGATTTTTTTCCAGAGAATGGAAGTGGTGGAGTTAAGCTGTCTTCAGAGCTGGACCGGACAATATTCTTTTTTTTTTCTTCCTCTCCCAGTTTCCTCAAAATCTTCATTTGCTGTTAAATATGAAGGATCCTCTGCCCTCCTCCGAGCGCTTTCCAATGTTGCTAAAAAAATTAGGAATGAATAATCAATTATAAATGAGGAGATATTTTTTCATCAGAATATCTGAAATTTCCGAGGGGTAAACCACCTTCGGAAAATTTGTACACCAGAATTCCTGGAATCGCACGAAATCCACTCGGATTCCCTCGGAATCCTACTGGAATCCCACGGAATCCCACTGGAATCTCACATAATCCGACTGGAATCCTAAGGAATCCCACCGAAATCCCACGGAATCCCACTGGAATCCCGCCGGAATTCCACTGGAATCCCAGGGAACCATAATTCCAAGGTGGTTCACCCCTCGGAAATTTCTAAATCTCCACAAGCACTGGGATAAATTGATATTTATAATTCTTCATAGCACTGAAAAGATTTGACAAATAAAATATAATATTTTATATTCATTTTATACAGTAGTAAAAGCAGTAAACTCAATTATATACTAGTACAAAACTTACAGCCGAATGTTTCGATTTCTATATCATGCAATTCCCATAATTCCTTGTTTGGGGTTTTCCCCCTGACCATATATGCTTTGGCATTTAGTGACTTTGGCCACCAACACTGAGTTTTATCATTAGTGATCCAATTAACAGGAACTTCTGAATAATTTTTTTCGGAAGGAAGGTATATGACTGCAAATTTTTTGGTATCCATCATTGACAAAAAAAAAGAGGCTGAAAAAATGTTTTATTATAACCCTTTTTCAAAACCATGTTTATAAAAGTTGTTCAATGATGCTGTGTGTTTGTTTTTTTTCAACAGAATATTGCTAGTTATTAGCATTATTAAAAAATTTGAGAATTTATCAATATCATCCAATCAATCAATCAAGTCAATCAAGTCATTTATTTTCTATAACCGACAACATACATTGTATAGGAATAGTCAAAGATACTAAGAAACTATGAAACTTACGAACTAAAAAAAAAGAAAAAAAAAGAAAAAAAAAAAAGAAAAAAAAAAAAAGAAAAAAAAAAACGCAATATCTGAGAAATAAAAAATTGGTACAATGGTATCAAAATATCTAGTCGTCGAAGACACAACATTCTATTTACTACCCAGGATTCAAATATGTATAACTTACATGTGGATGATGATAAATCAAGTAGAGCAGCAATCACATCAACCTTGATAATTATAACCCTAATTAATGAACTGAAAATATCACAAAATTATAATGATCCTTGCACCAAAAAGAAACAAATAAAAAAATCATGCTGGTGAATAAAGAGATTTGAGTCATACAGAGATTAGTATTGATTAATTGAATGAAGGCAGCATAAGATTACCTTCACAATTTCTAGATAAATGTGATCTTGTTGAAAAAAATAAGAAAGTTGTTTCTTGGACAAAAAAAAGTTATGTCATTATCAAAATAAGTGATTAATGTAGAAGAGCAACAATAACATCCACATCTTTAAGGAAAGGAATTCTGGAACATTTCTTCACAATGGAGAGCATATTGAAAAAAACATTATCTTCTGATAAATTTCTTTGTTTGACTCCATAAATCCCAATTATTGTTGAGTTACATGGACGTTAAGAAAATCGCACTGTGTTCAAATAGTATCTACCAGTGCAGATCACATCACTATTAATGAAGTTGAACTTCCTAATCAGAACAATTTGATCATTCTCAAGCAACACACAATTATCATTCTGTTTCAAGGACAAAGACAAGTTTTGTGTTTGAACTTTTCTCATTTTTCCATTCCTTCTGGTGATGAGTGGATAATTAACAGGTTCAATTATTTCATGAACATTCGTTTCTTCAATAATTCTATTATTCATCTGCTGCAGTGGATAACGGGAAGTTCTGAGTAATTTTTTGAGTTTGAACATATCATTTTCATACTTGAAGGCACTGAATGAATCAAGGTTTCCATGAATTCTAACATCCTGGGATAAATTAATTTAATTATGAATGTTGTATGTACCGTATCCATAGCCGAGAATTAATCCAAACTCCTCGAAATAATATACTAACAATTGATTAGCATAATCTATGTTTCCAAATACTCTAATTTTTCTGAGAGAGTAATCTTATGCCTGCAACCAGAGATAAAAAATGATTATATCTTCTCTTATCTAAAATATTTTTCAGTACAACAGGGCCAATATACAGTCTGTCCAAGATAAGGTTGCACAGCATGGGGATCTCGGAAACGGTAGGAGATACGAAGTCGGTTAAATGAGGAAAAAATTGCGCATTCGGAGGCTCATACCAACAGCCTTCGAAAATTTTCAAAATTTTATTTAGTTTTTCAGTTATATCGAAAAAAGTGAATTTTTGGAATCTCTATTTTATTTTTTTTCTCCGTTATTATTGGAGATACAGGAAAACTGAAAATACTTTTCCATTTCAACTTTTGATGACGTTTAACGTGGTGATACCGATTTTTCTATGCGACGTTTCGTATTCGTAGAACCATCATCAACTTTTGTTTTTCGAATACGGCCCTGATAATTCTTTCACAGATTCTGAAAGATTTTTTTATTCTGAATTCAACCATGTATTAAACAAGGTGGTTTGAATGTGTTTCGAAGTATTTTTAGCCATCATCAATGTTTTTTTCGAAATTACAAAGGAAAAATGTCATCAGTTCCACTTATTTTGAAGGAAAATTAGTCAACACACTAATACCTTATCAACTAGTTCCAATTGATAGGCTTATATGGATAATTAGTTCGAAAAATCTTATTATGACAGGCTCCTTCGGAAAAATACGAATACAATTTTTTCTCAATGTTTTTAACTGGAGTATAATTTCTTCATAATCACTCACTATTCTGCAAAAATCGAATTTTCGTTGTTTCAATAGTTTTTCCAATTGCAATCATGAAATAATCTATTTCATCAAATCGATCAATGAAGAATACGACGATATTATGCTATGTACAGCTTGGAAAATCTAGCTGTGTCTCTGAGATGCTCGAGAAAGTGCGAGCGAGAAACGGTGATGGTTGCTGTGCGAAGAAGATAAAAGATAATATTCAGAGGCACAGCTAGATTTGCCAAGCTGTACTAAGTAAAGTAGGCGTTGAAAATTGTTTCGAATTTTCGGAATCTGTCATAATTAGTCGTGTCACTACATATTCTAATTAGATGTTTGATAATGGAAAACTTCACAAATGGAGAAAAATACGATATGCTGACATGCTACATTTTGTGCCATCGGGATTGCGTTGAAGCGGAAAGTTTGTATCTCAATAGGTACCCAGAAAGAAGACAACCTATTCGTCATCGTCAGAAACTATGTGATGAAGATAAGGTGAATACTGTATTACTTGCAGTTACTGAGAATCCGACGATATCAATTAGAGGAATCCAACGAACAACTGGAATCACGAAATCTACAACCCATTTTATTTTTAGGGAACAAAAGTTCCATCCATACAAATTCAGAATATGTCAAGCGCTGAGACCAGGCGATGACGAAAGGCGCAGGACATTCGGTGAGTGGTATACCAGGCAATGTCAAAACTTTGAAGATTTCCCTCGAAAAATCATCTGGTCTGATGAAAGCATGGTCACTAATAATGGTATTTTCAATAGAAAAAATACACATTATTGGTCACGAGAAAATGAACATTTATACAAAACAGCGAGACACCAACACCGTTTCGGCTTTAATATGTGGGTTGCAATATTTGGTACACGAATTATTGGTCCTTTTATTTACCATGAAACATTGACTTCCGGACTTTATAGAAATTTGCTTGAGAATCATCTTGAGGAAGCTCTGGATAATTTACCGATTGCGGAAGTTGAGAATTGTTGGTTTCAACAAGATGGCGCTCCGGCACATAATTCCAGAGAAGTTCGTGCGTTTTTATCCAGACAATTTCCCGAAAAATGGATTGGTACTTATTCTACAGTCCCTTGGCCGGCGCGGTCGCCTGATTTGACACCGCTGGATTTTTTTCTTTGGGGATACATCAAAAACTATGTTTATGCAATAGCCAACCATATATTAGAAGAGAACCATAGTTTTGCTGATAATTTTGAAACTCTGCACGTAGAAAATAAAGGACTGAAACAATCATTTTGAATCATTAGAAATCAACAAACTCAAAAATCTTGATATTTCATTCAATGATCAAATAGTTCACCACTGTTGAATTTGTTTTGTTAGTAAGTAATAATATGTATTTGCTATCAACTCTTAAAAGTTAATCCGGTATACCGTATTTTAATGTAGATATTGTGCCTAATTTCCGAAAATGGAGGTCACAACCTTCTATGTGAGAAGTTGATGTACCACGGATTTTCTGAAAATGCTGTCTAGCTTATTTCTAATTACCTTAGTGACCGCTGCCATAAAGTCATCCTGGATGACAAGATGTCGAACGTGCTGCCTGTAATCCAAGGGGTGCCTCAGGGATCGATTTTAGGACCGCTTCTCGTTATATTATATATCCGATTTTCACACATTCACTCGTAATTGTAAATGTCGATGCTATAAACATCTCTAAAAATTTGATCAATGATGACCTCGAAGCCCTCCTCAATATCTCCACAGCCCACAACCTCAAATTAAACGCCAACAAATCGACAGCAGTATTATTTGGTAGACTTAAATCTAGGCAAACCGTTTCAAATCAAATTCGTATTGAAGTAGGAGACACATACCTTGATTTCCAAAATGTTTCAAAAAACTTAGGCCTATGGCTAGACTCAGAACTACGATTCAATAAGCATGTCTCTACTTTGATCCAATCTTCCTACAGTACACTGAGACAACTCTATCCTAACCGCGACTTACTTTCCACTAAACTTAGACTACAACTTTGCGAATCGCTAATCTTTTCTAAAATATTCTACTGCGACTCAGTATATGGGCCTGCGATACTTCAATCTGATTCCTTACGTTTGCAGAAAATTCAAAATAGTTGTTTACGCTTCGCTTATGGAATCAGAAAATTTGACCACGTCACTCACAAACTGAAGAATTCAGGCTGGCTGAGCCTTGAGAACTATCGCTTATTATCTATCCTATATCCATGTTATCAATACCTGGCAAACTTTTAGAAGCTATAATAACAAAAGAAATGTTTTTTGAGTTCAAAAATATTATTAGCGAGGATCAACATGGCTTTTTCCAGGGTAGGTCTGTAGTTACAAATCTAATGCCTTTCATTCAAAATATTGCAGAAAATTTGGACAATAGAAAACAAGTGGATGTCGTGTACACCGACTTTTCTAAAGCATTCGACAAAGTTCACCATCCTACACTGCTGGTAAAGTTGGGGAATATCGGTGTTCACGGCAATCTGCTCAGATGGATAGAATCCTATATTGAAAATAAAAGCCAATGCGTTAAATTGAATAACTATTCATCAAACTGTAATGAAGTGTTTTTGACCAGCTTCATTACTAGTCTGGGTTTGATCAAAATCTAAGTACTTGAGCCTGATTCTAGTTGAATTTCACCTGTTCGAAAGCTCTAAACCTGAAAACCTGAGAGAGCTGAGTAATACATTGATTCCTGACTTCACAAAGCTTTTCCTGATAGTAAACTCTCATGAACATCATTACAACCCTGAAGACTTCCATATTTTCCAACCCTCTGCTTATGATATGAAATTAGATGAATTATCTATCTGTTGAAATGCTTGATGTTTGACTGCTTATAACTTTGTTGTTATTGAATATTTTCCAGCCAAATTCATTCAGTAGCATAAGCAAATGTAGTAGATTCTGTTCCTGTGCCCATTTAGGGTGTAATATTATTTTTTCCGCGTTTTGTATTGGAGGTGCACATGTGCTTTTCAAGGACAGATTTAGTGGCCCTGGCCATGAGCCATGACAAGGTGGGAGTTTTGACCAATGAGATTCCAGATTTACTTGTCCTTGTGTCAAGGCCAAAGTAGTGCATAAATACTGAAGACAGCCAAGGATTCGACTCTCTCAAAGCTCTTCTCTACAAGTCTACACTACCTGATCTCCATTGCTCTTCAAGCTCCTGATTCTCTTGCTGATTCCTCAGTGCTCTCATAGTTCATTCAAAACCAGTGTAAAGTAGTATTGTATAGTGATTTCCGGTTACACATGTAAGTTTGTATATTTTCCACCAGTGTTATTCATCCTGTTCATAGATCCATTTAATTCCTGTCGTTTTGTATACCGATACTCACCCGACCTGTGTAAAGAATCCAGAACTCTAAATTGAATAAACGGATTTTGTGATTGCATATTTCATATTTCCTTCTCTGTCGTCATTGTTTTCAGTTCCCTATAGTTCAATGATTTATTCAGTGATTTTCAATATTTTCATTTGTCAAATTTCTGATTTTTATTATTGACTGACGGCTGACGGCAAGGCTGACGGTGACGGCTGACACTGACAAGCCAGTGGTCAACTCTTCTTCTTCTTTTCCCTGAGAAATCCAGTCCTGTGCACCGGTGTCTTTGTGCTTTGTGTCCCGTCAGGCGGTGTTCTATGTTTCATGAACTATTGTCATTAATGGAAAAATATAATTAATTAACCTCACTAAAAATCCGATATTGGAAAATTAGAAAATCGAAGAAAAAGGAAAGATAAATAGAAATTGAATCTGTTTAATTCGTTTGGAACTGTGTTTTCGATTCTCCAGGTAGAAATGATGAAATAATTGAGTAAATGATTTTCCAGACCTAACCTCAAAATACCAAAGACCTGAGAGATATTTTGCTTTGATTCCTGTAATTATCCAGACCAGAAATAGCAACCAGTATTCCAGGCTAGACCCAGGGTTTGTAATTAAAGCCTACACTCCCTTGGCTACTTATTGATTCCAGGTCGATTCAATACCATTGACCCCTGGTTTATACTGTGGGTACCGTGGTAGGTATACCTCCTGTACCTTCCTCCACTGTTGCTACTTTGGGCCTCCTTCCCGACTAAGTTGGGAGGAGCAGGTGAAGTAAATCACCTTTATCAAAAATCTGGCGCTCGAGAATCCCCCCCTGTCAAATACCAGAGTAGTCTTCTGTCCTGAACAGAGCGTCAAAGTAAGGGCCGCAGAATAAAGACCCTTACAAAACAACGTACAGGTGACCTCTGGTGTACCACAGGGATCACACTTGGGGCCACTTCTGTTTACTCTCTTTATAAACGATATTGGCAACTGTTTTCAGTACTCAAATTTTTCCCAGTATGCTGATGACATGAAAATCTACAAAACAATCAGTAATATAAACGACTGCATCGACCTCCAATCTGATATTCACAGATTTCAAAACTTCTGCTCTGACCATAAATTACATCTAAACACCAGAAAGTGTCACAAAATATCATTTTCCAGGTTACGATTCAGTACAGAATACGTATATACTATTAATAATGACACCCTCGGAAGTGTTGATCACATCCGGGATCTTGGAGTCATCATTGATTCCAAATTGACTTTTGGGCAACACATTGAACTAATTGCAAAAAAGTCTCTGAGAAATCTGGGCTTTATATTACGAATAACCAGAGGCTTCAAAACCTCATCATCTATTATCACCCTCTACAACTCACTGGTAAGAAGTCATCTTGAATTTGCGAGTTTGATATGGAATCCTTCGTATCAGAAGTACATTCAACGAATTGAGAGTATCCAAAAAAAATTGATTTTTCACTTATATCATAGATTTAACACTTCCATGGTTACGAAGCTAGTCTTCGACATTATAAAATCCTGAAACTCAGCTCACGTAGGTCTATAAGTTATTTAATTTTTCTCCACATGCTGAATAACTCCAAGATAGATAGTAGTTCAATTTTGGGCCAATTATGTTTGAATTCCAAAATCAGAGTCACGAGAAATAATAACCTATTTTATCATAGGATATATCACACAAATGCATGTGGAAATTCACCTATCCGTCAACTAGAAAAAAATTATGATTTATATTTTTCTCATATTGATCTCTTTTGTTTATCTCTCCCTACAGCCAGACAATTAGCGATTGAAGTATTCACTTGAATGAATTTGAATTTATTGTTTCTGTACCAAATTTTGCATTATACTATTAATTTATTATAGGATAGATTAGTGACTAGTTAAGAATATAATTGCGTGTAACTAAAATGTATTACTGACCATTTCTGTAATTGGGATGAATAAATAAAAAAATAAATAAATTACATTTATTGAATCTTGTTCATAAAATTATAAATCTCCAGCAACCTGAGTATTTATTGAACAAACTGCAAACATTTTCAGATATGAATCAAATTCCTACACGCAATAGACTTATCTTAGTGATACCCAGGCATAATACAGCATAATACAGCGAGAGGTCTTTTTCATACAAGGCTTGCACTGAATATAACCAATTATCCGTGGAAATTAGGTCCTACACGATACTGAATTTTAAGAAACGCCTAAAACAATTACTATTGAGCAGGATGTGAATTGAGATATTCTTGGATAGGCAAATGGAATGGTACATGACTCCTATTCTTATCATTGCTATTACCCTCATTATCGTTATTATTATTGATTATTATTATTTCAAATTCATTGAAATTATCATTATTATTATTAGCATTATTACTCTCATTGTTATCATAATTATTATCATTATTATTTTAAGTTATTATATTTGAAAAAAATGTAACTGTAATCAGGCCATCTTCATAGAATATTTTGTTTTGCTCTCACCTTACTTTTTTTTGTTCTTTGGAACAACAAATACTCAACCGAGATAAAATATATCTTTCAACTGAATCTGAAGTAGAAATGTTGTTATGTTCTTCACAACCCAATAGTTTCGATGGTTAAAAGTTTGATAGTTTTTTCAGTATGATTGACAGAGCACTCCTAGTAATTTCAGATTCAAACACACTAGAAACGATTATTTCAACTTCTGTCAGAAGATGAATGATATCTTCTGGAGGGAAAGATAAAAACCCCTACTTTTGTTCGACATATATGCCTTGAATGTTTTTTTGCTAGTTATGCTTTCTTCGCACTGGGCACATTCTGTGGTACTCCTTAATTTTTCTGGTGACATATCCACAAAAATAGGCAACGGCTTCATCTATTTCCCCAAACTTTCCCTCAATTTCTCGCATACGTTCTTGCAATTGTAAATCAACCACTTTTTTTTCTCTGTGGTTTCAGCTCCATCACTTTCAGGAGAGTAACTTCCACGAGATGGTTTGATAAAAGAGTGAAGAGAGATCAATCTGAATATGTATCCAACCTGAATTGATGAAGAAATGCTGAAATCATGATTACATGTGATTATAATCATCTGAAAAGTGTAGGACAACATAATTTCTTCTAAATGGTCTTGATTGATCCTAGTAGTAATGAAATATCAAAAACCCAAATCAGTCAAATATCCAGTCAGATCAAGGGCGCATGATATTGTCCTAAGACCATCGAAAGTAGATTTGGATA
This sequence comes from Phaedon cochleariae, assembly GCA_918026855.4. Lineage (NCBI taxonomy): Eukaryota > Metazoa > Arthropoda > Insecta > Coleoptera > Chrysomelidae > Phaedon > Phaedon cochleariae. Next base: position 10,809,732 of record OU896717.1, read on the forward strand.
AGAACAAGTCAGGAGGACTACACTGCTCCCACACATTCAAATATTTGAGAAAATCTGCCAATTTATATTCTCAGACCCGAAGATGTTGCGAATAAAGTGATAGTGATTTTTTCTTACTGTGGTATTATTGAAATTGTTGTGATCTCAAAGACGGCCTAGGAAAATCCAGGAGCCTATCTTCAGCCCATTCACAATCCATAGAAAACTAGTATGGATGGTTCGTTTTATACTAATTTCACTCGAGAGTTTATTCTTTAGTGAGTACTTCAATATCCTTGAACATTTTAATATACTTATGGAAGTGCGAAAACAATAATGGAATAATATCATTTAACAAGGAATATCTTCAAAGGCATGTCATAGAGATATATAGTACATTATACTGTTGAACTTGCTCACAAATTGAACATGGAAAAACTATACAATATACATTCATCGACATATCTTTTTTATTTACTGTTTCAATGGCAGTGCTCCTCTTCTTAAACGTAGTTCACCAATGCAGACTACTGAAAAATTATCAGAACAAATCCATCCACAAGGTGGCAAATATCTTCCAACTGTAGTAATCGATGCACTGCGCAAACCATCATCCTATCTGAAGAATTCATTGTTTTCTGAGTATTTACATAACATACATACAACAAACTGAACACAGACAGAAATATTATTTTTAATCCAATTGATCGTTCCAACCACATTGCCACATTATTTACTCGGTTTTTTTATTTTTCAATTTGATACCTATTTGATACCTATTACTTCTGGCAGTTCAGGTTGCATATAGTTCAGGTTTAGGGTTCAGGGTTGAGATTGAGTGAGTAAATAAACATACATCATAAAGTATATCATCTTCAGGATCCCATATAGATGAAAAAAGCCTTAGATTGTCCACAAACTATGCAAAACTTCATTGTTCAGGTCTATGAGGAAACTATCCGAACACAGCAAAACCAAACACTGCACGAACTAACTGAAATATTGAAACACAACAAGAATATCAACACCAATAAATAATGAAAAACAAGAAAAACACAAAACATAACTATGAGAACTGGAAAAAACACAATGAACGAGACAAATAAGTGAGTAACTTGGAAAAACTCGGAAAAATAATCACACCAATCATACGTTGAAATGAAGATTATTTGGACATCGTCAACGGGTTCATGAAATGGCAGATTGACATTGACAGAATATAAAAGTTGTGATACCGACTATACCGACATTATAACCGATTACGATCAGCGCCATCTCTGAATAAGAGAGCAGAAATGCTATTCTCATTCTAAATCGTTGTACACATTTGTTTAAAAAACAGTTGAAGAGTCGCTCCACCAGTCAACTTATAAACATCTCACATACAATCTTCAACCCGCAGCATCTTAGATTCTCTAATCTGCTCCATTTCTGCTTCTTCGTTAGTAATTTTCTCCTTTCAACTCCATCTGATGCGCTTGGGCTCACAACTTCGTCTTTTTTTCCACTGTCTCTGTATACTGTTCTGCAAACAATTTGTCTATGGTCAATTGGTCTCGTTTTCAACTTGTTCTTGGCTTCTAGCTAACTCTTAGCAAATTTTCTTCTCCAGCATTATTTTCTTTCTACTATATGCGATAACGGTCACAATCAGGATTCAAACAGCAGCAACTCTAACGATTTCTCCGAGGGTGGAATTTTGACCTTTGGCACCCTTGCCTGATACTCCACCGCTGTTTGCTGCTTTGGGATAAAAAAAACCTCTTCTTCTCTGCTTCAAGTTTCTGTGTTGTATGGTGAAGTGTTTTCTGTTATGAAGGGTTGCCATCTATTTTGATAATTGAGAATCAAGTGGAATGCGATGTTTGGGACAATCTGGAAAATCTTTGTGCAAATCGTGCAACCCCTAAGGATACCTCAAATCGACTCGAAGAATATAACCTTCGTCAGCATCATCAGTAGTTTGGGTGACATCAATGTTGGTGACAGCAACCCAAGTGAAGTCTCAATAAGGAAGCGGTTCACTCATGGCTTCACTATACAAATCATTCACATCGAGGTGAAGCAGATATTTTGATTGCCTCTCAGGATCATAATTGATCTGATATTTATTATTCAACTCACTGTATCTACTACAGCAAACCGATAATCATCCTCTTATCGCTCCTTCTACAAACATCCCCATATCCATATTATTCAAAATTCAAAATTTACACCCTGTATACAATCCAAAGTATATCCCGGCAAGGTGACATACCAGGCTGGGTCGAGAGAGTACGTTTTCAGTGAGGATTTGCGAAACTTTTCCATTTTGTCTCATGAGCAGTATCCGTGAAGAAGCCTTAGTTCGGTACAAAAAAATCCAAACAATTATCTCACTGGAAAGACATGCGCAATCTGACAAATGGTGCAATGAAGCGAGAGAAAAAAGCATACCTGAATGCGTCACAGTGATAGAGGAACTATATGGAGAGACCTTAGGGAGCTAAATATTCAAACAAAAAAATCGCCTGGTAACATACCAAAACATTTTGATGACCTGAATGCTATTAATGATTATTTTATCAATGCCTTTGAGGGAGCTACTGATGCCGACACTACTGCACATTTCGCTCAGAATACTAAAATAAGTGTTGGTCCTCTTGAATTTGTATGGACCAATGAGAACGGAATTTATGAAATTTTTATGTCTATGAAATCTAAGGCTATTGAAGCAGATGGCATTGGAATTAACATGCTACTACATAGTTGTCCTCTCATCCCAACCTCCATCGAGCACATTCTTAATTTCTTTATCTCTAACAATGTTTTTCCCTCTATTTGGAAAAAAACTCATGTTGAACCTCTACCTAAAGTTAGTGACCCACATAATATAAAAGACTTGAGGCCTATAAGCATCCTTTGTACATTATCTTAAGCTTTCGAAAAGGTTCTTAGTAAACATATCAAATCATACATATATGGATTCGATATTTTGCCTCATTTTTTGTCTGGTTTCAGACCTAACTACAGTTGTATGACTGTTTTATTTAATGTTACTGACGATATACATGCCACTCTGGACAAAAATGAGCTAACCATTGTGGTACTATTATACTAAAGCTTTCGATAGGATAGACCATCAACTCCTCTTATCAATTCTGCATAACATCTGATTGGAAAATGGTTTTGTGAATTTGAGGAGACATAACCTTGCTAAGCGGCTACAGGCTGTGATACATGAGCAGTCATCATCCCAATATCTTCACTTGAAAAGAGGGGTCCCTCAAGATTCCATATTGAGTCCTCTTTTGTTTATGATCTACACCTTCAAATTCACCACATACTTATTGAGATACTGTCAATCGCACTACTATGCAGACGATACACAATTATATTATAGTTTCAAAGAAAGCGATGTCGCAACAGTCTGTGAACGAATCAATGATGACATTGAATCGGTAGAGATGAATTCTACTAATTTCAATTTGAATATCAATCCCTGTGAATCTAACGTTATGTTATTTGGTAGTACACCAGCTCGCAAGCGTTGTGTTGATCTCATTAATATCATTGCTGGTGGTGAGAACTTGAAAAGAAAATGCCTAAAACTTTGGAATATTATTAGACAATAAATTGAGATACTCATCGTATGTTACCATGATACTTCGCAGAGCTTATGGTAATCTCAAACTCAAGCACTTTTGAATAAAAATCTCAAGATGATGTTGTGTGAGTCTCTTGTTCTGTTCCATCTCAATCAAGTATATTATGTAATCTATGGGCCCAATCTTTTGAAATCAGACTCTCTTAAAATTCAACGAGTTCAAAATTGCTGTGTTCGGCTCATATGTGGCTTGAAGCAGGAAACACCTACATCTCCACATTTTGAGAAGTCTTTGTTGGTTGAATATGGAAGAAAGACGCTTACTGCATGCTTGCATTCTAGTAGAGTATTTATGAGAATTTCGAATAAAAAATGCTCTATGCTCTTTCTAGCTCAAACGGCCATCAAATTCTTCCACGTGCAGCTGAAGACGTTGCAGACCTTCTGGTAGGTGAACTGAAGAACGTCACACACACCTCGGAATGTTTTTGGGATTACGTGTTTCCTTTATTCCTGAAATTCCGGGGTGATATTTTCTGAGTTGAAATTTCCATGTGTATGTGAGTCATACCTCATAGCGGCAAAAAGAAATCTCGATAATGATGGGTGTGCCAACAATAACAACATTTGTTTGTCATGCCGAATGATCTCATCATAACAACTATCATGTAATTGAATCAAATCGTGACCCACGAGTTTCATCGTAATGAAAGAGGTTGAATTCAATAACAAGTGCGTCATTCCACGCATTCATGATCGCAACAATCTCAACGTAATTATTTCAATGAGTGTTTTTACCAAACTGAATCATCCATAATATCATGACACTGCGTCATTACACAGCTCAATGATCTCATTGCAGCAATAACAAATCTTGTAATGAATTCAATGAGTGTGTTTTCATCAAGCTCGAATGATCTCATCGATAATAACACTATGCAGAATCTACCGATGCAAATCATCATTATAGGGTGGGTAGGTTTCCAAAAATGTATAAAAACCATTGAATAAGTATTTTCTGTTGTCAGTCAGTTCTGTTGATATTCTCTTCAGTTACTCATCATCATGTCTGAATTTCAAGATATTGCTATCACTAGTTCATCAGGTCTATCGTATGACTTTGTGGATGAATACCATTGTATGATACCAATTTCATGTAGTGAAGAAATTATAGATGTTGAAGAGTTCGATGGTGGACAAGATGTTGAAATAAGGCTAAGCTTTCCTTCACGTGGAGAACCCTACGAGATTCCTGAGATGAATTATTCGTCGGATAATTTCATCAACGAGAATATGTGTGATACTGAATATGCGAGCTGCGATAAGTATTATCATTAAATTTGTTCAATCCAGTTAATGGAGAACATTTCATCTTGTGTCCGTATTGTTATTCCAGAACAGATTAAGTTTCGAAAATGTGAAAGTACTCGGCATCATTGTTGTATAATGAGAAACATATTCATGCATTTGTTCATATTCATTGTTTCAAGTGTAAAATGGATTTTATAGAATATACGTGTGAATTCAGAAATTCCTACAATTTCAAGAATGTTTTAGGTGTGTGGTCATCCGAAGTTGTTTGATTGCCTGTGTTTTAATACAATGGAGAATGAACTAATGTATTTCTATTTGTCATTATTAAAAGCTGATGCATCACCAGTCATAGTGAACAAGTGTTTGAGATTCCAAGGTGGGGACACAGTTTGAAGTGGAAAGATTGATATAAAAAGAATAGCGTAGGATAGAAGATCATTGTGAAATATTCTCGTGTGAAGCTCATATTGTGAAAATAAAAAGCATCCTGACCAGAAGTGAGTTGACACATATTTTCGGTTTTTTCCTGATTGAGAAAGTCAAAGAATGAATAATAATTTCAGATGGATCTTATCGTTGGTAAAAAAGGAGGCCGTGAAGCTGTCTGATCTTCCAGTTAATAAGAAGATACCGATAATTAGTGTTGAAGTAGTGAGAACACGATTTGGGAAGTGTATCTTGGCGGAACTGGAAGATTCTGTAGTCTTTCTTCCGCAAAGAGTGACCGACTTGGTGGAAGGAAAAGAGAAGGAATTTACACCAAATAAATACGCTCTAGAATATAAAGGCCAGGAGGGCGTTGGGAAATCGAAGGACGCCTATAGTTTCGAGTTGGTGAAAAACATTAGGTGAGTTTCAATATGAATTCACAATTCTGCGGAATTGCGGTAAAAAATCGATACAATTACATAACATTCACACAACTGTATCTCAGCTATTCAAGAATAATCCTCATAATAAGGTTGGTAGTAGTAGAGATTTGTATTGTCGAGAAACTCTGCGAGATAGCCCAGGGCCCGAGAAAAAAAAGTAAAGAATCAAATTTGTGAAAGATATATTCAATATTATATCGAACCTTTTTCGTATCATTGTTAGTGTATTGTCGAAAGGTGAAGTATCATGGAACATTGTGATATTGCGAAGCATAGCGATGAGATTATCAAATTATTTCTCAAAGCTCATAAAGGAATTTCAGATAGTACTAGTATAGCTATCAGAGAAAGATGGATTGAACTTTACAATAAAAATTTGAGACTATTCAATACAGCTGTTCGTGATGGTGACATGAATGTAATTAGTAAGCAAATCAAAGATATTTTCAAAAATTATTCACCTAATTTACTGCCACCACACCAACACGACATCTATTACAAATTTGTAAAATAATCGCTATCCCCCAATCACTCCAAACTCCACCGCATCCGCCGGCATAAAATCTCTTACATCTTGGCCCACGATCATAATAATTCCCATGTGCTAAAACATATCGAAGATTCAAATACAACATAATTTGATTAGATCACTTCGTTTACTAACTGTGAAATTTTCCGGCAACAGCCCCCTCACTCCTTGCTCTGACATAGCTTCTGAAAAACATTGCCAATTATTATCATTCACCAGATTTCAGAAAAAAAAACTCACCATTTGCTCCAATCATTGTTTTGTTTTTCTTTGATTCAAGAAGTTATCGTTGAACTGAGATTCCAACTAGCTCCGTGCATTTTTATCAACTGTTAAGTATTGTATCTTTAAATTATAGTTCATACAGTATAAATCAATTTTGGAATCAGGATAGTATTCTGTTGTTGCTTAGTACCGATTTTATTGAAAACAAGATTCTTGGAATGCATGTCATTGAATGATTTTGGGTAATTTGTACATGAAGAAATAAATAAAGAAAATAGTTATTTCCTGAGTTATTCAGTACATTACAAGTGGCGACGAGGATATTTCGGTACCTACGTGAAATGACGGAGAAAGAACTTCAGTATACCGGCCATATTCAAGAATTTGTTCCTGATTGTCTAGACTGGTCTATCTACAAACGTCGACTTCAGAATTATTTCACAGCTAACGATATCCAGAATGATGAGCGTAAGAAAGCCATTTTATTAAGTTTGCTGAATGAGGATGCTTACAAATTATTATTCAACATGTGTTTGCCTGTGGAACCAGGAGAGAAAATTTATACTGATATTGTCAAGTTGTTGGATGAGCATTTCAAACCAATAATATCAGTATGGGCGAGAAGAGAGAAGTTTTTCGAAGCCCGGAAAATTAATACTGAAACACCAAAAGAATGGGCAGCACGATTACGAAATTTAGTATCATCGTGCAGATTTGGAGGAGCAGAAGAAATTGAATATGCTTTAGTAAATCGATTCATTATTGGATATGAATCAGGAAAGGTGAAAGATAGATTGTTTGAAGAGGGTGAGCACATCAAATTCATAGCAGCTGTTGAGTTAGCTTCTTCAAAATCACAAACGGAGTATTCGAATGCTTTCAAGAGAGAACCCTCCATCAGTTATGCAGCAAACGTGAAGACCAGAAATAGGGAAATGGTACCTTCAAATTCAAGGAGCACTGACCCAAGATCAACTAATAAGGGGCAATCATCAACAGGAAATTATTTTTCAAATATCAGGTGTATATGTTGTGGGCGCAGAAACCATGCTTTTGAAAATTGTTCTTTTAGAGAATGTTATTGCCATATTTGTAAAGAGAAGGGACATTTAGCACCCATGTGTTCAAGTAGAAAACATTTTTCTAATCAATTAAAAGGAAATAAGGTTAATAGTAACAATTTCTTAGTTTCCGATGAAGATTCATTATTCACTTTGGATGTCAGAACAGATCCAGTTTTGATAGATGTCATCATTGACAAAAGGATTTTCACTTTCGGTTTGGACACTGGGGCTAGCTACAGTGTGATTTCAAAAGATTTTTGGGAAGAACATTTTTTTCAAAAGCGTGTTTTCAAATCTACGAAAATTTTTACTTTATATAATGGGGATAAAATTGCACCATTAGGGATGATCAAGTGCGATGTAAGTTATAAAAATATGACAACCGAATTGGAGATGAATATCATTGAAAATGGTGGTCCACCATTGTTGGGACGAGATTTTTTCAATTCATTCAATCTGAGTATTTTCAATTTGAATACTGTAATCGAATCAGGAGATTTGCAATCATTAAAAAACAAATTCAAAGAAATTTTTTCAACCGGTTTAGGTACATTCAACAGGGGGAATATTTCAATAAATTTGAAGTCGAATATAGATGTAAAGCCAAAATTTTTTCGAGCTAGGCAATTACCATTTGCAATGAGAGAAAAAGTAGAAGAGGAATTGGAGCGATTGTTAGAGTGTGGAGTAATTGAAAGAATGGATTATTGTGAATGGGGAACTCCAATTGTTCCGATTTTGAAATCGAACGGCTCTGTAAGAATTTGTGGTGATTTCAAGGTAACAGTCAACCCATTCATTGAAATAGATCAATTTCCTTTACCGAAAATCGATGACCTTTTCGTTAGATTACAAGGGGGCATTCATTTCAGTAAATTAGATCTGTCGAATGCTTATCAACAAATATGTTTAGATGAGAAATCGAAAAATTTGACCACGATTTCAACACATAAAGGGTTATTCAGATATACGCGTGCTCCATTCGGAATATCGAGCATTCCAGCAAAATTTCAAAAAATCATAGAAACATTATTACAGGATTTAGAGGGTGTTGTTAGTTTTCTGGATGATATATTAATTACAGGAAGAACTAGAAGAGAACATTTGGATAGATTGGAAGTTGTGTTAAAACGGTTGCAAGATGCAGGGCTAAAACTCTCCTTAGAAAAATGTAAATTTTTTCAACCAAAAATAACTTATTTGGGGTTTGATATTGATAAGGATGGGCTCCACACCTCTGAATCAAAAATAACGGCAATTAAAAATGCACCAATACCAACGAATGTGACCACATTAAAATCATTTTTGGGCCATATTAATTATTATGGTAAATTCGTAAAAAATTTATCAATGGTTTTACATCCATTGTTTCATTTATTGAAGCCATCTTCAAAGTGGAACTGGACCATTGAATGTCAGAATGCTTTCGAAAAGGTTAAAGAGTTGTTGATATCATCTGAATTTTTAACTCACTACAATCCGAATTATCCATTGTTACTTTCAACAGATGCCAGTGATTATGGAATAGGGGCTGTGATTTCACACATTATGCCTGATGGTATTGAGAAGCCTATTGCATATGCATCCAGAACTTTATCTACAGCGGAAATAAAATATTGTCAATTAGAAAAAGAAGCTTTGGCTGTCATTTTTGGATTATGTAAATTTCAGAATTATTTATTTGGTAGAAATTTCACGTTAATCATAGATAATAAACCACTTTCTTATATTTTTCATCCTAGTAAAAATTTACCACAATTTTCAGCAAATAGATTACGTAGATGGGCACTCATTTTATCAAATTATCAATATGACATTAAATTTGTGAAATCAGAGGCAAATCAAGCTGATTTTTTATCGCGTATGCCAGAGAATTCGACCGAAACGAATGGGGAAGGAGTAGATTTGAATTATATAGATTATTTCACTAATAATAATCATTTTCCCATAGATTTTTCACAAGTAAAGGAATATACATTGAAAGATAGTTTACTATCAAGAATTGTTGAGTTTGTTTATACAGGTTGGCCTAAAAATGTGGATCATGCAAGTGATAGCAAATACAACTCATTTTTTTCGCATAAGGAATGAATTAAGTGTTGAATCAGAATGTTTATTGTGGAATAACAGAATAGTTATTCCAGAAGCATTACAGAATCAAATGCTGAATGAATTACATAACTCGCATATGGGAGTTGTAAAAATGAAAAGTCTTGCAAGGTCATATTTTTGGTGGCCTGGTTTGGATAAACTTATAGAAAAAATATGTATGTCGTGCGATAATTGTATGTTAAATAAAAAAAATCCAGATAGAGCGAAACTGAATACCTGGCCATGGCCGATACAACCATGGTATCGACTACATCTAGATTTTATGGGACCTTTCATGAATAAACAGTTCTTGATAGTAGTTGATGCACATACTAAGTGGCTAGAAGTTTTTCCAATGAATTCAATCAATTCTGTTTCGACGATTGACGTGTTACGTTCCTGTTTCGCTCGTTTTGGTTTGCCGCGACAAATAGTAACGGATAATGGTACTTCTTTTTGTTCTAGAGAATTCGAGGAATTTTTAACAAAAAATAATATCATCCACATTACTTCTCCTCCTTTTCACCCTGCTTCGAATGGTGCTGCCGAAAACGCAGTTAAAACAGTTAAGAATGCATTGAAAAATTCGTTAGGAAATAGTCATCATTCGAGTTTGAATAAAGTACTTAATATATTCTTGTTCGATTATAGAAATACACCCCATTGTACAACAAAAGTTAGTCCAGCGTTTTTAATGTTTGGTAGAAATTTGAGGACTCGATTTAGTTGTTTATTACCAGAGGATAATTTGGAATTGAAAAGTAAAATTGCATCTGAACAAAACAAACAAGAGGAATATCATGAGGGAAAGAGGTCAATAATATTCAAAAAAGGTGAATCAGTTACTGTCAAAGATTACAGAAATAATAAAACGACTTGGATTAAAGCTATTATATTTGAAAAACTTGGCAAGTCAGTGTATACAGTAGAAGTGCCAGAATTGAATAATGTGAAATGGAAGAGACATTTGAATCAAATAAAAAAAGCGTTTGTTGAATCAAATATCCAGGAAAATTCAAATTTAGGAAGGTCTTTTGAGGATAATAATATTACAAAGCCAGAGATAAGAGGTGATGAATTGAATAGGGAGGATAAACAAGTGAATGATGAAGTTGAAAAAAGTGATGAATGTTCACTGAGACCAAAACGAGTCATTAAACCTCCAGTTCGGTTATCATATTAACATGGTTTCGGTGGTTTTTATTATTGTGAAATTTTTTTAGGGGGGAGATGTTAAGTATTGTATCTTTAAATTATAGTTCATACAGTATAAATCAATTTTGGAATCAGGATAGTATTCTGTTGTTGCTTAGTACCGATTTTATTGAAAACAAGATTCTTGGAATGCATGTCATTGAATGATTTTGGGTAATTTGTACATGAAGAAATAAATAAAGAAAATAGTTATTTCCTGAGTTATTCAGTACATTACATCAACAATTCGAATCACAAATCTAGGAGGTAAGAGTTGAGCATCATCTTCAATAATAATTTGTTTTCGATGGAAAATTTTCCAAAACCAAAAAGCTACAATCACACGGGTTGGAAAAAGTACTGTAATGTGTATTCAATACCAGAAAACATCGTTCGATTGATGGATTGTCGTACGCTCATACACAACCACCTTCATTACATAAAATCACGACTTGATTTGATTACAGGATGAATGTTTTGATAAAATGATTCGACATGACATAGTCATTAAAATATTGTTGATAAACATATTATTGCATCGTGGATTCGGACTTGATTCAATTACATGTTATGATGAGATCATTCGGCATGACAAAAACAAATTACATGAGTTAATAAACATGAACACCCATCATTATCAAGATTTGTTATTGCCGCTATGAGGTATGACGCACATATACAGGGGAATTTCATCTCAGAAAATATCACCCCGAAAAATAAAGGAACCACGTAATCCCAAAAACATTCCGAGGTATGCTTGACATCAGGGTTCTTCAGTTCACCTACCAGAAGGTCTGCAACGTCTTCAGCTGCACGTGGAAGAACTTGATGGCCGTTTGGGCTAGTAAGAGCATAAAGCATTTTTGAGTTCAAAATCTCATGAATACGTACTGATGTATCAGCATAAAAAATACAACATCGTGTCCAGTGTTCGTCACTGATGCCTGCAAACAATCCGGGCCCGGGGCAGGATCTTCAGTTCCACGTGCAAGTTGTTCACCATCATCGATTTTCACGGTTGTTTTTGATTTCATGCATTCTTCGATAAGTTCAGGATTTTGAATTCCATGTGAAATCTCTACTCCATCATCGCTATTCGAGCACACTGCCAATATCTCAGTTTGGAGATAAATACGGGGAATTTTCGGAGAATTCTCTCCAAGTAGTTCCAACACGCTTTTGTCTGGAGGTACAAGCTTATTTGACTCATCTATTAGGTCGACGGATAAATGGTTCTTTCCTAATTCTATAATTCCACTCTACCGGCATAGATAAATGCTTGGTTCCACCTCTTTTATTCTCAATAGCTTTTTTTTTATCGCTTGGAGAGCATGAAAGGGAATCCCTATACTGTTCAAAGAACATCGTGCGTTCCTAGTCAACCTGCATTTTTTTCTGTATCCTTCACTTGATGTAGTTTTGTTTTTTTCGTTTTTTGTCGGTAGGCTCGTGAGCCATGCGTTTGCTACGTATAGCGGCCAATTCTTCCCTCACATTTTTTATCAGATGCTCTTTCCGCTGCTCAGATGAAATGAGTGTTTTGACAAAATTTCGTACTAGAACACGATCGCCAGTACTTTTAAAAAACCAGGCAAGTTCTTCGTCCGACATCAATGAGATTACATTTCAATCGATCTGTGGAATGAAAAAGTTATCATGAGTAGGTATTCGAGAAAATATATTTGTTAAAAATCTTTTTCCTCTCGTAAACGCTCGATATCAGCTTCGCTGACATGCAAACTTCGCAGGTAACTCTCTGAATCCATTATTCAGTTTGTTCGGTGATCTGAGAAAAATAACATCGAATGACTCGAATGATTTGGTGATGTTGATATGGTTAGCAAAGGTGCATTCAGAGAAAATACTTTGAGAAACCCAACCTTGAAATTTCGAAAATTGTTTGGCAACCTTTCTGAAATGAACGTCACTGGTGATAACCTATGATGGAATGAAATTACAACAATAATATATAAGAATTATACGAAAAAAAAAAATTCATTGAAATTTCGACCGGTCTGAGTTTTTTTTGAATATATTTCGTTTATGGAGATATTCTTGAAATGCAATATTCATTTATTTTTGGCACTAAGTACCAGCTCCAGAACACACCATTATGCGACCTGAGAAATCGGCGATTATCTCATTTACTACTAATCAATGATAGAATTTACACTCCCACTATGGTTAATTATTAAAACAATAATTGACATCATCTGTCTTATATCTGAAATGCTCTGAATTTGATTCCCATTTGAAATCTCACTCATTTAACGGCTCACAACGACTTCCAATGACAATAACATCGATTACGCATCTACAAAAAGTGAAGATTCAGAATGAGGTGAATTATTGCATATGAGAGTTCGAAAGCATGAGGAACAATACTATGAGGTTAGTTTTTTTCCTAAGGAAACCCTATTTATTCTAAAAAAACGCTGGGCTCTGTCCAGAATAATGTTCGTCTTAAAAAAATTTGGTTGGGATCGCATGGCTATAATAACTGTGATATAGAGGGGAGGGGGGCGTTCAAAGTGATACATACTGTATATAGGTATTGTCGCGCTCTTCAACATGGTCCATTCACTTTGTGAGGTTAGGTAGGTACCCCATTTTAACGTCACAGTTTCCCCTGTTTCCCTGTTCAACGATGACAGATAATTTACATAGAATACATACAATACAATACAGTACCGCCCGCCCAACCATTCGACCGTTTCCCGCGATCCATAACTGTCGCCCTGATAATATATACAACTGAATCATTCAGAGATACCTTGGCTGCTTCGATCTTATATACCTACTCAAAGACAAAAACATGAAGATGATTAATTTCAACGCCCGCTACATTTCGCTGGAGAACAAATGAAGAAGCAACCCTCGAAATCAATTGTTAATATAGCTATCTAATTGAACATTTTCACCAGAAGGTAATCAATAATGATTTTGTAACATAAGTGTTCTATTCGAAATATGGAGATAGAATGAAGCTCAATTAGCTGGTCAAAGATTCAATTTTTATTTATTTCATTCAATTGTAATACCTCTTCAAATTATAGTCACTGGCATTATTTTTCTGTAGGCACGTAATGGGTACTAGGTATACGAAAAAAATTTTTTTGAATATACTACCTACCTGCAATGTATCAGCCACAAATAAAATATCGACAATCAAGGAATCTACTTCCTCATGTTAATTTCAGAACATGTTACTCATTCTATTTCAACTATTCATAGGTATATTCATCGGGACTCGTATAGGTAGGTACTTTTGATTATAACACAGATTGAAGATTTTTTTTTTCCTTCATAAGTTCCGATATCTGACACTATATTTACAGACTGGACCTAAAGCTATGAACAATTATTTATACAGGCTAAGATATACAATGAGTATAAGATTAATTTATAATATCTAGATAACTTTGTATATATATAAGACTTTATGTGAGATACCATATCCTTTTATTATCTTGGTCATTTGAAATTCAAAATACAAAAATATTTCGATGGAAGTTAGTATCTTCCTTTGATTTAACTGTATGCAGTATGTCTCTCCCCATCATTTGAACAAAATCTTCCAATTTCTTCTCTAAGTTGAAGAAAATTGTGCCAGCCAAATACCAAACCCACGAGTTGGTTTCTTTCACATTTCATTCATTTACCACATTCTCTAATTCTATGTATTAAGGTATCTTCCTGTTGACAGGATTGGCATAGCGAGTTGCCCAATATATTGTGCCTTCTCATTTTATCGGCAACCGGGTATATGTCATTTGAAGCTTTGAATATCGTTGCTTCCCAGCTGGTATCGATATATTTGTTGGAACAGTTTTTCCAAATAATTTTCCAATCCTGATTGCTGAATTTTCCTTAAACAGTGAGAATTACTCTCCTTGACTTCAAAATTTCTTCATAAATAACTTTGGTGCTTATTTGATCAAAATTCATGACAATTTTTCGCAGTTCGCATCCAATATTTTCCAAGGTAATTGTAATGAATACAAGGTATGGTAGATACAACTTTTATTGTGCACCAAACTCGAACATTGACTCACACCATTCTTTTATACCAAGTCATAATAATTTGTTATCTCTAACAACATTCAACTATTTTCTCAGTCCCTTCGGTTACAATAATGACAGGGTGTTATTCTAAATAAACTAGATACAATTATATAATGAATATTCATATAACATCTTCCTTCTTTACAAAAAAAAAAAATAAATAAATATTAACAATCCACATATCCAACAAGTGACTTAAACAAAGTCTCTGAGATACACAGGTTTAACTATAACTCTACCATATTTACTCTTCTGGTTATCACTTTCCAATTCTCTATCATGATTACCAGCAACATCATTTTGTAGTTCGAATTTATCAGTATCTAACTTATCAGTATCTGCTTTATCAATACTTCCAGATTCATCAATATTTTCCTGTTCAATTCTTTCATCACCCTTATTTTCTTCACACACATTTCTAGCATCATATTCCTTTCCATTTTCTGAACTTTCAAGCCAAGAGTCCATATCATCAAATCTATGATCATTACAATTCTCATGTTCCTGAATTTTCCGCAGAAACTTTCGATTCCTCACTTTAACTCTTTTTGACCTACACATTTCTATTTGATAAGATCTTGGTCTCGTTTCATCTATTTTCAATACTACACCAGGCTCCCATTCATCTTTGTCATTCAAAACCATCACTCTATCATTCACTCTCAAATCACTCAGATCTTTCGCATATCTATCATAGTATGACTTTTGTTCCATCTGTTTATTCTTCAAAACTATGTCATAATTTCTATTTACTAAATTTGGATATAATAATCTATCTTCCATGGGCAACTGTCCCTTCAATCTACGACTGAAAAGAAGTTGAGCTGGAGAAGGCTCATTAGTAGACAATGGTGTATTGCGATACTCAAGTAGTGTTAAATATATATCTTTATTGTCCATGAAAGACTTCTTAAACAAATTTTTTATGGTTTGCACATGTCTCTCTATGAATCCATTCGATTGACTATATGTTGGCGATGATGTTTTATGGCAAATTTCCCACTCATTCATGAACTTAATAAATTGAAAACTTGAAAATTGTGGCCCATTATCACTATATATCAAGTCTGGTTTACCGTTTCGTGCAAAAATTTCCTTCATCTTAATGATTACTCCTGTACTCGTTATATCATTTAATAAAATAACTTCAGGAAATTTGGAATATACATCTACTAATAGCAAATAATGTTTTGATCGAAAATGGAATAAATCTACAGCTACAATTTCCCAAGGCCTATTAGGAATTTCTCTGTTCAATAGAGTCTCTTTTTGATTTTTTCTGCCCAAACTAGCACAAGTAGGACAATTCGAAACTAAATCATCAATTTCTTTCTGCATCAATGGCCAAAACATAGCCTCATTTGCTCTTGCAATTGTCTTAGTTATTCCCATGTGATTATAATGAACACGACTCAACATTTCTTTCCGTAATTTTCTCGGCATAACTATTTGATCACCTTTATATATTACTCCGTTGATTTCTGTTAACTCATCTCTACAATACCAATAAGGTCTTAGCTCAATACATGTTTTACATTTTTCAGAAGGCCAACCCTCTCTGATTTGTCTCAATAGCACTTGTAATTCAAAATCGTTATCAGTTTCATGTTTTATCGTTTCCAATTTAGACACACTGACCGTATTATTACAGTTAATCAAGTTAACATGAGCCTCAATTTCTAAATCCTGTAATATGAAATCTTGATCATCGTAGCTAGCTCTACTTAAGGTATCTGCAAAGAAAAGTAATTTTCCTGGCTTATATACCACTTGAAATTGATATGTTTGCAAATTAATTCTAAGTCTTTGTAGTCGTAAAGGACATTTATTCAAAGGTTTTCTGAAAATCATTTCCAGTGGCTTATGATCACTTTCAACTATAAAGTGTTTTCCATACAAATATTGATGGAATCGCTGACAACCAAAATATATTGCTAACATTTCTTTCTCTATCTGAGCATAGTTTTGTTGACTTTCTGTAAGTGATTTAGATGCATATGCTATTGGAGCTCCATTTTGAGTTATTACTGCACCCATACCGTCTTTACTACTATCAACTGATAAAACAATAGGTAATTTCACATCATAAAATTGTAATACAGGAGGTTCCGTCAATTTGACTTTCAAATTATTAAATTCTTTAGAATGTATATCAGTCCAAAGCCAAATCACATTTTTTTTTGTTAACTCTCTCAGATTACAAGTGAGTTGAGAAAAATCCGGGATGAATTTCGATACATACGTTACCATTCCTAAAAATCTACTTAATTCTTTCACATTCGTCGGTTCTGGAATTTTTTTAATTGCTTCAATTTTTTTATTGTCCGGTTTTATCCCATTTCTCGACAATATATGACCAATATATTTGACTTCTGTAGCAAAAAATCTACATTTTTCAGGGTTGAATTTTACGCCTTTTTCAATTGCTCTCATAAATAATCTATTCAAGATTGTCTCGTGTTCTTCTTCTGTTTTTGTATAAACAATTATATCATCAATATAAATTTTAACATTCGGTATACCTTCAAATATTTCACTATAAATGCGATGGAAGATTTCCGGCGAAACTGATAATCCAAACGGTAGTCTCAAAAATCTATACCTGCCAAAAGGTGTGGCAAATGTTGTCAATTTAGATGATTTCTCATTGAGCAAAATTTGCCAAAACCCTCTGTAAGCATCTAAAACTGAAAAGTAGCATGAACCGTCCATATCCTGAATGAGTTCCTCAAATGTTGGTAATTCATAATATTCTCTTAGGACAGCTTGATTTAATTTTTGCGGGTCTAGACAAATGCGTATTTGATCATTAATTTTTTTAACAATAGTGATTGGATTTACAAATTCAGTTGGCTCAGTGACCCTTACAATGATTTCATCTTTACACATTTTATCTAACTCATCCTTCAATTTATTTATCAACTGAAATGGAACCTTTCTGCACGGAACTACAACAGCATCATAATTATCACGCAATTTTATATCAATGGGATCACATACAATTTTTCCCATACCTGAAAAAACATCTCTGAACTTGTTCAAAACATCATCTCGTGATTGCAATTTAATATCATTAATTGATGCTCTATTTATCAAACCCAATAATTCACAAGATTTCAAACCTAAAATTGCATTAGCATCCTTCCCAGTCTCAACAACAACAAAATTCAAGTCATATATTTTTTTATTGAATTTTACTGATAAGATCGAGATACCAAATGTTTTTATTGAAGTACCTGAATAATTAGTGATTTTCAAATTGCAAGGTTTCAAAATTTCCGAAATGTTCAGTTTTTTCAATAGGTGTAGAGGAATAGCATTAACCTGTGCCCCAGTATCTATTTTAAATGTGACATCTTTGTTAATATCCAATATTTTCAAAGTAATACACCAATTATTTTCATCAGAATTAGTATCAACAGAACCTAGTATATATTCATCACTTTTATAATCATTATCGCCTGATCGTGCTACATTCGAAAGATCAACAATATTACCAATTTCCTTTCCTGTTCCAAACCTACAAACTTTTCCAAAATGCCCAAACCTATTGCAACCATTGCATCTTCTTCCTTCTGCAGGGCATCTTCTATGTGATGATTCATATCCACATTTGGAGCACTCCGTTGAACTTGTACTCGCCGACACATGCGGAGATGTAGATGGATACTGCTTACTAGTAATCTGTCGACTGCTACTTCCTGACCATCTTCTGTCCGGAATATTAACTCTTCTGTTTGTATAATCATTAACTCTTCTGTTTGTATAATCATTAACTCTTCTGTTTGTATAATCCTGATATCTCAAGCGCTCCTTTCCTTCTATTCCGCACATTTCAAGTTGGTTACCATTTTCATTATATAACTTGCGAATATGCTTATCTGATTCCTCGGCCGCTTTACAAATGTCTATAGCTTTATCTAGATCCAATTTTTCTTCACGAAGTAATCTATCTTTGATTCGTTTGTCGGTTACTCCACAAACGATTCTATCTTTGATTAAACTTGACTTCAGTTCACCAAACTTACATGAAGCTGCAATAGTTCTCAAATCTTTCAGGAAAGAGTCGAAATCTTCTCCTACTAATTGATTCCTAGTATTGAATTTGTGTCTTTCAATACTAACATTGGTTTTTGGAACAAAATAGTTTTCGAATTCCTGAAGTATCTTCTCTTCATTTTGTTTGTCATCTTCTGTCAAGCCTAATGTATCCAAAATTTCACGAGCTCCATCGCCAATTATATGTAGCAGAACTGCCGCTTTTACCTCTTTCTCTTTCGTACTGCAACCAGATGCTACCATGAAGAGTTTATAAGCTTCTTTGAATTTCTTCCAATTCAATGCTATGTCACCCTCGAGTGACATTTCCTTTGGTTCTTTCAAATTATCCATATCAATCTATTCATTCAGTGAAGCGGGTTCTTTTGAATTCATGTATATATACGACTGCGCCATGTAATGAATACAAGGTATGGTAGATACAACTTTTATTGTGCACCAAACTCGAACATTGACTCACACCATTCTTTTATACCAAGTCATAATAATTTGTTATCTCTAACAACATTCAACTATTTTCTCAGTCCCTTCGGTTACAATAATGACAGGGTGTTATTCTAAATAAACTAGATACAATTATATAATGAATATTCATATAACAGTAATGTGATATGAATCATTATTTTTTAGGGAGCTACAGTCATCATGGACAAAATTGAATACGACAATAAAATTGAACAACTGTTTAACGATGGCAATTACACGAAATTAAATAAAGATCCTACAGCGAACATTGAGAGAAAGATACGCAACACTATAAAGAAACACGAAAATCAACTAACACTTGCGGAAAGGAAGAACATCTCCATATATCACAGCAAACCTCCACATTTTTACGGACTTCCAAAAATACATAAACCAAATATTCCTTTGAGACCAATAGTGAGTTCAATTGGATCTCCATGTCAAAATTTAGCAAGATTTCTTTTGAATATTATCAATCCTATATCAGGTAAGAGTGAGAGTTTCATTAGAAATACTCCTCATTTCTTAGAAAAATTGAACGATATCACATTGGATATAAATGACACTCTTGTAAGTTTTGATGTAGTGAGTTTATTCACAAATGTTCCTATAGATAAAACTTTACAAATAGTGAAACATAGATTAGAAGATGATGAAACTCTTACAGAGAGAACCAATCTGAGTATCAGGAATTTTGGAATTTTTGGAATTATGCCTAAAAACTACATATTTTCAATTGGATGATGAGTTTTATCAACAGAGTTTTGGCATGGCTATGGGCTCACCACTATCTCCAATTTTGAGCAATATATTTATGGAGAATTTCGAAGAAAACGTTATTGAAAATTACGAAAAACAACCAAAAACGTGGTGGAGATACGTAGATGACATCTTCATAATTTGGCCACATACCCTTATAGAACTAGATAATTTTCTAGATCATGTAAATAATGCAGAACCTACTATAAAGTTCACTTTGGAAATCGAATCTGACAATCAGTTACCATTTTTAGATGTTCTTATCAAAAAATCAAACAATGTTTTCTTAACAAGTGTATATCGTAAAAAGACTCATACTAACAGATACCTCAATTTTCAATCAAATCATCAGAAAGCTATCAAAAAAGGAATAATCAGATCACTTCATGATCGAGCCAAATCAATATCATCTAACCAACAAATTTTCAATAACGAAATCCACCACATCAGAGATGTTCTTCAACTCAACTCATATCCAAGGAACTTCATTGATAGAACGATTCACCAAATTGAAAACAAACAAAATACACCACAACAAAAACAACCATCAATAACGACGAATATAATACCGTACATTCCCGGCATATCTGAAAAAATAAAACGTGTTGGTGATAAGTTCCAAGTGAAAACTGTGTTCAAAACTGAAAATACAATGAGATCCATTCTAACTCAAACAAAGCCAAAAAATGAAGAACAATCATCAAAAAATTGTATTTATAGTATACCTTGTGTTTGTGGAAAGTATTATACAGGTGAAACGAAGAGACCTCTCTCAGTAAGGACAAAAGAACACAAGTACAATATCAAGAAGAGACATATCGATAAATCGAAGCTAACTGAACATATCCTCACTGAAGATGGACAACATATGGCACAGTGGAATAATATCAAAATCATAGGAAAGGAAGATAACAAACAAAAAAGAAAAATAAAGGAATCCGCTTGCATTCTTCTAAACGGAGACAATAGCATTGCTTCCTGTTCAGTTGATATTGATAGAACATGGTATTCACTACTGAAAACTGAACATGAAAATGGTAGATTCAAGATCAATTAATGAAAACATCCTGTAACTCATTTGTAGACTAAAATCACTCATTCATATGCCCACATCAGTATGACACTGAAAAGTGTCAAACTATACGCAGCACAACTTTCAAAGAAAAATAATTTGCATTTACATGTTGAGAACGGGAGCAGAATCGGTCCCGAAACGTCCAAAGATAAGTACAAATTCTTTCCTTCAAAAATTTTTTCAAACAAATTGTCACTGACAAGCTACTGGATTTTTCTTTTAGACTCCCTGATAGAAAAATTTGTTAAACGCAGTGACATTTTGGGGCAAATCATCTGTGTCCCTCTACAAATATATTGAAATAATACGAATACTTTTATTTTATAGAAACGAGGAGAGAAAATCCCAAAGAACCAAGTAAAATGAGTAATCAAAAATATTAATAAAATCAGTAGCACCTCGTAGAGGGTGTGAAGGGTACTTCACAACATAGTCAGGGAATAATCAGATGGAGGAAATAAGTCGGATTTATACTCTGTTTTGCCTATTTTTGACCAATTGAGTCGACGGAGTTTCTCAGACTTTTTTTAACCTAATCAGCACCAACTTCATGTTTTGATGAAGGCAAGATTACCACTATGAAATCCTTATAGAACAAAGTGTCCTTGAGAGAACCGAGAATACTAAAATTAATCCTTAAATCATGTTCTCAAAGTTGTAGTATTTCGTTAGTTGAGACTCTTATTAAATAAATGAAAAACAATCTGAGGAGTGGTTACTGCCTTAACTTTATTTTGTTCTGCCAACATAATACCTATTCGAATAATTATCCTGAATACTCAATGTTCAAGCAACGTCAACAATTAGTAAGTATGCAACCCTAAAGTCACTGTCTATTAAGTTAATTCGTTGATTACGAATAGTTTGGGCACCGAAAACAAACTGTTCATACGCGAACCGCGAGCTAGCTAAAACATCCGTAAAACGAAACACGACGGATGGATAATACCTTTATTCCCGCGATGACTCAACGTGAGCACATACGCCGGTTCTTTGGCGTTGGCGGCTTCTTCAATGGATGATGAGTGTGGTTTAGGTACTTGCCGCTAACCAACAGGCCAAACAGCAACTCAGCATCTCTCGTTCTCCTGCTTCGCGTACTACTGAATCGGGGTTGGGAGGCAAAACAAGCCGGGCGCATTCCTCGCGTCAGCCCTTGCTCAAAACTCTCGCACGTCTGACCTTGTCGCTTCTGGCGATTCTCCTTCCACCTGTCCCGTTGCCCCCGTCTTCAACCATCTTCTATTTTTCCCGCTCAGCAACCGCGTCGCTCGCATCACACACATACACACGCGCAGAAACCATTTGTCTAACATTAGCAAGAGGGCTTATGCCACCACATTAGTAAGGGAGCATGATACAAAGTTGATGGCTATTATTGACCCTGGTGCTTTGATGTCGGCAAATATTTCGAAATGATCATTAATTCCTGAAAATATTATAAAACTGAGTTTTGAATATGTTATTCTTTATTACCAGTGAGTGGTTCAGGTAGTCTACCGCTTGAACGCTTCTAAAGCAAATCATGATATCTTTCTATACATTACGATGATGTTTGATCAACTAAACCAGCGATTTCTTTTGACATTCGGAGTTTTACTTCCACTAATTTCATTGGTCAGTTCAGATGGCATATTTCAGATAACTTTTATATAAAGAAAACAGGTATCAATTATTATACTTCAGTTGAGACCGTACAAAGATGGCAAATGTACTGAAAGTGTACTAGAACACTATTCGAAAGATGACAACACGGCGATGGACTTTTCTGATTCGCTGAAAAATGAAGCCTGTCATCCAGCAACAAACATTTGACAAATTATATGATTATAGGAAACATCTAATGATATCAATCCATCAGGTTGACTGCTACTCAAATAATATACTCGTTCATAAAGTCTAAAATACCAATATGGGGAAATTGGGCTCCATAGTAAGAATAAACAGAATTTTCGACTATGAACGAAGCCTATTCGCCCTAAGAGTTGAAGATTCTGGAAAATTCGACTTTCAAGTTCAATATGAAACCGACGCCATATTTGTTTGCTCGAACCTTTTACGCCATTGACGAAAAAAGAAGAAATCTTTACATTGCGACCACATCCTAATGAATAGCAATACAGAAAAGGTTGAATTTCGCATATCTGATCATATTCTACCAGTTGATTCATTTTTAGATGGAATTGTTGAAAAATAATTCGAAAACACGAAGAATATCATCCAGAATTTTTCTACAAATTCAATAATTTCGTGGGCCCACTAATTTTACATGAGTAAAATCAACATTATCACAATAAATTTTGCATCGCAGGTTGAATAACGATTCACAACAACCTCAAATAAGCTAAACAACATGCATATTATCTACACCTTCCACTACTATCAAGTTTTCTTTTGAACGTCATGTTCATAAACTCCCAAGTCTCCACACGTAAATAAGTAGGTATAGTCGATCGTGAAACACGGTACATATTTGTTTTCCGAACCCAACCAAATGACAGTAAACCAGGTAGAAATCTTAGTAAACCCACCCATAAGTAGGTAATGAATAACGTCAGAATAAAATCAGACCACTATCGGACTAGAATCAGGGCAATTTCACCTAATTGTTTACTCGACCTATTGGTCAGGTTAGGTTACCCTAATATCCCTATTCTCGTTTTCTGAATTACTTCCAGTTTTTTCACCATATTGGTAAATCTGAAGTAGATAAGACGTAATATTCACTATGGCCAAATGAGTCGTTGACCTATTCTGAGGTCGAAATGACGTATGTTATACCTTAAATGTTTGTTGGGTCATCATTTGTATTGAGACAAGTTCCAATAAATAAAGCTGTTGCTTATGTATCGATATCAATTTATTTAAGACCCCCTTCATCATAAGACAAATAAAGTTGTTGCCTCTCAACTCTATATGTATTTCCCAGATATCTGTACTATTTTCTGACTATGTTTCTTCTCAAGTGGCAATATATGTCCTAAGTACCATATCGTCGAAAATAAGTAAATGTTAAGATACCAAACTTTTTTTATTAGATTTAGTTTTCTTATATTATCTGTAAATTGTTTTCTTGAAATCTGGTATGTGTCTGATTTATGATGAGAGGTTTATATTGTGAAATAAAGAGGTACTAGAACTTTCAGATCCATTGGACCTCTAAAACCCCTACCCCTCCCCTACCTCGATAGTATGTAACCAATCTCGTTAATTGGCCATTAGAGTCCCATCATTCATGTATATGCTGGGCTTTCTATGGGAAACTCAATGTGTCGATTATGTTGTACTGGCCTTTTGCCGGGAAACTGAATATGATTGCTGGGTACCAAGCACTGGGACCAGCTGCCGGCCGCAGTGTACTGATATATAGAGTCCCGCATATGGGACCATTCACTGGGCCGCTGAAGTCAGGTATGGGAAAAATATATTAGGCCATTGATGCCCCAAATGTTTGCTGGGTAGTACCTAACTTACATATAGATGTTTTTCGGGTGATCAACAGTGACGTTAATATCGCCATTTTCCATCCTTAAACGAACACTTGATATACTGGCGGCCAAAAAAAATCGGACAGAAAATGTATTCTTGATAATGTATTCATGCCTTCCATTACCTACCAAGAAGAGTTAAAAACTTGAAAAACATGACTTATATAACTTCATGATTGTTGAATTACGTTTCTTTCTATAGAAATCGAATAAGACAATTAATTATAATAGGCAAAGTCGTCCTGTCCTTTTTTTTATTGGCTGTCATTGTGTTCCCATAACTTTTATTATTCTGACCTATATGTACTGTATCTTGCACTACTAGTGGTTTTGAGTAATTCCACTCGACCTGAAACCATTTGGCATCATCTTCCCAAAATCCATCAAATTTGGGCACCCTGCATGGAATTTTGCTAAACACTCTCATAGCTTTCAATAAACGGGAATCACCATCAGATGAAAAACCTATGATTTCGATTCCATATTGTTCAGCCTCATGCTGTAAATGCACCCACCTATTCATGACATCTTTGGAAGTGAATTTGTTGTCTGTGCCATACACACATAAAACAAATGACGGAGCATCATCTACCAGAGGCTGAGCCATTAAAAGATAGGCGTAATTTGCCGGCGAATTATTCTTAAGTATTTCTATGATATCTTCAGCAGAATTTGCTTGATATGAATTGGGTGTCGGGAATCCTGTTTTACTATTTATTGGTAATGACATCCCCACAATATTATTGAAACGACAATCGTATTGAACTCTTCCTGAAAATGAAACCCTTCTGAATTGGAGTGTATAACAAACAATTCAGGTAGTAGGTTATTGTCATATTCAAAAATGTTTAGTCTTCACTAGTAAACGGTGAATATTACATGAAAGAATTTGAATTGAAATAATTCATCTACCGACCTGTTATAGCTGTGGCGTCTCCATTTAGCCAAACTTTCAAAGGATACTGTGTCTTCAATAAAAACATTTTCGAATCTTGAAATCGTAGTACTCCTTCCTGGATGTTGAAGTTTTCTTAAAGATAATTCTTCACGGTAGTTATTGATGGCAAGGAGCCTCGAAGATTTAAATGAAGTGTTTCATAGAATAACCTTCCCGCTATTATGAAAATATATGTCGCCAAATGTTTCAAGGTTTCGTCATATCTTTTTCCACCAGCCGATTTCCGATAGTTCTCATTTGCTGAATGTAAAAACATTCTCAGCAATCCAGATGTATTTTTAGAAATATCTGCATCTATCTGTAGATCTAATTCATTGTTGACTCTCTGTAATTTTTTTTTATTCATATTCTAACCGAGATCATGACTAATACCCTCTAAAGCGATCTCTAATTCTGCTATCAAGGGAAAGTACTCGGTGAGACGTTTACAAAGTACCTTTTCACGTTTCCTTCTCAGTCTCTCTTTTCTTTGGTATTTCAGCTGTTGCCATTTAGTTCTCGACCTAGTTGGCGTTAGGGTCCGAGACTCTAGATTTGATGTCAAAGTAGTTTTCCATGTGTTTGATAAAATTGGACAATGTCCAATAAGGTTTATCTCTCGTCATATTATATGATACCTTCATCTCTTTTTCACAAATATAGCAATTCACATATCCATATGCCAGACTTGGACTATTTTCGGATGCCATAGTTATTCTAGCGTTGAAATCGAAGTTGAAGTCTTTGTTATTGTATTTTTTCAATGTAACGTCATCATTTTTAGATTCATGGTAATTCATCACCCATTTTTTCAAAGTTGAGTTCAATCTTTTTGCTTCTTCTTTTATTTCCAAGGATTCGGTATATTTGTCTTTTATTCTTGGATCCTGCTTTGATGCATTGTTGGTAAGCAGGGTTCATGCAAAAGATGAAGTACTTGCCACTAACCCTCCCAGCTGCTCAGTTAGGGTGTGGGTACGGTTCATGTATTTTTGGAATTATATGAATAACAGTATATAATGAAAGGGGTGAATTTTCCGGTGCGCCACTGATTTTTTGCTAGCCAAAATCAGAAACCACCCTGATGAAAGGGATGAACCACTGCTATCGGTAGAGTCAATACTTTACAAATATCTGGTGAAATCTACAAGTACCCTGGGGTTGATCAATGAAGAAATAATAGTCATACACCTTGAGAACTATCTATTCAAATCATGTGATAACACCATATATATAATTATGTAAGTGAAATGGCATTCAAGAGAGCATTCAGATTTCAGATATATAGTTTTGTATATTGAATTGATGCAAATATAGGGAAGGTCCTAAAAGGGCTATTCATGTGACGTCACGGGGATAGCGTACAACTTAATATTGAATGTAAAACATTAAACAGGTATATCGAGCATTCCCTTATGTTTTATGGTTTGACAGACTTATCTGAATGCTCAGTGGAGCTCTTATGGCGTTACTTATGATTGAATCCCTCTTCTCTCTGGTCAAGGCAATCAGGCCTCAACTGGAAGACTGCTCGTTGTCGAAGACACAGCAAAAACTGCAGGTATTCTTGTTAACCAATGTAGAAAACTCTGGACAAGTAGTGTAGATGTATATGAGAGATACCAGCACGAGTCTATGGTCCAGACATACAATGACCAGGGACTAGGATGAACAGTGTACTATAGTACTAATAGTGGGATGAAGCCTATGCCTAGGGCAAGAACTAGGACTAGGACTAGGACTAGGACTAGGACCCTAAAAATAAACAATACTAGTCTGAGTTCACTTCAACTGATTGCATAATGATAATGCTGACTGACAAAGATAATACTAACCTCTTTTGTAGCTGAGGGTTATTTTAACAATTCCGATGTTGTGAATTGTCTGTGTCAGTTATTTCCGAAATGGTACTTGTTGAATAGACAAGACAGGAGCTATGAAGTTATAAAAATAAACTTACAAGTCTGAAAATATTGACCTCAAAAAAAAAACTTACTTTGGCTTTATATCCTGCAGAGCAGAAAATATGATTTTATTCAAAATACAAACATCCAATATTGGTCCGATACGTAATGAATCATATAATTTTGAAATTCCCCAAATCCATACAGAGATGGTCGAAAAATTCGATGGAGATATTTCAATCGGCCATACACTCCCACAAGTACCAAGGAAAAATCAAAAGTGAAAAATGGAAATGTCAGTCAGATATCAAAAATATGAAATGTCACTGCTGTCAATTGCATCAATACGCGAAACTGGTTCCTTAGATCATACAGGAATCTGAGAATAGTTCTGTGACATATTAAACTTAAAGGAACGGTGCTGACAGTATTTTCGTGATGACTGATGACTGTTGGCTGGCGCTGAATAATTTATAAGGATGGTGCGAGCAGATTCCAAGTGTAAAATCATCAAAGAAAAAACAATGAAAATCCCAAAGTCTGTCGACCACAAAATCATTTAATGAGCGACGTGTCTGATGATGGCCTGTGGCCGAAACTAGTAACACGTCGCTCATTAAATGATTTTGTGGTCGACAGACTTTGGGATTTTCATTGTTTTTTCTTTAAAATCAATTGGACCACTTTGAGAAAAATGGATGATTTCTATGATTTCTAAAATCATCGATGAAAATTTTTATCGTGAGTTCGGATCCTATACTCAGTTAAAGTTTATAAAAACCACTACGGCATCAACTCAGATCTCGAAATAAATTGATATTCATACGGAATAGATACTCGACAAACAAAATCTAATCAGTGCTTACACCATCCGAATAAACATCGTGTTCTCAAGATGAGATATCGCTGACGTATTATGGGCCCATCTCGGGTCAGAAACAAAGTATCTGTACTAAAAATATCTCACATGTTATCTGTCAACTCTGTCATTGAATATTGACTTATAATTGTCAGAAATCGATTGTCAATTGATTTAATCATTGAAATAAAAATAAAGTAAACAATGATGGATCATTATATCTACATCTCTTACTGAGCACATAATATAATGTATGCGAAATTGTTTGAAATAAAGGTGAGTACAGGGGGGCGAAATACTGAAAGATAGTTCATAATACAGCATAACATGAAGTTATCATATAGCACAGTGAACATGATACCGAGTGTGACATCGATCTGATACTTAAGAACACGAAATTCAATGATTCCAGAATAATAATAACAGAGAATTCGTAGTGCATAATAAAACCGTAACAATCTTTAACCGTACTGTCATCTGTTTTGGTAGATAAACTCTCGGATAATTTTTTTTTGTAATTTAACTCGTATCTGACTTTCTTTTTCTTCACGAATGGATTGAAACATCTTTCCTATCTCCAATAAGGATAGTTTATGACCATCAAGTACTCTGAATTTTTCTGGGTTGTTTCGATACGGACCATAATATTTCATTGCAACTTCTTCCCGAGTCTCTTCTTTTTCAATGTCTATCAGATCAGGTAAATCTTTGCGAACGAATTCTTCTAGAGAGTCTATACTAGACTTATTCAATCCAACCAGTGCGAATATGCTGTCATATCCCATTAACGTCAAAATATTGATAATGTAATCAGGCAATTTGAGACCCAGTTCATTCTCGATGAAGCACCAGATCGAATCTGAAACAGCTTCTTTCATGAGAAATAGGAAACTGATCATTAGGATCTCGACCACCGTATATTCAAGAGATACGAAGAACGTTGAAGTGGTACACAGTTGGGAAATGTTATGCTCATTATTATGGTGAATCCACAATTATTGTTCATTTCGTTTACGAAATATCAGGAAAAAGACTAAATCTTTTTATATCGAAGACTGGAACCTTTGGCACGATAATACACTACGCTGTTTTACCACTAACCAAACCGATTTTTTAACGCCTCGACACGTGTTTCGTTAACTATGTTAGCATCCTCAGGAGAAGATCAAAACAGTTTTAATCTTCTTCCAAAGGAGGACCGCTGAGGAAAGATATCAAATAATTGAACTTTTCAATATTCTTCAGTTTTGAATTATCATGGACTGAACAATTGAACATTCCACTGAATGTTTTCCAGTGCCTGAGATTACCATCAATTTTGACTAATTCTATTTTGGGCAACTTCACATTGCTTCTATTTTCGACATCAATAGTTGGATTATTCAATCCTGTATAAAAGAGATGGGTATATGTGGACTTGGCACTATAATAATTTTGATAAAAAGTTGTGGATAATTCTCGTAGCTCATCAATATTATAGGTGTCAGTAGCAATCAACAATGGAATGAGGGTTTGATTATAACTTTCAAATTCTGTATAGATTGTGTCAATATGAGTGTATCTAGCCTTGAATTGACTATGCAGATCTGACGAGAGTTTGACAGAGTCTGCAATAGCCGTTAAATCACTCATACGCTCCATACATAATGTTTGTAATGCTATATAATGTTTAATTTTATTTTGTTGAGTAGTCATGATTGCGGACTAATTATCGAGTGCGCCTCGTATTCTGAAATTTCAGCTCAATCAGAAACAGAGTGAGTGACGAATAGAGATTGCCAGTGGAAAAAACTTGACCTGTGCAAATTGTATTATCATCAACAGGTGTTGACTTTTTTATTCCCAAAAGGTATAGATCACAAAAAACTTTATACTCATGAGAATAAATTGTATTTCAATACGAAAGGAACGCAATCAAGTTGAATCTTCAATTTATTGAGTATGATGCAATTTATTAATCCTTCATTTAGAATAATATTCAAAATTCGCAATGTTTACAATAAATTGACAAACTACACCTTTTTTGCGCGAGTCGAATCTGAAAAAGACCGGCTCGTGAAATACTTGTTTATTCGGAGACCGAATTTCACTTATCAATTTTAGATATAGACGAATTGAGTTTCTATTGTCGTGTAAATATGAGATATCATTCACTACAAAACTTGTATTGAACGAGGAATGTGATTGTCTGAGTACGTTGAGAACGAAAAACCAAATAGTTCCTTTTCCTATATTATTATATCAACAATTCCAAGATTCAATTTCGCATAAAACTCAGATCACGGCTCGAATGGGCCAAATAATGTTGTTTCTCTTGAGTGGACTGTATAAATAATAATTCGAAATGAAATTGTCAATAGTAATTTGGATTAGGAACTTTCTCGTCAACTAAAAAAAATATTTGAGCAAGTATAATCAAGACTGTGGTTTCCTACCTTAGAAATCTTGTGTCTTCTTGAAGTATACTTCTGCAGCTGCCTGTGAAGTTGGGAGTTGGTTCGAGTTATAGCTTTCCAGCGCGGAAGTCACGAACCGAAAAATAGTGACACCTTTTAAAAATATCAACTGTATAGCTATTCGAGCGATCGATCAAATCGGAATTACGAGGGGCGTTCTAAATTGACGACATTATAAACCACAGTTATATCGCGTATAATAAACTAAATATAATCAACAGTACTCAGACAAACACAAAAGTAGGTGAAGACGGAACAGTTAAGGTCCATTCATAAACTTGACGTTCCGTTCGCCGTTCGCCGTTGCCGTGGACTTTGGCCGTTCGCCGTTCGTAGACAGGAAATTTCACCTTTCATAAACCTGACGTTCGCTTCCGTTGACGCTGTCACGTCACGTCACTGTCACACCAATGTCACACCTTTTTAGTTCACGTCCAGGCATTTTGGATTTGGATTGTGTTTGTGTATACAGCGGTTTTTCAGTTTCCCACATTTTTGATTTTGGTCTCGTGTTTGTTGTTGTTGAAATGGATGAGGAATCTCATCATTTGATTGGTGCTTTCGAATTCATTTTATGTGCATATGGTGTTCTTCGAGTGAAGGAACGAAGACAAACAAGGAGGTTCAAAGTGAGACCGATTATTAGGACTCGTAAAACATCCGGGAATTTCTAGTATTGCTTAAATATGAAAAAGTCGGATCCAGAGCAATTTTTTAAGTATACAAGAATGACAGTTCCAGTATTTGAAAAATTGCTTAAGAAAGTAGAACCCAGGATTTGCAGGCAACACAGATCAGATGGTATAACATCTGAGGGAAGGCTGCTTATAACTTTACAGTAGGTTGATATTTTCAATAAAAATATGTTGACAATACTAACAGAACTATTTTCTTTCAGATATCTGTCACAAGGTACAAGCATGCAAGCACTAGCATGGACTTTTCACATAGGACTCAGCACTGTTCATTATTTAATACATGAAACTTGCCAAGCTCTGTGGGAGATATTGCACCCAGGATATATGAAAACCCCAGAAACAGAAGCTGAGTGGTTAGACATTTCCAGAGGATTTCTAGAAAAATTGAATTTTCCTCACTGTTTAGGCAGCATCGATGGCAAACACATTAACAAACAGGCTCCTGCAAAAAGTGGATCATTATTTTTTAATCATAAAAAGACTTTCAGTGTAGTGTTACTAGCTGCCTGTGATTATAGATATAGATTCACGTTTGTTGACATTGGTGCCTATGGGTCCCAGAGTGATGGTGGGGTGTTCAGAAATAGTCTTTTTGGGAAAATGATGGAAGAAAGAAACATGAACATTCCACCAGATGAACCTTTACCAGGCACTAATTCTTCAATACCCTATTTTTTTGTGGCTGATGAAGCATTCCCACTGAAGGAATATATAATGGGGCCATACCCTGGCAAAAATGTATCAGACAGTAAGCGAATTTTCAACTATCGCTTATCAAGAGCAAGGCAAGTCATAGAAAACAGCATTGGTATACTAGTGGCTAGGTGGAGAATTTTGAAAACATCGATAAATGCAAAAGTTGACAATATTGATCATATTGTGAAAGCTGTGGTTGTTTTACACAATTACTGCCAAACAGAGCTTTCCAGTGATGATGTCAATTTGTATTGTCCACCTAATTACGTTGATGGTGATGGTGAGCAAAATGGAGCCTGGAGAGCTGAACAAGAGCCTTTACAATCTGTTGGTCGTCTAGGTTCAAACTCAGCTAAACGCCACATCTATATGATGAGGGATGAGTTGAGCAACTATTTGATTTCTGATCAAGGGCGAGTTTCTTGGCAAGACAGGCTACTCAATGCTCACCTAATGTAAGATTGTAATGTAGTTTAATTTTTTTAATTGTAAATGATTATTATTATTAGATGTTGAAGAATGCTAATTTGTCATTCTTATATTGTAGAAATTTATAATGGAATAACTGAATTGATGTTAGATCTATTACTTTATAAATATACTTCAATTATCACTATTTGTGTATTATTTGAGCACTGGCATACTATATACTTTTACACCTTGTTTCTGCAAATAAATCAGAAACAAAATTGGTAAGGCAGACACAAGGAATAAAACTCCATATTGAATCTGAATATTTTCACTAAATTCAAAAAATAATGTGCTCTAGGAAAAAATTATTTTCACCAAAAAAAAATAAGTGACCTAAACTATTAAAATTAAAAGGAAATAACTTTCGTGGCTAATACCTACTGGAGTGTTAATTTTTTTCAATATATATCTCAAATGAAAAGGAATTTTTGTGCAAATATTTACTTTGAGGCTGACGAACTCATGTCAAATTTATTGCATTTATTTATATTCATATGTGGTCAATAAAGTATTTTTCTTCTATTCACTTCATTAGGTTTGATATTTTGTATCAAGTGTTTTGAAATGATAGTAAATTTGTTGGAATTCATATAATTTATTAGAAAAAACTCAATCCGAATCATCATCATTGAATAAAATAGATAATATTTGTTTTCTTTGTTTTTTTGCATTGGCCTCGGTTAGTCTCTCTAATTCTTCATAAACATGATCCACAAATGTACTATTGGCATTTTTTGTTTTGTAGGCCTGGATTCTATGGAGGTGGCAATAGTTTTCGCCATATTCAAAAGGCTTTCCACTTGTTCGTCTTTTTCTTTCTTCTTTCGCTTTCTATTTCCACCTGAAAAGTATTATAAACGTTAATAATATATCATGATTTTCTTTGCTTATCACTAACCAGATGATGCAGTAGGCGTAATAGTCTCAACACACTCTTCCCTGTTACTTCTGCTCGGAGTCTGCAAGCAACTTGGTACATTTTCTCTTTCAGTTGGGGAAGCAGCATCACATGGGCTCTCCACAAGCTCAGGAGAAGTTATCGATTCAATTCTGATGCTGCTCCACAGAGACTGGTTGCTCGTGGAACTTGAGGGTCTGGTGGAAGTTGAGGGCCTTTTTTTTTGTCGCCGAGGTGGTTGAAATCTTTTATAGACATCATATGGGTCCAATCCCCCAGTGTGGGAGCCCCCTCCATGGTATACCCACTAAACACTCCACCCCGTTGTAGGCTCCGACGACAGTTAGGCCTAGTGGCCCATTGTATCTCACCTACATGCCGTTATCAATTTTACCACATACGACTCATGGTGCCTATCGAGGGCCACTTCAATATGAAAGACCCTTTTCGTTCAGGTTCCTGAAGATTGCTCTTCCGCTCCCTGTTCTCGTCTACGAAGAAGGCCAAAAGTTTTCCTTCTCCTACGAGTGACGGGGAAAGGGGTTGGTCCAGCCCTGTGGTGCCCCCTGCACAGGGCTAAGGCTGTTTACTCTGGGATGTCGCCCTGTTTCCTAGAGGCCCCGTTAGCGACACCATTCCTCGGTGCCATCCATCCATCGCCACGGGTTCCCACAGCTTGGATTAGGTTGCCAGAGCCTCGTTGACCAGTCCTCGACCACCTAGACAAACATCTGCAAATCGCCCCATCCCTGCCACAGATGTCCACAAATTGTCCCATCTAGTCCAGAGATAGCAAAGATGGTCCCAAAATGCTCCATCCGTCGAGCGGCCGCGGTCTGTCCTCCCCACACCACTTGATGGTGGGGTTGGGCTTGGAGGGGAAGAGGAAAAGAGAAGTTGGCCAAGAAAGGCCGATAGAAAGATTGAAAATGGGAGAGAGAAGAGGATATCACCCAAGACGAGTTGAAGTATGGTGAATATCCGGCTAGGGTACCTCGGGTTCACCATTCCCGTACTCACAAGTTGTGAGCCCCTGAGGGGATCGCCAGAGCCTCGTTATCAATCCGCGGCCACACAAGCAGATTTTCAAAAATTGCCCCATCCTCGCACTCAGATGTCCACAAAACTGTCCCATCTGAGTGATGACAGCAAAGATGTTCCCAAAATGCTCAATCTGCCGAGCAGCCGCGGCTTGTCATCCCCGCACTATGGTGAGGTTGGGCTTTAGGGGAGAAGGAAAAGAGGAGAAGTGACCAAGGGAGGCCGATGAAAAAAAAGATTGGAAACTGAAGAGTGAAGAGGATACCATCAAAGACAAGTTGAAGATTAATGAGTATCCTGCTAGGGTACCTCGGGATTGCCATTCCCGTACTCACAAGTCGTGAGCCCCTGAGGGGAAGTTGAGGGCCTTTCCAAATTTTCCAACAAAGGTTCTCTGCTGGCATGTCTTTTTGTTGTGCTTGTATATGTTCTATAACAATAAATTAATCAATAATAAGAAAATAATACTATATGTAGGCAAACCTACTTTCTTGGCTTTGTTAATTTGCTATAAAATAACATAGCCTGAAAATATGGCCAATTAGTTTCACTGGCTCCTGAACCTGAAGGCCTCCTATTTTTTTCCTTAACAAATCTGTCCCTCAAATTTTTTCATGCTCTCATGCAGTCTTCAACTGAAACATAGAAAAAAACATATTCAAGATACAAGAAAAAATAAATCATTATTCAGTTAAATTTGTAGAATATTATGTATAATAATCATTGCAATTCAGCATTCCACTGATTTGTTGCCATGCCTGGTACTTCTTCTTTGTATCCTTATATAGTTTATGACTTAAATCATAAAGATAAGGATAGCTCTGAATGGCCTCTATCAAGAGTCCATATTCTATTCCTACTGCAGATATCTGGACTTGGTCTTCTAGAAATTATATGGGAAATTATTATAATATACTATATATATTTATAATATACATAAACTTTTGTGAAATTTGTATGTTCCTTACCAATGGTCTCCTGGCTCTCTCTATTCTCTATATCAGACTCTTGGGGAAACTCCATGATGCAAAAAACTCGCAGATCGCTAATTAACACAGTTTTAATTTATAATAAAATACACTCACTGAGGCATAATATAAAATGAATATTATCATTGAAATAACTCATTTTATACCATCTGCAATCTAAGTAGATTAGAAACTCATTATATCCTCATGAGAGTAAGTAGCAACAAGGGTAGCAGGTAGGTAATCGGATTATCACATAAAGGAAATTCCTTGAACTTTAATGAGGGAACAATATCACTATCCCAAATCTCAAATAACATGACCATCTTGACCATTTTAATTTATTTTTTCAAATAAAAAATATAAACAAGATATGAAACATCAAAATAATGTCAAGATTGTCAAGTGACAAGAATGACAGCTGAAAATGTATTTGATTGGCTATCACGACCTGCTACGAACGGTGCTACGAACGGCGAACGGCAAAAGATAAAATTGGTTTATGTTGAACGGCACCGACGGCAGGCTGAACGGCAGACGGCATCGGCCGACGGCGTTTATGAATGCTCTTATGCATTTCAGTATATTGAAGTGCGAACGGAACGGCGAACGCAGACGGCAACGGCAACGGCGAACGGAACGTCAAGTTTATGAATGGACCTAATTTAAATGAAGCACCATGTGAAATAACTCCAACAATAAATAATCTCAATTATTTGTCTAGGCTAGAATTTTCAATAAATCTGCTACTCACTTTGTATTCATCAGACTGGTACTTCAAAGCTGTCAGAGGTGACGAAGAATTCATCACATTGACTAGCCTGTCTATTCTTTTACAAAATTCTATTGTTGCCGGTGTATCAGCAAATGATTCTGATTTATCCTTATAATTTTCTAACGCTAGGGCAGTCGTGTTACTAAATAACTGAAACAATCATTTGAAAATCATTCCCAATTATGATATTTCCTCAAAATCTCATACACTTGACACATTTTGATAAAAATTAATATGTCAGTCATATGAAATTCGAAGTATCCCAAAAGTTCCTGATTTTTTCCAATAAGATTGAAGCCAAATCAGTTTCCCATCAACGATTTTGAAACCATTTTTTCTTTCAATATTATACATACTATAATCTTTGATTATGTCAAGATACAATCTGGTACACATTTTTTCACCACATTTGGGTTGGATGTGACTTTGTGTCAATTTGTATGAAATTTTGAATTCTTGTTTAGACTCATGTTCATACAATTTCTGAAAATGTGCATGCCTAACTATTCCTTCAGGAACCTGAAATTTATTAATAAACTTGAGATATTAGTTTGTTCAAAATTTTCTGAATGATTTATACTTGAAATGTCTTCTTATTTTCCAGGTTATTGCGGAGGCATTTGATTAGGTGTAGAAAATCAGAGCACATTCTCAGTTTCCTCTTTGGATCTACAGGATGATCGCACCAGGGCTCCAGAACATTTTCAACTCCGAGCTGTTTCCACATGGTTCTGTTCCATGTTGCCCCATCACTCGTGACAACATCAATGAGTAACCCAGCATTTTCACACAGAATGATGCATTCTAGGATTATTTCAGCTTGGAGATTTCCATTAATGTTGCCTCTGGTTAGAAAACAAGCTAGAGCTTGTAGGCCGTGCCCCGCAAATCGTTGGAACATAATCACCAATGCATGGTCTCCTAAAGTATTATTCATTTCCACTGGTGTATACTTTCCAAGATCCACAAACCCGATGAATTCCATTTTGTTTTTATCAAACTTTTTAGTTGCAGTAATCAAGCATTCATCAATGAGAAGGCAACCATGCCTCTGCCATTCACTAAGATGTTGTGTTTTTTCCTTTATCATATCAAACACTTCCTGCTTGAATCCAAAACTGCTATCTATGTTTCTTATGTACCTACATAATTGGCATTATCACATTGGAGGGTCAGATAAGAATAATTATAATTGGTATAAATTATTTCAACTTTTTTCGGTAAAAATGGAATGGGTGCTACTTTGAAAAATATATTGAACATATGATATACCTGGAAATATGCTTTGTTCAGGATCTGCTGGGCGTTGAAGTGCTCTTGTAGGGCATATAGATTTTTCACAATATCCAGGTGTGTGTCAGAAATTATTCCAGTTTGGACCATATTTTTCTTTATTGCCAAAATTTGATTAGCATTTATCTACTGATTTTACTGCAATAACGTTTACGGAGTGGGGTTCACAATCATGAAGAATTTCATGGCATATATTTTTTCTGTTTGTGTGAACAACCATTCATCGATTCGACTACGTTTTCAATGGATCATTGTTAAACCAAAGCAGCCAAAGAAGAAAGGTATGGTTCAAATTAGATGAAGAACTACGACATAGCCCTATGTATGTACTTGAAAGCCCAGTAGCTCTTCAAAAACCTTACTTGTGATTCGATCTATTCTTAATAAAAAGTATTTGAAAATACTGACGTTTTCGAGAAAAAATCAGATTTAGATTTCCCAGTTATTTATATCTGCTACATAATATTATTATTACTCAGTTCTCACATATAATATTAGTATTTTGAAATTGCTGGTCTCAATTGTTGGAACATATGTAATAAAAAAATAACATACCTCATTTTGTGAAATCAACTCACTTTGATATTGTACTGGGTGATGGGAGGGCCATTTTTTTGTTATCTCTCATATGAAAATAGAGTTTTGGACTCTTTATTTTCATGAGAATGCACTCATAAATCCATTCTAAGGTATACCTGTTACCGGGACCTGTTGTTTTGGCAGCTTTACAACATGCATTTATCATTTCCCTCTGTACAGGTGGAATATTTTTAATAAACAATTATAATTTATTCTCATCATTTTTTTGTGTCTTCAAGTTCATAATAACATATTTATAATGTCTCTTCTGCTGTTTCATATATGAAACATGTTTGGAATTGCTCATATTTTTAGTTTTCCTTAGGATTTTCTTTTTTGATTGTTGTTTCAAAAAGAAATTATAGCCTCTGCACTGCTTACAAATTTTTTTTCTCTGATCAACAATCACGTCGCATGATTCGCTGCCCCTTTGGCAAATTCTGGTAACTTCAGTAAGTCATCAAGTGTTTCTATTGGATAACCACTCATATTCAGCCACTTATTTTTAACTTGTGCTTTTATTATGTTTTGCTTGATGAGTAACATGCGTTCGATAGACACATGGTCATTAGGGCGGAGCGTTTCTATAGGACATTTTCTGAAGTTTCGAAAAATATCTACCCTGGGTGTGGAATCGCTGCCTTTTGGTATTATGGGGAAAGTACCAAAAGATGGATTCAAAAAAAAACATCTTGAGGTTCCTAGATGGCCTTGAAAATCAAAAAATCGAAAATATTTATATTATTTCCTGACATTCTTTGCAACTCTTCGCTTGTTTTTTTTTCCACAAAAAACAACCCAGAACCCACCACGTGGAGGTGGTTGCAAGTCGGGTTCCACCCCCACCCACCCCCTCCCTGCCTTCTTTCCACCCATTGTTCACTACCTTAATCGCTTCGTTCATAATTCACTGATAAAAATGTTTTTTGGTCTCAATTCGGGGAAGCTTCTCTCTTGAAGAAATTCTGGCTCTTATCAATCCATCCCTAGAACTAGATCCGCAAACCAATGAAGATGCCTCTGTTACCATCTTCATGTGTCGTTCAACGGCTTGAGTGTGACAAGGAAACTTCAAAATATCAATAGTGTCTGGTACTTCTGATATCATCTCGCGGAGTGCTGCTTCAGTAATATCCTTCGTTAGTGGAGGCTCAGTTATATCACCTTGCTGCCAATCAATCATATTCCAATATTCTCCGGCTTCAAAATTTATTCTTGGTACTTTGAATTCACGAATTCCATTCTCTATGGGGTGTGAAGTTCGAGTATACGACGAAGAGCAAGTTCACGAATATACTTGCGACTATCTGCCATTATTGCAAGTGAAATGTTTTCTGGATGAGCGAAATAACTATTTCGTTGAATGACTGGATCGACTATCTTCTTGAGTCTATGTGGTAAATACCGAGATGATTTAATCATAAGGAATAAATGTTGAGAACCGTATTTGCAAGACGACTGATATTTTATTGAGAACCAGCAAGTGGCGTACACCTTAACAACGAATTCAGCCAATAATTTCAATGAATCCGAGACATTCTCAGTTGCAACATAAATCCGGAGAATCCTGTTAGCTGTAGTTAACCATCTAGAGTGCGACATGTTACCAGGTTGTTTTTCTGCCAATTGAGGGGATACATTGCCGCTATTGATTGCCAAGCACATTTCGTACAGATATTTCTGGTCTGTACTCAATTCTTTTGAGTCTATTGGACACAATTCCACTTCTATGATTTCAAACTTGACAATAGGCATTTGCTCACATTTTACAAGAAGCTTTCCTATGAGTCCTGTGAAGCCTCTTGGATCATTCGTTTTTCCGTCTAATTCTTGCATTGAATGCCGGAGCGGTAATTCATTGGCATGAAGCAAGCATATGAACCATTGAACGGATTTTCCGACAGATATTTCGATCTGTTTGATGACACCATTTTTAGAGCCAGTGTTAACAACTGTACCATCGCATCCCACAGCAATAATCTTGTTGAAATTGGCTCCCAGTAAGTTCTTCAAAAAGCTTACAATACTGGTCTTGATGCTATTTGCGTTACCAGATATTGGGGACACGTGTCCCAAATATTTAGAACCTGGTTCAGTAATAATCACGATATGCTCTTCAGTCACCTTTTTTGTGTAATAACTTGATCCTCTTTTTTCACTAGTAACTGTTTTATCTTTCCTGCCATCGAAATAGATTCCAGGAAACACAAGAATTTGGTTGTTTTTCTTCAAATCAAGTCCTGTTCGACATCTCTTTCTTTCTCGTCTTATTTTCCTTCGATCAATGATATTCGATTGATCTTCTTCAGTGACCAAACCAAAATCTTTCAAAACAGCATTCACGATTAGAGATGCTGATCTATCAGACACACCACTCCTGTCACATGCCTCCGCTAAATTTTCTAAAACTAACCCTCTGGTGTATGACTTCCAAGATTTGGCTGCAAGAGGTGAGTTAGATTTGGTCTGTTTGGAGTGGCTGGTGAAATCTTCATCACTCTTCTCATTCATATCGGATATCTGGTTTTGACCTTCATCTTCCTCCGTATTGGACGAGAGTGAACTGTCAAGGTTGTTGAATGTTGGGATTATTCTGTTGACTTCTACTTCCTTCTTTTTTTCCAGTCTCTCTGTTCTTATGTGTTTCCTCTCCAATGACTTGAGATTTCCTCTTGTAATGTTATAATCAGTTCCTCCAATTACCATATTCCTCACAGTTCTCTGATCA
Organism: Phaedon cochleariae; assembly: GCA_918026855.4. NCBI lineage: Eukaryota > Metazoa > Arthropoda > Insecta > Coleoptera > Chrysomelidae > Phaedon > Phaedon cochleariae. Next base: position 10,850,800 of record OU896717.1, read on the forward strand.
ATCAAGAATTCTCGCTCACATATTGGAACTTTCACTTTACATAAACATATACTGAAGTCAAGACATTTACAAGGAGAAATATCAAAGAGTTTGAAGCTTTCCTTCTTGAATACCTCGATTTTTTCAAGCGACTTCCTATTATGAATTGATTTCATATTCTTCTTCAAAGCCTTATATTTTTCATTATAGTCCTTTATTTTTTGTATAATGCGATGATCAGAAATTGTCTGAAGGGATGCTTTCTGCCACACACTTTTTATATCGATCAATAAATTTTTTGAAATGTCCAAAACACTGGGATCTTTGTTTGACTGTCTTTTCAAACACTCGCGCCACCACAAATATGCTCTCATGACGTCCCAATATTTCGGGAGCATTTTATCACAAAGTTCACTGGGGACTCCAAATATTTCTGTTTTATTTCGAGTTAGCGGCATTTCGAATAGATTTTCACACACTCACAAGAACAATCCTCTCTACACCGCGAATAAACTAGAACTGACGCACACGACCTGATACGAAAGAATCGATGCTCGCGTGCGAACTAGTTGAGACTTGTTGGCTCTTGAGCACTTGAATTCGTTCTCATATTATCGCCTCATCACAATTACGAATAACCACTATATTCATTTTGTAACTTTGGTATGCGACAAGAATTCGAAGCGAATATGGGTATCAAACAAAAATCAACAATCTTCTCAGAATCTGAAAATCTAGTAATACTCCGCTAATATTCGGATATTCACATACTAAAATAGCTATACCAAACTCTACGAATCTGCAATTTAAATTTTTTTTGTTTCTGAATTTATGTTAATTTACCATCCGTCTAGGAACCTGAAGATGAAGTCTCAGAGAGTCGAGATTTTTTGTGTGGATCATTGGTGTTAAAAGGCACCTATTCCAACCACAGGCGTTTGATTTTTTAGAATTTCATTTTTGTGCTCCGCCCTAATGGTCATGGTCACCAAAGCTCATTTTTGAAAAAACAATGGCGTGCTCAGATACATGAACACCCCATGCAGCAGGGAGTTTGAGGGAATATAAATCACTTCCAGCAATTATATTAAAAAATAAACAAGCTTTGGGTACTGGTTCAGGAATTGATTGGAGTGATGGGGAAAAACTGGTATTGCTAATATGGTTCATATTTTCAGGAGAGGAGGGCATTCGGGAAGTGGATGGTGGATGGCTAAAACCATAACATAGACTGGAAAAAAATAAGGAATAATTATCACAAAATCAAACAACATTTCTATAAAAAAATTTTTATTATCTACCTATCTACTTATAAGCATAATATAATGTGAATATCTATGTCCCTTGAAAATAATAAAGAATTACTGAAGTAGGTACTTGAACAGGATAATTTCATGAGATAACGTGATCTCTATATATCGGCAACTAAAAATAGCATTATTATCCTGAAAATTGGTAGAGACGTTGTAGGAGAAAACAACTAAAATATTCTTGTTATTGTGAAGCTTCCGTTTTCTATGGAGGTGATGTCATCATGGTTTTTTTCACTGGCATTATACTGGATACCTAAAATGAACCGTTTTTGAGATATATTAGAGTTTTTATAGAAGAAGTGAGAGATATATCCTCACACCATTTCCATGTAAATCACAATTTTTATTAGTGATATGCAGTGATTGAATCATGAAAAAAGTTGAACTCAAGTTGAACGGATCACTCACCATAATCACATCCACTGAATAAATCACAAAGTTGTTACATGCCATTTTCTCATGAGGTGAACCGCCTACTTTTCTTGGTCCACCCCATTAGTTCATACCCATGAAATCTTGTCGACCCTTAAATTATAGTCTCCCACACTAATTGTTAGCATTGGCTCCCGTACTATATTTATTCTCTTCGCACTGCTTGGAGTACAATATTCGCGCTTTGGTCTTTCTTTGTTATACCAAATACCCATGTGTCGGACGAAAACTGAGCACTATCAGTACGTCTCATATGGTACCATTTTCTTGTGCTACGTCAGTACCTCTCAGTACTGCCAATCTCATTTTAAATATTCAAACGATGAAGATGTTTTTATGAATAGGTTCCATCAATACAAATGTTCCCGATATTCGTAATGAAGATGGCAATTCCGAAGATTATTCTAGAAGGCTTCAGTGCCAAAAATTTTCTATGATAAAACGCCACGTTTCTATTTCGAAATTTCGCCAATTTTGAGGATTTTGGAGACAAAATATGGTTGTCTTCACACAATAGTTACACCATTAGGTTGTGCTCTGTTTTGACGTGAGTCATAGAAGTTGTTATCGCTTAATGCGGCTTTTGCACTGAAACCGTGAGTATTATTCACTTCAGGAAAAGAAACACCATTTTTCTTTCATGCCGGTACATTTTAGTTCCACGAATCATCACATTGCATAGGCACCGAGTTACATCACGTCTGAAGAGAATAACCCTTCAGATTTTAGAAGATTGGATTCCACATAATAAGTTGAATTGAAAACCCTCAAATATTCGGAGGTAATGTATCTTTTTTTTTAAATGCTCTTTCTTTCATCTCGAGTCGGCATTTTGAAATCACTTTGTCGTTTTATATTCCTAGGGTCCTCGTAATAGGGGACTATGTAGATTTATCGCTAAAAATATTTTGATTCACCATCTATCGAAGTCCATTGAAGCCCAGAATAGGTTGATAGTATTGGAAGATGGTATTGGATGCTGTATGTAGCAAAAAAAAAGAGATGCTTATTAGCAGCTGACACCTGGTAAGAGGATATTTGTCCAATTTTTTTTATCAAGACCGATCACTGGGGAGCCGAACGGAACCAACAACAAAGTTGAGAATAGTTTACATAATATAGGTTTACATACTACAACGCCTTTAGGGGTTGACTCCAAAGTTGAATACCTACTTATATATAAATATTTTTGATTTTCTTGATCTCGTAATTCAAACACTACTCACATTACTACTGAATTATTATTATTAAATTATTGAAATCTGGTATCTATATGTCATTCATCTGCATTATCGTCCCGTTTTGATAAATCTTCTTGGTAACACAGAGTGAGAGTAGAATTGAAACGGGTGGCGCCCTATTATTTTCAATATCTTTAATTTTTTTGTGCTTATTATGGTTGTGTACCCACACCATCTCTACTGAGCGAACCGGCTATCACTCTGGCCAAGAATTAGGTACCTCATTCGATCTCTCAATTACACTTTCTTCATAAATATTTGGGTAATATATTTAATGTAATTTCATTGGAAAACACCCGTTACAGGGTACATAGAAAAGTGGGTCCAGAAAGTAAATGTGAAATATTGAAAATCCCAATTTTTTCAAATGAAAACTCAATTTTTTTCTCCACATGATTCAATTCTATTATAAAAGTAAGCCCTAGCTCTAATTAACTTCCCTATACCCAAAAACGAGCTCAAAACCATTAATTTCAGAGATATTTCATGAATAATAATTAATGCTGCATAAATGCCTTTTGAAAGATTTCTTTAGTAGTAGCCTACTAGAAACAAAAAAAATCAGGCAGTTATACAGAATATAGTATATATTATTCATGGAAGAGTTCTGAAATCATAGGCTTTGAGTATAGGGAAATCATTCAGAACTACAGCTCCATTTCATAAGGAAAAATGCGGTTTCCATTTGAAAAAATGAAGATTTTCAATGTTTCACTTTTTTGGGCATCCTTATTCAGTGTTTGTAATCATAGTGAATAATGATCCGTTCAACCTTCATCACTCAGTCCAGTCATTGCATATATTACTAAAAATGATGATTCACATGAAAATGATGTAGGTATGTTTGATGAGCTGTAGATCTGTCACATTTTGTAGAAAAACTTAAAGACGTTAATTTTATATATAGAGGGTATGATCAATGAATTTGGATCGAAATCAAGAGAGGAATCCAAAAATGTTGTTATATATATATGCTGATTAAATATAACGAAGACGCCGGCGTCACATCCGGAGACACCGGAAGCTTCACAATAACGAAAATATTTTAGTTGGTTCTCTATGTACAGGATATTTCATTAATAATTGAAAATATTTAAACTATTACATTTCCAGCTCGAAATTTGAAGATTTCAATCCAAATCACCTAGATGACGTGTGTCTCCTGTTTATTATAAGGTCTTTGGTTATTATTCATTATATTCAAAAATAAAAAAGCATGTTATCATGATTTTTTTGTTAATATGGATTGCCTAATGATTGCAATCCAATAATATGAAACATAAAGGTGATTTTTAGTACATATCAAAATTATTGTGCATCTCCATGTTTGGTAACTTGAAATATCTCAAAAAGTAATGACATCACTATGAAGAAAGAGTAGGATATTCAAGTGAGAATACTAAAAAATAAAGAAATTGTGATGAATGAAAATTCCGTCAGTAGCAAAGAATTTGGGAGGATCACTTACGCACACCTGTCGTACGCATTTGATAGTATTCAGAAACGTTCATTTTACATGATTCAGTAGGGTGTATACCTACTGTATAGTATCTCCACTTCTCGCCAAATATGACAATATGTTATGTCAATTAGTTACAGAGGTACATATATACCTATGCATAAGTAATTTACAAGTGGAACACGCTGTAACTCAGACAGGTGAAACACATTTTATCTAGGTGATCATTTGGATCAAATATTCATATTTTGAGCTCAGGTTCCTATACCTACTCGAAATATTCACAGTTAATAGTGAAATACCCATGTTGAGTCATGCATGAAGATATCCCTGCATGTTACCTAACATTCAAGAAAAAAAAAGTGCACTCATCAGAACAAGTTTATTTGGTGGAGAGAACAATGAAGAGACATTAAGCAGTGCATGAAGTAGTCTCCATATTTGAAGCCCCATTAGTGACTGAATTCTCTGATATATCTTTTGTATGGAGAATATAATACATATTTGAAGTTTGTAAAACAATATTTGTATTATTCCAATTCGAACTAGCCATCCTGAAAAATGCAAAAATGTGTTGAAAATTATATATGTACATTGGATTTCGAGGATCACTCACCTATGCTTTTTGCTACTTTTAAATGTGGATTAAAGCAGTTAAATGAGATGATTGCACTTTGTACTATTCAAAAATTATTATATTTCCAACCATTTCAAGAAAATTAACTAACAAAAATCTCATGGTTACTTAATAATGAAATTATTTCTCTAGATATGAATATATCTGGAGATACTTACTCAGCTGACATTAATCAGATAGGTATTTGAATGAAATGTGTATAGAATATTAGATTGGTAAAAATAGAAATAAATGAGAAAAATTATAGGTGATTATAAAGGTATATAATCCCTGCCAAAAATGTCTCATAGAAACTTATAAAAAAATATATATGAGAATATATGAGAATGAAGTTGGATAGTGAAACAGTAATTCCGTATAATCCTATGTATTTTGCAGATACATATATAATCAGTTTCTAATGGCGATTCTCTCCCTCTTTCCTATGAGTATGAACTGTGTTTCGCAGATATATTCATAATCAGTTCCTGATAGTAATTCCTAATTATTTACATATGAGAATATATCAGAGTCTAGTTGGATAGTGAAACAGTAATTCATAAGCTCGAAATGTATTCTGCAGTTACATTTATAATCAGTTCCTAATGGTAATCCACAATGGAGTCGATGAGTTTGAACTGTAATTTACAGATACATTCATAATCGGTTCTAAATGGCAATTTCTTATTGAAACATCGTAATTCATGATTTTGAAATGTGTTCTGCATGTACATTCATGACAGGTTCCTAATAGCAATTTCCAACGGAGTCTTTGAGTATGAAATATGTTTTACAGATACATTTATAATCAAATTCTGATGGCAATTCCTCATTGAAACACTGTGGCATTCATGAGAATGGAATGTGTTCTGCATATACATTTATGATAAGTTTTTAATAGCAATTTCTTTCAACTCTGTTTTGCAGATACATTTGAAATCAGTCCCTAATTACAATTTCTTATTGAATTAACGTGGGATTTATGAGTTCGAAATGTGTATTGCAGATACATTCATAATGAGTCCCTTATATAGCAATCATCATCAGTTCCTAATTGGAATTCCCCATTGGAACACCGTAGCATTTATCAGTTCGAAATGTTTGACAGGTACATTCATGATGAGTTTCTATTGACAGTTCTTCATGTCCTCAATGGGCATCATCTGTGTTTCACAGATACATTTATAATCAGTTCTTAATAGCAATTCGTTTCGAAGTCTTTGAGTATGAACTCTGTTCTGCTGATACATGTTTAATCAGTTCTTGATTGGAATTTCTGATTGAAATACCATGGCATTCATGAGTTGAAAATGTGTATTGTAGATAATAGCAATTTCATAGGAATTTTTGAGTATAAACTAATTTGCAGATACATTCACAATCAGTTCCTAATTATAATTTCTTATTGAAAAATCACCGAGAAAAATTAGTAGTACCAAAATCTCACTCACAATGACCCGAAATGTGAGAAAATACAAAAATTAGAAAAACGACGTCTGGCGTCGGTTGGCGTCGGAGAGCGTCGGTAGTTGAAAACTGTATAAAAATGACTACGATATCGAAATATATCGAAATTAGGCAGCGTCGGTAGTTGAAAAGAGTACAGAAATTACAAAAAATTCAGAATATATCGAAATTGAAAAAATCAAAATTCAAAATACGATAAAAAAAAATCGTGTGGAGAATCAGCAATAGCTATTCTCGGAAATAAATGTTTGACAAAATGAAAAGTGACCTTGAGAATACCAAAAATTGCACAAACCAAAAAAAATCACAAGCACTTCTGTAGACGCCGAAATGATCTATGATTATAGTCTACCAGAAGTCAAGTGCAAAAACTAAAGCGAAAAAAATTCTCAAGTCACACTTCAATTTTCAAAACACAAAACAAGAGTAGTACCTATCAGAGGTTTTCAATCTCAATTTTCAAAATAATTGGATGTAGGATCTCGAATCAAGAAAAAATCAAATCAGGAATATTGATTTCCTATCACCAATTCAGAATATAAATAGGAAGTATATATAAAATGGCCTCCGGGTCAAGCACGTGTGTAGAAGCTCTCTTAGAAAATGAAAATCAAACCATTTGCAAACACTGCAATAGGAATATAATCAAAGACAAATCATTTTGTAACAAGTGCAAACATAATTTCCATCCAGGATGCTGGAGACAATCACTTCAACTAAAAAATCCAGTATGTATTCATGACCCTGTGATGGAGATATCAAGTGCTGAATGTGAAGATGCAGTTTTTTATGGTGCAATTGACGAAATATGCAACAGTGAGTCCAAAGTAGATTATGTTTTCATCAAATATATTCATAAGCAAAAAGATGCCATAATTCATCATCTACAGGAAAAAATTAGTTTAATTAACATCCAAATTGAATTAATGAAAGAGAATAATTCCTTAACAAAACACGACAACAAGGAACTGAGACAAAAAAGTGATAAGGCTGATACCAAAAGACCCTGTCCTGACACTAACCCAAAAAAACTCTCTTACAACGATAAACCAACAAAAACACCAACGAAAGTAGAAATTTCTTCTGTGACTCATAAATTGCCAGAACAGGTGATAAATGATAGTGGAAATAAAACAAGGACACAATTACAGGGTGAAGCTTGCAAATCCCCAAGAAAAAAATTATTTCTAAATTAGAACAAGAACAACTGAATACAATGAACAAAATTATGGATTTGGATTCTGAAGAACTTGATAACCCTGATAACCAAGGCTTCACAAAACCAAAAAGGAGACAAAGAACACCAAGGAAAGTTACTTATAAGACAGGAGAAGGTGGCCAAAATTTCCAAGGAAAGGTTGAAAAAAAAATTGGTTATACATCACTAGAGTTCCGGACCATACATCTCAAGAAAAAATCAGCCAATACTTACAAAATAAGCTGAATACTCAAGATGTCAGCGTGAAGAAGCTGGAATTTTCAAACCTCCGCCCAGATGACCAATCCTTCATGATTGGAGTAAATCCTGATAAACTACAACCAGTTTATGATCCAGACTTTTGGCCAAAGGTTTGATTTTCGAAAAGGTAGGAGGTTTCTAGACCAAAGCAAAAAGTCGCCAGTAGTTGATTCATCCCAACCCACTTCTTTTTTAATGTGAATACTGAAAATCCAAATCTTCAGGGGAATCCCCTGAAGATTTATCATCTCAATATCCAGTGCCTATCAAATGAAATCAGTTAGTTACAGTTTCACCTCGATGATGAATTTTGTGATGTCATTTGTCTGACTGAACACTGGGTCAACACGGACTGTTTGGAAACTGTTAACCTAAATGATTTCACCCTAATCAGTCTTTTCTGTAGATACACCATGCAACATGGTGGTGTTTCCATCCATGTTCGCAAGAATATATCATGTAAACCACTCCTTCTGGATGCTTTTTGCGTTGAACAGCATGCAGAGTTTTGTGGAATTGAATTAGTGACGAAGAAAACAGCTTTGATAACTGCATATAGATCTTCTTCATCCAGAGAACATGAACAGTTCTTTGGTAAAATCGAAGAACTCTTAACAATGATGTCAGTAAAATATAAAAATATTATTGTGATTGGCGATTTCAACATTGACATAAACAAAAAAGATCATATCACTAAAACCTGGTTTGATATAATCGAATCTTTTGGACTTAAACTCAAAATGAACATCCCTACTAGAGTGAGTCCTACATCTTCCAGCTGCATTGACAATATCATGACCAACTTAAATGATGGGGAATGTTATATTGGAACCTCAAATCCTTGCATCTCTGACCACAATGCACAATTCATAACAATACCAGATTACACTTCAGACGCGCCTGAATAAAAATGGAATAGAATTATAAATAAGAGAGGATTAGATGCTATGAAACAGTCTCTTGAACATGTGGATTGGCGGATATTTCATGATGACCATGTTTCGTTAAATTATCTTGCAGATTTCTTGAATAATACTTATAGTTTTCTTGTCTGCCATCACTTTCCCCTGAGGCGAATAAAAAACAATGAACGGGTAAAGAGACCCACTGCTTTCTTCAACAATGAATTACGCCAGATGAGGAGCACTTTACAATCACTACAAACAGTCAGTATCTCTTCAAAAAATCCTGTTGATAGGGAAGTTTATAAAAAATACGAACGTGCCTATGAAACAGCTATAGCATTGGCTAAAAGAGAATCATATAACAAATTCATAGAAAATTCCAATAAAAAATCCAAAGACATCTGGAAGTTAGTTAATTATGAAAGAAACTCTGCTAGTAAGTTCAAGGCAGTCGGAAAAATCAGCCCTAACGAATTCAACATATTTTTCTCTGATATAGCAGAAAACATCATCAAAGATTTGCCAAGGTACAAAACCGATACATTAGATCATCTTTCAAGCCTCTCCACACCAAGAGATTCTTTTTTCATGCTTCCCGTGACACATGAGGATGTAGTTATCGCGATTAAAAAACTAAAAAAATCTTCTCCCCTTGACATATATCATCTAAATAGCCGAATCATCGAAGAAACACTTGAACATATTATCGAACCATTGACCATCCTTATAAACCGTTGTTTCTCTGAAGAAGTGTTTCCAGACATATTCAAGGTGAGCAAAGTAACACCTTTCTTCAAGAAAGGGGATCCAGATTCACCCGATAATTATAGACCAATTTCTATTATACCTGTTTTGAGTAAAATAATAGAGATTATAGTTAAGGAGCGCCTGATGATTTTCATTAATGAAAACAATTTACTACATGAACATCAATATGGCTTCATGTGAAAAAGATCTACAACCGATGCAGTGGTAGAAGTAAAACACAATGTGATTGAGAATGTAGAAAATGGTGAACACACCTCATTGACTTTGTGGGACCTCAGCAAAGCATTCGACTGCATCAGCCATAATATCCTTATAGATGAACTTACACGTTATGGAGTCCGAGGAACAGCTTCAAGCTTTTTTAGTCTTATCTTAACGCAAGAAAACAAGCCGTCTGTGTAGATGGTGTTTTATCAGATGAACAACATATGTCTCATGGTGTACCCAAAGGCTCTATTCTGGGACCGACACTTTTCATCGTCTATATAAATTATATTTTCCTTTATTCACTGCCCACTACAATTATCTGCTTTGCAGATGATACCACAATGTTAGAATCGGACTCTGATGTTGATGTATAACTACAAAAATCTTCGACTCGAAACTCACGTTTTCTCACCACGTGAACACTGTTGTCACGTGTTTTAAAACACTGGGTATCAGAAACTCCAAATGGTTGTCTGGGATTAACTCCTTCTTGATGCGCTTGTGAGGTCAAGGTTCGAATATGGCTGCGTTGTCTGGAATCCTGGATACACCACGTATAGTGATAGTTTGGAGAACATTCAGAGGCGATTTCTGAAGTAAATCAGTTTCAGATGTGATGGCTCTCATCCGATGCGGGGTGTACCGCACGATACACTTCTTTCTAGATTTCAAGTCAACTCCCTTACACAAGATCTTAGTCTCGCGTATTGACTGCCCATACCTGCCTGCACATATTAATTTGCACGTTCCTAGGCTACCTGTACGCAGTTTCACAACGTTTTACCTGCCAGTCGCTCAAACAAATGTTCTTCTTTTTTCGCCTCTGTATAAGATATGCCGTGATTACTTGTCAATTCAGAATAGAATAGATATTTTTTCTTGCAAACCTATAGACATCAAAAGGGCTACTTTACCATAATATGTTTATATTTTCTTGTTGTTATTTTAACACTGTTTGTAGCGCTCTGTATGAACTTTTTTCTCACCGTAGTTTCTTTCAGAACATACACATCGTTATGCAGTGTCATTTATCTTATGTTTATATCTTTATTTCCTTCTCTCTGTTTTGTTTTTTGTTACAATATCCACACAGATTTTTGGACCAAAATTGTTATTTTTCCATTCTGTAATTGGCCTCGGCTGTTGAAATGGTGTACCGCTAAAAATAAATAAAAAAATAAAATAAAAGACTGAAAAATTCGAGGTTGAAGCTGAGAAATGGTTTGCTTGTAACAATCTTAAATTAAACAGGGATGAAACCCAAAATCTCTTGATATCTTCAAATAACAAATTAACTAGTAATAATCACGTTAAACTGCTTGGCATTACTATTGATGATACGCTCAAATGGGAAAATCACATTGACCAACTTTGTAAAAAACTATCCTCACAGACATTTCTACTCCGTCAGATGAAGAAAGTCTTGAACCCCCAAACACTCCTAACCTCGTATCATTCTTTATTCCACACCCATTCAATGTATGGAATATTACTTTGAGGTAAGTCCACCCATGCCCTCAGAGCATTCCAAATACAGAGAAAGACCATCAGAATTATAGCTGGAGCTCTATTTAATGATCACTGCCAACCACTTTTCAAAAAATTCAGAATTATGCCATTGCCCTGTATTTATATATTCTACTCCTTACTTCATATCACTCCAATAGAATTGAAAATGTTCAGAGGAAATTTGTCCGACACCTGAATTTTCGTTTTAACCATGGAAAAATTTTCTCCTCATACAATGCTAATGTTAAACACTACAAAATTGAAAACCTTCAACTGAGGAAAAAATTTTTCGACATTCTTCTCATTTACAAAGTGGTCAACAATCTAATTGATTCTGAATTTTGCACCAATTCTCTCACTTTGAACTGTACTCCATATGCCGTGAGGAACAGACATCTCTACACAACTGGACCTAGCTCTACTAACTCTACTGAATTCACCCTTACATAGGTGCATAAATTCTTATAATGCGATAGGAAACAATTCTCTTGTAGATATTTTCACCACGAAAATATTCAGGTTTAAAACCAAACTGAGGCAAATTATTCACTCTTGACTTCTTTTCACATAATCAGGTATTGTAACCTCAATTGTAACGACTCCTCTTCAAATAGCTGACTGAAATTCACCTTTTCCTATTTTTCTGTTCTTTATATTCCACTGTAGTATAATCAATCTCACTTATATAAACTTTAACTTTTCATAACCTTCGATTGTTAACTGATGATTAGTATATTTTGTGCTTCTCTGTAATTGGGTCATTCGACCTGTTGAGTAGCCTGTAACCTATAAAAATAAAATAAAATAAAATAAAAATATCTATAAGAACAAAAACTCTTATCCCACCCACTCGGACCTTCATAACTACCCCACTAGAAATGCAGAAAAACTCCGGCAACCAAAGGTTATGCTCGAAATGTCGAGGCGTAATACAGTGGATTTGAATCTTTATAATCACCTACCACTTGATGTGACGCTTTCAAGCATAAATGTGTTCAGAAGGAGGGTGAAGGAATATCTTCTCGAGAATTGCTTTTATTCTATCAAAGATTTTATGAATTGTACATATACAAGATAATTTTAAATTTATTATAACCCTTAGTTGTTTTGAAAATTTGTTTTGGTTTCTCATATACTGATGTGAGATTTTACCTCCATATATTTGTCATCTATAGATGTTTTAATATTCACACTCACATATTATTTAGTACTTTTACCCATTTATTCTTAGGACTTGTCATAAATGTAATTTTGTTACATAACATGATTGAATGAAATCTATCTATTTATCTATGACTATGTTTTCTTCAAATTATAAAAAAAAACATTATCCAACCCAAGATACCTGATAAAGAAAAATGAAATAATTACCAGTATTTCACTAAAAAAAAAGGTGGGCGCCAATCTGTTAGGGGCAAGGTTTTGATAAGCAGGGTTCATGCAAACGATATTGTACTTGCCACTAACCCTCCCAGCTGCTCAGTTAGGGTGTGGGTACGGTTTATGAATTCTTGGATTATATGAATAATAGTATATAATGAAAGGGGTAAATTTTCCGGTGCGCCACTGATTTTTCGCCAGTTAAAATCAGAAACCACCCTGATGGGATGAACCATTTTTTCGAAAAGACTGCATGCCTACAAATATAAGTGTTATATGATATAATATATATATATATATATAGGTGGTTCAACTGTCCTGTTGGGAGTGCTAATCAAATTAGATACATTCCAAAAAAAAAAAAATAGAATGTATTTGAAATTTGATAACAAATGAACAGTATGTTTCAAAACAACAAATGAACAATATGTTTCAAAATTTCAAATATGAATGAGTCAAAGTTTGAAATTGTTATATCGGAAAGAAGTAGATAAGGAAAATATATAATGATAATGAATATAACTAACGCATAAATGAGCATATAGTAATATAACCTGGGTTATTATGAGTATAGTATTTACTGGAAGAAAAACAAGGAGGAGGGTATGGAAGATGGTTCCCACCTCTTTGGTAAGATGATTGTACTTCAATGATTATGAGTATATTTGAGAGATGAATTTATTGAATATGAGATATTGATGAGTATAGAAAAATATATAAAAATAAAAAGGTATGGTAGAACGTTGATTCTACAAGAGAGGTTGGCCAATAGGAAATCTTGGAAGATGGTTGAAAAGATACTGAAATATTTCCTATTTAAGGAAAGTTGGGGTAGTATTATAGTGTTAATCTAATATGCTGGCTAATAGGAAATCTTGGAAGATGGCTGAAACAGTGCTGAAAGATTTCCTATTTGAGGGATGACAAATGATTATTATTATATGATAAATCTGTGGAATGATGTTCCTCTACAGAAATGAGCAAATACGAAACATCGAGTTTCCTGTTTGTGTGCGCGCCCTAAGAGTACGAAAATCTTCCGAAAATATTATTGAAATAACCTGGAGTACTTATGTTATATGAAGTATTATATTCAGTAATCCAATAATGAAACCATAACAGGGCTCTTTCTGTTGTTTTTATAGTAAAAACTTAAAATTGTGTTGGAATAATTGAACTTTGACCGAGCATATAACGAATCATATAACAAAACCCAAGAGAAATTCATGAATGGAATATTTGAAATTTGACTCAAATAATTATGTTGCTATATGGACAGACAACAACTGTTAATGAATGTAGAATTATAGTGGGGTAAAATTCGTAACGATTATTTGGTATGTATGTATGTAAGTAAATTTTATACTGTTATTCGTGAAAGTTTATGTTCATACCAGATTCGAAACAAAATGAAAACACATTCAACTGCAGAATCAAAATTATTTATAAAGAGCACAAAAAAAAAATTCAACAGTAACAATACCGATATTTTGAGTTGAAAAATAAAAAAAAAAGTTGACACTAGAGTTACATGAGAGTTAAAGATCATGTTTTTTCATATCATATAATATGGACAGGATGGTAGTAGGTTTGATTATTGAAAAAGTTCAAATTGTTCAAATTGTTCATATTGTTCAAATTGTTCAAATTGTTCAAATTGTTCAAATTGTTCAAATTGTTCATATTGTTCAAATTGTTCAAATTGTTCAAATTGTTCAAATTGTTCAAAATGTATATGTATTATTTAGCTATATTCAAAAATAACGAGAGGGATGACAAACTTGTGATTATTATTCGATTAGATTAATAATGTTAAGGGTTACTGATCTGGCCGACCCATATCGAAAGTATTGTTTTTTGTTTTGATCTGACCTCATATTGGATGGAAGTAAAGTCAAATATAATTTTTTTCGTAATTAATAAATTGATACATAGTATTATGGACGAATGGATTGTCAAATAAATTGAAATTAAATAAATGAGCAACAACTGTAATATACGATAAGGACTTACTTGCACAATTTTGTTTCATGGGTATAACGGAGGACCAATCACGAGTTCAAGGCGTCGGATACTAGGAGGTCAATGAATTTTACAAAAGAGTGATGGCCGTCTGGGATGCAGACAGAAAGCATGCAGGGTTGGCTGGATTCGATTAGGATCATCGAGATTCTTGACCTAACATAAGGAGGTGAAGAGAAAAATCGCACAATCAAAGTTATCCGGGAGAGGCGAATAGTTCACGAGCTATATTTGGAGAACTGAGTACCTGAAAAGCGTGAATTGAAAGGCCTCCCGATGACGGTGACTGGGATCTAAACCATAATGCAGTCAACACTTATGCAAGGTTTCTGGGTGACAGGAATTCACGGTTCGCCTGTGGGGAATTGAGTACCTACTTAACGGCGTGAATTGGGGAAAACTCGAAGAGACCAGATGATACCCTCAGAGCTGAAAAAAACTGCAACGAGTTGTCTAAGTCAGAGGTTGATCGCGGAGGACAAGAATGAGATGTGATACATTTCGTCCCAACCAATAAAACTACCTACCAGAGATGTGGAGCGAATCAAACGATGAACCATGCCAATTCCGGCTGACCTGCCTACACTGCCAACCATAACCATCTAGAACCAAGTCAGAATTCGACCAGACGTAGCATAGCCACAGGTCCAGATCCGCCCTCGGAGTAATGAACAGAGGATATGGTCTCTCAAGAAACAATGTAATTTTATATTCAATGAATTCTGTCCGTTTTTTTTCTTTCGACTTTATCATATTAGGTTTTTTCATATGTTTCATTTATGGAGGTATATATTATTTTTGCGATAGTAATTTTTTGTTAATAGTCAACATGTCCTTTCAAATTATTTTGTTGTGTTTCATAAACTCGAGGGCCAGTTTTCCGAGGGGGGGAAAAGTGTCAAGCTTGAGGAAAAAACCCATAATCTGATTGATTTCACGAACCAAATATAAAATCAATTCCTAAAATCATTTTGTTCAACAGTATAGATATTATTTGTTAAATTCATATTTCGCTTCCATTTCCGATATGCGCAGTCTCAGCTAGGCGAGTTCATTCCCTGCGGGCATTGTACTTGCTTGCTGATACTGCATTGATCATATTCAACCTGAGGAGTAGGGAAATCAATCAGAGGGTCAGTCGTACTTGCCGAGCCCAACGATGAGGTCGTGGTTTGACACCTTTCTACCCTGGTGAGTAACCCTTGTGTCAGATAGTATTTCTTTCATATTTTGTTCATACTTTGTGGTCATTCTAGTATTTTCCCTTTGGTTCATTCAATTCAAATAAACTGTTCATTCCAGTATTTTCCCTTTGGTTCATTCAATTCAAATAAACTTTTTTACATTTTACGTAATTGCCTCGTTATTTCCAAGTCATGAATGCATAAAACTACCCCTAAAGCTACGCCCTAGACCGAGCACTAGTCACAGGTGTGTGTGTTTGAATATTATGAATTATGGGCAATATATAGGGAAGGTCCTAAAAAGGGCTACTCATGTGACGTCACGGTGATAGCGTACATCTTGATATTGAATGTTAAATATTATACAGGTTTTATTTGGGACTTTCCCTTATGTTTCATGGTTTGACAGACTTATCTGAATGCTCAGTGGAGCTCCTAAGGTGTTATGTATGATTAAATCCCTCTTCTCGCTCTGGTCAAGGCAATCAGGCCTTAACTGGAAGCCTGCATGGTGTCGTAGACACAGCAAAACCGCAGGTATTCTCTGTTAACCAATTCAGAAAAACTCCAGACGTGTAGTGTAGATGATAGATACCAGCAAGAAACTATGGTCCAGGCATACAGTGACAGAAGTAGTGTATACTGTATAGCTTCCTAGCAAGAGCTAATAATGACCAAGGACTAGCCTAAGACTAGGAGTGAGACGAAGCCTAGAACAATGCCTAGGACTAGGACTAGGACCCTAAACATAAACAATACTAGTCTGAGTTCACTTCAATTGATTGTATAATGATAATGCTGACTGACAAAGATAATACTAACCTCTTTTGTAGCTGAGGGTTATTTTAGCAATTCCGGTGTTGTGAATTGTCTGTGTGATTTATTTTCACTATGGTACTTGTCGACTTTTCAAATACAAGGCAGGAGCTCTAGAGAAGTTATAAAAAAAACTTACAAGTCTGAAAATATTAACCTCAAAAAAAAACTTACTTTGGCTTTATATCCTGCAGAGCAGAAAATAGGATTTCATTCAAAATACAAACATCCAATATTGGTCGGATGCGTAATGAATCATATAATGTTGAAATTCTCCAAATCCATACGAAGATGATCGAAAAATTCGATGGAGAAATTTCAATCAGCCATTCACTCCCACAAGTACCAAGGGAAAATCAAAAGTGAAAAATTGAAATGTCAGATATCAAAAATATGAAATGTCACTGCTGTCAATTGCAGATTTCAGATGACGTACAACAAGAGAGTGATGTTACTCTTTTATCTCACTGAATAAACCAGGATGACAAATCATCGATACACGAATCATTAAAATGGGTTGTCACTAAATGTATTCCATCAATACGCGAAACTGGTTCCTTAGATCATATAGAAATCTGAGAATAGTTCTGTGACATATTAAAATTAAGGAACGGTGCAGACAGTATTTTCGTAATGACAGATGACTGTTGGCTGCTGGCTGGCGCTGAATAGTTTACAAGGATGGTGCGAGCAGACTCCAAGTGTAAAATCAATTATCCACGAACATTTTCATCGTGAGTTCGGATCCATCAAAACCATTGAGACAATCTCAAAGTAAATCAATATTGACATGGAATAGGTCTTCAATAAACAAAATCGTATCAGTACTTAAACCACCCGGATAAACATTTGACGAACAACTTTTCGTGTTGCAGCTGGAGAAAAAGTTACGGTTTCACAACGGCTTGCAGACATTCGTGTTCTTAAGACAAAATATCGCTGACGTATTATGGGCCCATCTCGGGTCAGAAAGTATCTGTACTAAGAAAATATCTCACATGTTATCTGTCAATTCTGTCATTGAATATTGACTTATAATTGTCAGAAATCGATTGTCAAATGATTCACTCATTGAAATGTAAATAAAGTAAACAATGATGGATTTGGATAAAATCTAACTCAGCTCATATTATAATGTATGCGAAACTATACAAAATGAAGGTGAGTACAGTGGGGTGAAATACTGAAAGATAATTCATAATACAGCATAACATGAAGTTATCATATAGTCATAGTAAATATGATACCGAGTGTGACATCGATCTGATACTTAAGAACACGAAATTCAATGATTCCAAAATAATAATGAAAGAGCATTCGTAGTGCAAAATAAAACCGTAACAAGTCGGTTATGACAAATAATATAATAATGATGATTATATCATTTCTGTGACTAACAGCCATTCAATCCTTATTTCCAAGAAATAAAGCTTGCTCTTTTCTCAATTGACTTCTTCAAAGTTGAAAGCACATCGGAAAATTTTCGATGATATTCATGATAAAATAGGATTACAAAAAAACACAAATTCCGAATGAAATATAAAAAACCGGGTGTTACATAAAAAAAATAATTCGTGGTTTATCACGCTTTCAGAGATATCCTGTGAAACTTTCCATAAGGCCTCTTTCCAGCATTCAACTTTCACATATCAATTTTTTTTGTCGATAGAAAGATAAGGTAGATATAAATAGGGGTTGGCCTTCTCGATGGATAACCCTGTGCCTACATATTATCAAGATCATTGGGTCAGTATTGATAAAAATATAGTAGAAAATGAAGATAGAAGTAGTCTCAGAGCTTCTATAGTAATACCAAATGAACGTGTGTTAACATTTGATGATATTGTCAATGGTAATGGAGATGCAAAAAGTAAATATTTGGTTGCCTTTGATCTGCTCAAAGATATTTTCTATACAATGTTTTAGTGAGTAGATACTCAATCATATTTTCGAAAAATATAATATTTTCTAGTATACAAGGTATATTCCTGACAGAGTATGGGGATGGAGATGCAAAAAGTAAATATTTGGTTGCCTTTGATCTGCTCAAAGATATTTTCTATACAATGTTTTAGTGAGTAGATACTCAATCATATTTTCGAAAAATATAATATTTTCTAGTATACAAGGTATATTCCTGACAGAGTATGGGGATCTTGGAGACCATTCAATACAGGGTGGCTCAAATCAAATCAAATTTGTTCTTGTCATTCGATCTTATTTGAAGCAATATCTATTTTATCATAAATATCACTTCTGTTTCAGACATTTGTGACGTATAACACCAAGAAAGCTGCACTGAAGTGACATTTATTTTGGAATATAACGTCAATGAGCTTTAGAAATATTTTTAATTTTTCCTGAGTGTCTTATTTTTGAGCACCAAATGACCCAATTCGAGCCACTTTGTCACGTTGTGTATTTTACGGATGATAAGATTCCATACATAGCCACGAATTTGTAACATCCGTTATAGTATTCATAAAATGAACGGTTCATTCCCCATATCTTTCCTTCGATTTACAAAATCAATAAGTATAAAATGCCGCAATACTTGCATGATAAATTAATAAGGGGATCATTTACATGTTGTCACAATTAAGTAAGTTTTCCAAAATCATAATCAAAGTCATTGTTAATTCAATATTCCTATAAAATTATAAATCGTGCTCTTCTCATTGAACCGAAAAGTTAATAAACATTTCGAACACGTTTTGACATTGACTCGTTAACAACCTGTACGACTGAGTAACTTCCATTAGTAACGTACCGAGAATAACCTAAAAAATAATAGTTCTCGAGAATTCAGATAAATACAGATCATGATCATTCAAGAGGCAGTTGATAGCTGATAGTGGATACTTGATTAGCGGGTAGTTGCCGTCGGTCGTGGAATATAGGGGTTCGCACAGTCGGTCGTCGCGTTAACGAGTTAGTTAGGTCTTTGTGCATCCTACCAGACAACCCTCTTCGAAATGGCTCTATTTATATTGTAAGTACCACTTAGGGTAAAGTGGGGTAACTGCGAATACTTAAAAGCAAAAATATAATGTTAATTCCGATAATATCATCATTTATTGATGAATATGTTTCATATTTCATGGTGAGGTAACTGAAAGTATCTGCTTTCGAATCATAATAGGGTAGACCGGGGGCAATTGTGACATTTTGACTTTCAACACTTGCTGTTTTTAGGTTAATAATTGTAGGACAAATTGATTTCGCCTAATAATTGGTAACTCACTTGTTCACAAAGTTAATGTGTTCAAATGTCTCTGGGATGTTTAGCATAGCATCACAAATTCATTTTTCAAAAAGTTGAACGATGTTACAACCGTCCCCGACCCCGGCTCAGTTGTAACAGTTAACGGGGTCAATAGTAACACACCACTGTTTTTTCTTGAAATTGTTTATTATTGAACTTTTATTAAATAGTTATTATACTTGAGGTTAGATAATGAAAAATAAAGATAAAAAGTCATTCTGAATCACAATTATGACAAACATAAGGATAAGAACTTGGAGTACATTCCTCATGTGCCCAGAGTTTGCAATCAGAGCACTGCAGCCACTGTTCCCCTGGCTTGCTACTGCTGTAGGACTCCATGCAAACTAAACAATAATATTCTTCATCTTCACTCGTTTCTGGAGAATCGTTTCTAGATATTTTTTTTGTTTTCTTTGATATATATTTCGCCTTCCCTTTCCCTTTCACATCAGTTATATTCCTTTTCACCACATGAGCTCTTTTCTTATTTTCTCTTGCTTCAGATTCTAATCTAATAAGATCTTTCTCTGGAGTGTCGGTATACACAGCAGACTTCCTCTTTGTTCTTCCTCTATTCGTGTTTTTTCTGGGTTCTGCTTTCGGAAATGGTCTAACGAATTCCGGAAAAAATTCAGTTGGATTCTTCGTGGCGCCAGTATCTTTCGATGTTGATGGAGTGTCAACATTCATCTCATTCTCAATTGGATTCGAAATTTCTGGTACTTCCCCATCGGAAGGCGAATTATCAAGCACTGAAATAGCTGTGGTTTCAAATTCTGGCTGAGGCAGAATAGCTTGAGATATATTTGCACTTTCCGTTTGGTGTGAAGGTGTATCTTGGAGCTTTGACATGGGGATCGGTCTGTCCGTAACATAAGAGGGTGCGAAATCGATGTCAGTGAATATGTCTGCGTTAAATGGGTATATTCCTGTACACTTGAAGCCAGCTTGTATATTGGTTTGAGTTAATGTTAAGGGTAAAGCATTAGATACGATGCTTGGTATGTCGTAGATTGACATGGGTTTACCAGGATTGTTTCTCATCCAGCAATCGCTAGCACTGTTCACCGCTTTTTTGAATGGTCCGAAAACGGATCTATCTAATGGCTGGAGCTTATGGGAGCAGTGGGGTGGAAATGATAGCATTACTATACCATTAGCCTTACAGAAATCTAGCGCCTCTATCGTGATATGTGAGGAATGGTTGTCCAATAGGAGTAGTACTTTTTTATCAACTGATGAGTTTATGTGATTCTGGAAGTGTTTAAGGAACATCACAAACTCGGTTTCTTGCATCCACCCCGAAGAATTCCCTGTGCCAATGCACCCAATTGGGCCATCTCTTATGAAATGATGTTGATACCTTATGCGTGGAAAAACGAACATTGGCGGGACATAATTTCCTATGGCACTCACAGCTATAGTAACTGTCACAAGAGTTCCACGCTCACCAGATGTAAGTGCACCTACTTGCCGAATTCCTTTTTTGGCTACTACCCTATTAGGTTTCTGGACAGTAGTGACACCCGTCTCATCAATATTGTAGATATCTTTCGCTGCAAACTTTTCGCGATCCATCACTCTACTCAGATTATCGAAGAAGGCCTTCACATTTGTTTTGTTGAAGCTTGTAGCTCTCGAGAGACTTGTAGCTTGAGCACACCTTATGGATAAATCCTTGTGTCGTTTCATGAATCCAGAAAACCAATCCTCTCCAGCAATTTTGTTAGTAGCCCAAGATGTAGGCGCTTTTAGATGATACTTCTCAGCCAGTTCATAGGCCAATCTTCGTATTTCTTTCGGGGAGAGGCCAAAGTAAATATCTGCTGCTTTCGTGATGTATTTTGACATCTCAACCTCTTGGTTTGCAGAAAAAACTCTTGTGTGAGAGTTGTACCCCATGGAAATAACTTGATCAGCATTTTCTGCGTCTGCGTTTGCTTCTCTCTTCCTCTTATATCGCATTAATGAGACATGACATAGTCCAAATTCTTTAGCAGCTCCCCGCACAGATTGACCACCAAGAACTTGTTCGTATGCTCGTTCATAGGTAGAAGTACTTTTCAAATTCCGCTCTGTTTTTTGAATTCGTGTTCGTGGCATCTATAATGAGGAGAACATGGATTAAAACGCATGTACAGAAATTGAACGGGGTCATTTGTAACGTTACAATCGACCCCAATGAGAATGTTACAATTGACCCCAATGCGTGTTCAGACCTTGAAGGGCAAAAATGAAATATTTGTAAATAAAGTAGACGTGGGAAACATACACACGATGATCTGAAAGACCACCCAAAACACTTATACCATAAATGAGAGTCATGACATACATAGGGAAATAACTATCGAAGATCTACCGAGAAAATGAAAACTTACTTTGTGTATATGAAAACAGAACACTCGTCACAATGACCGTTATCTCGTTCGGATGATCGAACTGTACACAATGCGTGGCGGGAGGGACTAGATGCACCACGTATCGAAGCGACGTGCACACAGGTGCGGCGGTTTAGAAACTATTAGCTATGTTTCAATTGACCCCTGTTACAATTGGCCCCGGTCTACATACAAAAAAAAATTTTTTTTTCAGACCCTAGTCGCACTTGCCCCAGCTTTGGGGTAAGTGCGACATAACTTCATATTTTCCATCATGTCACATGGACAGTGGAATGGGGTAAGGGCATCAACAAGCACTCTTTCAGCTATCATTCGCTGTATCGATTGTGTCTCTATCTTATATAGTTTAACCAAAATAGCTAATAGTGTATGGGAATGAATGTACAAATATACGTCATCATTACATACTTCGGAAGATTTACTCTACGAATGAACAAGATATATAAAGAAAAACTACAATAACAATCGGAAGGTGATTTTTAAGTTATTTTCAATAAAGATTGTGATAATTTGAAAACGAAAAACCGATGTGGAATTTCAATTCTCCTCTTCGTCCTACAACAGGTTCTGGTAGTATCATGATTGGCGAATTCCGGGACACTACCGACAGGTCTTCTATCGCAGGCCAGGTGAATACTGGTTCTGCTATATTATCGTGTTTGGCCTGTTTTTTTTTAACAAACCTTATGATAGGATCATTCGTCCCTTCTTCAAAACTTTCGATTCTACCTATGAAGTATTTGCATTTGCTCTTCTGGCATTCAAATTTAACGAGTACCCAATCTTCAATTTCCATGTCACTAATATTTTTTGAGAACTCTGCACTTTGGTCTTCTGCTTCACAGATTTCTGAATCGGTTTCATCCTCATATTGAACGCTTTGTTCCGATTCACTTGATGTAGTTTCAGGAGTTCCTATCTTCTTTTTCGATATGAATTTCCCTTTCTTTCTATTCTTTGCATGATTCTTTTCAGTACCATTGTTACCACATTGGCTTTCAGTTGTTACATCAACTGATGACTGTTTTCCCGTACTCTGCTGGTCTTTCGTTGTTTTCTGTTTTTTTCTAGATGAACTGCATGTTGGATTATTTAATAACCTTAGATGAACCTCTTCACAAGTTATAACTTCAGCACCTTCAGCTATTCTCTTCCTCTTGACCTTTTCATTGATCTTCTGGCTACCTTTACAGAACTGTAATAACAGGGTTTCAAAATCAGCGGTTTGTGAAACAGTATTGGTGGAAGTGCTTGGCAAATCTTCACCATTGTTTTCGATTTCAGTTAATACTGGAACATTATTCACATTATCAGTGTCAGTAGCCAACGAATGTAACTCAGTTGAAGCGACATGTGAATATTCAGGATCTTTTGCAACAATCTCATTATCATTATCGGGATCAACAGAAGAAGATACTGGTATCGAATTTGTATTTCTATGAGTCATCTCTTCATTATTTCCCATCACTCCTGAGTCGAGTTCTATGTGATCAACATCAGATGAAAGTGCACCTGTCGAAGATGCCACTGATTCGATGGCAGCATCGATCAATTCAACGTGCGCTTCAGTAAAATCAGGAAGGTCATTGATATTATTTATGACAGCATCAGGCACTATTTCTTCTTCAAGTTCAACCAACGCAGGCATATCTACAATGAAACCATTAGGAAACTTCACTTCAAATCTTTGTAATGCTTGGGGATCAAATTTCTCTTTTGGAACCGCGTCACTATTGTAAGGATATATACCCCCTTTTCTGAACCCAGATTGGACAACACTGTTGTCTATACGATGCCACACGATACCTACTAATTCAGCCAATTTACTTTTGTTAAGTGTCTTTCCAATATTTTTTCTCTGCCATTTGACCAAAAGCTCATCCCACTTCAACTTGACTGAACGGAAAACTGTGAGATCGATGGGTTGCAGTAAGTGGCTGGAATGTGGTGGCAACTTCAGAATGGTAATGTTTGCATTTATAGCTGCCTCAATGACACCTAAATCCACATGAGTGGCATGACCATCATACAGAACTAATACAGGTCGTTGTTCTGACAGATGGGGAATGAATGTTTTGATGAAATAATTCTTGAAAATTGTTGATTCCATCCATCCATTACTGGTAGCTGCATATGTTGTTCCTGGGTAATCCTTACCTTCCTCTGGTATCCACGAATCCCAAACATTTTTTCCCTTGAATATGATCAAAGGAGGCGCTTTTGACCCATCAGCTGCAGCAGCGAATAACACTGACGTATTTGATCTACCAGTACCAGCTGTGATTCTTATAGAGTTGGCACCCTTTTCACCTACAATTTTCACCCGACTAGGATCACTACAGAAACCAGTCCCATTCATATTCCAAATTTGAGAGGGCTTATTAAATAAATCAAGATCCTGAAGCGTTTTTCTCAATAAAGCAAAATATTCATATATAATGAAGGGGTCCGTATTTTTTTTTCGGGCATATTCCACTGCTTCTGGTTTCTTTATGGAGAGATTGTGCCTCTTTTTGAATAGAAGGAACCAGTCCTCACCAGGTTTTCCATTTTTGAAGGGCATATTTTTTATTTTGTTCTGACTCACGTAGCTGCCCACGACCTCTAGAATTTCTTTTCTGCTAAGGCCGAATCCCCATTTCTCCATACACCTGTAATAATAGTCAGTGTACAATACTTTCATCATATGGAGTTATTATTAACACACTTTATACAATCGGCGAGCTTTTCTTCAACGTCCTTCGGAAGAGCAGTTGGTCTTCCAAATGTTTGGCTCCTTATTCCTCTTCGAACTTTCAACCTTTCAAGTGATCCATAATGGTACTTCGAGGGATATTATACCTTTGGCTAGCTCTCAAACTCCCCATTGTTTTTGTTTTCACTGCCTCAACTGCCAGCTCCAAATCCTCCTTTGTGTATTTGGGCCTGGGTTTTTTTCTCTGGTAATTTCGTACCATTTTTCTGTGAAAAAAGTAAGATCATCTTCAACTTACAAACGGAAATGTATTCGGGGCAAGTGCAACTATGGGGCAAGTGCGACTAGTTGCACTTTGACAAAATTCACTGGTCGCAGTTGCCCCAAACACTAATTTCATGGGGCAAGTGCACACACCTTCATAAGTTGGGTTATGAATGTTTCTATCGCTAAATTGATTATATTCCATGCAAACATAATATATTAATTGACTACTCACCACCAATATCACTGGGAACTCGAAAAAAAGTGAAGATTATGAATTTATCCCTAAACACCTGCTGAATCACCATTCACTTGAGAAAAGCGTTGAAACAGTTTGTCCTGTACGGATAATGAGCGCGCGCGCCGGTCTGCGACCTTGGAATCTGGTTAGGTGGATCGTTCCGCGAAGGCAAGCGCTGGATGGCACGTCCGAAAATTTTTTTCACGGGAATTACAGCGCAGAGTCGCACTTACCCCGATATTGCACTTACCCCACTTCACCCTAATTGTTTATATATCGCATTTGGATGATTCCTCTTTTATATCGATGATGTAATAAATGTATTCGTGGTTTTAACATGGTTTCCACTACTTCTCATACCTCTTAAACTATTAGTGTCTGAGTTGATATGATCTACCCTATCTGAGCTACCCTCAAAGATAATCCAGTGGCCTCATCCCATCAGGAATACCAGGATCGTGACAATATGTTGCCACAAAAATATTCAATGGGTTACCAAGTTTCATGAAAGATGCTTCAAATATAAACTCCTTCAAGAGACATGTCAAATCCCACCTCGTTGAAGTGCGCACTCATCTGTGAAGTTGCCATGTTACATAAACCTGTGAACTGTGAAAATATTAGCTGATAGCTGAGTTAAATATCTGTTCTGTTTTACTACTATATTTTGTACTTTTTCTCTGCTATTTCAAGTTTGATTTCTATTTTTTTTTGTTTCGTTCAACGTTTACGATGTTTATTTGAAATTGCAGTTTTGGGGGTTGCATGGAAGAGCAACGATGTTTAATGTCGCCGCATTTACAATTTGTTCATTGTATCAATGGTTTTGATGGAATGAAGACCGATTATTATTATTTTTATTATTATATCTGAAATAATAGGTGTTCAGTGGACTAGTAGAAAAGGTTATTTTTCAGTTTAGTATGATATACTAGGTGTCCTAGAGCTTGGGTATCCCTGATCTAATGCGACGAACTTCACCTGCGTGCAGAGGAGTGGATTTTGAAATTCAGGAAATAATAATAACTTGGAAAAAACAGCGGCGTAACTCGAAATGAACAGTAATTCCACAAAACAAAAAATATTGAAGAACCTGAAGAAAACAGTGGCATACTTACACTGAAAGTAGTTGAGGATGATACATTCTTCAAAACAAGGATTCATGGGGGCTGAAATTCAAGTACCAAATCTAATTAGGTAAAACTGATAAACAATATATTCTATATATTGGTATATTCATAAGAGTATTCCGATAAAAGGTGAAGCTTCATGTCTTTTTCAAAATCTTGATAGGAGTTATAATGGGAAGACAATTCGATTGTATTGGAACAAGTATGACTAATTGGGTTTCTCAATTCACCTTGCAGAGCATTGAATGTTACCTTCATTCCAATGAGATCAAGTAGACTATCACCAACTAGTCCCTGAAGGTATGTCTGGAAGTAATGAAAAACTTTTGTCTAGTCATTATCCAATGTATCGGTTATAAGAGAATCTAAAATTTTGTTTACTGTTGGCCTTTCTTGAGCTAAAATCAATGTGACATTATTGTCATCGCACTCTTTCCAAAATGAGAAATGACTCCGAGGGAATCCCTGAATCATTGCTTCAATGAGGTATTTTGGTTTCTCTATTACTACATCAGAGGCAATTTCTAAGATATGTTGTTCGAAACAATTCCTCTTGGAATATCAAAGTAGGAGGAACAGCTTGTGAAAAAATTTGTTATACTTTCAAATCTATTGATTTAAAATTGTTGATGCCTTCCATCACTGAAGCCCTCTCTGTTTGGGTAATGTGAAATAGAAAGTCTTCTATAATAGTGGAGTCATTGAGAGTATACACATCTGAAAATTTTTATAGGTGAGGTATGACTCAGCAACATTGAATGGGAAAGAATCCTGCACGATTCAATCCTCACCTATAAAATATTTTCCTTCAATTTCTTTCCAAAGTAGGGTGAATAGTTATTTTGTCAGCCTCCCAAAATCGCTCCCTGATTCACCTGAAAATTCTCCAGAATATTTTCATTCCCATAGAGATCAATCATATCGATCATTCAATTATTCCTTTTGATTTGAATTCCATCATTGAAGCTGAACTCGTTTTGAGAAACAGGTGGGATGGTAATTGCTTTATAATTGTTTGTGTGTGTTTGTTGATGTGGGAGACTTCTTGTTCATGTTCAGCCTGAAATTCTCTTGAAGGCAAGTCAATGTCACCTACTATAGAAGGTCCTGTTTGAGATTCTGGAGTTGGTAGATCTACTTCAGTAATTGTTTCTTCTTGAGATGCAGAAACAGGTAATGGAAGGTCTCTCTTTGGGATCACCACAATAATTCCCCGTGGATTGTCGATGAGATTATTTTCCATACCAGAATTTTCAATGAGACTCAACATTTTTTGTTTCATTATCTTTGCCAACTTAAACCCTGCCAATTGCAGTGGTACTTCAAGAAATATATCACATATAGTTTCTTCTTCCTCTTCTGGAGTAAATTTTCTGTTGAAAACTGCCTCCTTTTTTCCTTAAAATGGTAGTGGAGAAAATCAAAATACTGCACATGAACCCTTCTAAAAATGCAGCACAAGAACACATTTCTAAGAGAGAAAAAACGAAAAAAATCGAAACAGATGACGGTTAAAAACAAAATTGAGTATGGAGCAATTCTACTCTTCACTTGTTTCTTGACCAGTTCTCGAAATCATCTCAATTTTATCAGAATAGTACATTGCTTCATCTGAGATCAAACATGACATTTTGTTTAACGAGCAAAATTTGCGTTTGCGAGTCAGTAACTTTTGATCCGAATGAAATATATTCTTTCAGCAACCAAAATAATGAATAGGTATCTAATCAATAGAATATGAATGAAGTAATCGCTATTGTGATTCACTTGCGCACGCCAGACTCAGCAAATATCCTATTAGCTGTCAGCTGAAAATTTTTCAGTTCCTTGGAGTTAAGGTATGTTCATGCTTGTACGAATTCCGCAAAATTTATGCGAATCGCAAAATATGAAATTCCCAACAGAATTCGACATTCATACTCATCCGACAAAATTTGCAGGAGATAAGGGTTCTCTTGTCATATATAATTTCTTTATTTCTGGTCCCACCATTGATAGAAAATCATCAAATTGAAGGCACGTTACACGAAAGTAATTGAAATATTTATTAGGATCTTTTAGTCGCATTTATCGAACGGGGCTGTAATAATCTCCATACATTTTTGGAATTTGAAAATTCTTCGAACACTACAGCTCCCTTTTTTGCTTCTGGATACATCATCAGTTCTATAGAAACGATACAAATGATACATTGAAATTAATTCGTTCAGAGAATCCATCCTGTGAAAAAAATTTTATCAACTGAAGAAATGATGAAATTTCTCATTATAATTCTGTCCTTACCTGTAGTCTAGTATCTAGTCTTGACATATAATGGCCTCTGCTGTTCGCTCCCTAATTCCCCAATTTTAATGCTCTCAAAATAACAAAACATTTTATGCATACCTGTCTGGTCATGATTCCATCCGAATTCGTAAAAAAGTTCAAATATTTCAACTTCATTGCGATATTCGCCGCCGCCATTTTATTCGTATAAATTTTGCGAAATTCTTACATGCATGAACATACTTTGAAACTTCAACTTCAGCCCCCAGGCACTAAAATGTTGCCTAGCAACATACATACATTTTATTGGGTCAGTAAGAAAAACTCAAATAACAAGGGCTACTTCTGGAACAAAAATGGACGACTTCTGGGTCGATTGCTGGAAAAATCCTTCCTTCCTGAAATCAACTCAGAAGTCGTCCATTTTTGTTCCAAAATCAGCTCTTGAAGTTGACCTTTCTCTAAATGGCACTATAAAATGATTGGTATGTTTGTTGCTACACTTTGAGTGTCTAGAACCTTAAGTTGAAGTTCAACTCCTAGGAACTAAAAACGTGTCGGATGACAGCTGACTCAAAACAGTGATAACTCCACTCATTAATCAGATATCAATTATTTTGATTGCAGAAAAGACAGCATGCTTCATTCGGATCAAAAGTGACTCTGTTTGACTCGCAAAATTTGCGTTTGCGATGCGGAGCGACCGCGACGCTTGTCAAAAAAAGTGTCACATTTGATCGTAATAAAACAATGTACTATTTTCCACGAACTTCAAGAGATGACAAGGTTCGCGCATTGATAAAAATTGAGTAAAACGATGCGCGAAGTACATACTTCGCGCATGGTATGTTAACTATATGAGATTTCTGTATTTTACCATCATGGTTCTCAATCGAGCAAACATCCAATGAATCATTTTTTTCCTAATGTCTGACATTATTATTTTGTAGTGCAGGAAAGAAAATTCCTATAATGTTCATGAAACATCGTGCGTACCAAGGGAGGATAGGGAGAGGCCTTCTAAGTCAGTTCAACACTATTTTTTATATTAAGCTGAGCATATTACTACTTTAGAACTATATCACTTGATGTTTGTAGAAAAAAAAATTGTTCGCAACTCCTACGCGAAATACTTTGGTCATCTCGACTTTTTTTCAACTCGGCTGCGCCTCGTTGAGAATATCAGTCATCGATCACCAAAGTAGCATTTCGCGAACAAGATACAAAAATAACTAATGTAGGCAGAGATTGTTTTGCTATTTTTGAATGATTCCTTCAACTTCATCAATTTGCTTGCTCATTTATGATGATAATAAGAAGTTGAAAGTGAAGATTTGATTACTGGATGAGTAGGTACACAAAATTCGAAACCGATACATACTTATGAAACAAAAATATTTAATTACGTCAATCAGGCTATTTTCTCGAGACATTGTCAATTAACAGTTATGTCTCGTTCATTCCTGGTATTGTTCAGGATGATTGAATACATTGATATTCATTAAATGTTTATACCAATTATATTCTGATCATCTAACTTCAGAAGCTGTTTCAGAAGTTTATACAGTGTTCAAAAGCCAAATGGAATAAATTCATCATCATCTACTACTCTATTACTTTGAGAAAAAATCTTCTCGTGTTACTCTATGTCCAGAATGCTAAACTTATAACTTGAACGAGTTCGATTGCTGGAACTGGAATCACTTGCACCACTAGGATTCGGAGACACCGCATTCCTGGTGAGTGCAGCTAACTCAGCTCTCTTCCTATAGAGTTTTTCTGCAGCAGATGTCAGGTCACTAACAGATGTATATATGCCTGTCCCTGCAGTGACGGAGCTCCTAGCTTTTTCAGTATCTTTTTCCTTTCCACGATTAACCCCAGATATTTCCGACGAGGGAAGCTTTTCAACAACCTTAGTTACTTGGCTAGATTGAGCTCTTGATTTCTTACTGGCAATCACCGACATAAAAATCGACTGAATCGTGCCTTTATAACCATCGGTGAATAGTTTTTCTTTAATGCGCTCTTGATATGCAACTATCGGGTCCACATTCTCGCTGTAGTAAGACAGCCATGCTTTGAAGTCTTCTCGACTACCGTTCAATGCAGCCAGGAAGCTAGAGCAATCCTCTTCTTTTACTAGTACTAACAAATTGGCAGGAATGAGATGATTCAAGTATCTATACAACTCCTGTGAATTAGGAGTTTGAGAGTTGTCAGTGAATATCACTCTCTTAGTTTCTTTTTCGCCTTTCTTGGGATCTGGTTGATTGGACTTCATCACAACTCCAGAAGTTGTCAAGGGTTTTACGGCAGCAACTAACTCATTTATCTTGTTAGTCAACCCATCTATTTTGGTGTTCTGATCTTTTACAATTTCTCCTAGGATGGTTACCATATCTAGTACATCGGAAAAGTATGGAGTAATTGAGTCGATGTTTTGTTTTACTGATGCTTCTATTGATTTAATTTTCTTCTGTAGTAAATTATTGCTGATGACTAATTGTGCATTAAGGAAATTCAGGTTAGATTGATCCAATAATGCTGTCATTGCGTCATCTCCCTTCTTCTCTAGCGCAGTAACGTACTGGGGCACAGTCAACACATTTCCGGTAGTATGTCTATCCTCATCTCTTTGTTCATCACCTAGGTTGCTATCAGTTTCGCTGGAGCTGTCTTTTCTTTTAATAGTTTCATTGAGTACAGATAATGGGCTATGTAAGTTTCCGAGTCTCCCCTCTTTGAAAGCTAGTGCAGTGGGTTGTATTTTCCGAGTATATCTTCTAATTTCATCCTCTTCATCAGAAGAGTCTACATCTGGTGAAATTAACCCTGATTTCTGTATTTGAGCTTGTTTAAGTTCCTCCATCAATGATGGACTTGCTGAGTCTTCTGGTTGGCTTAATTCTAGAGTGTTATGGAACAAAGATGTAAGATGTTGGGAAGGTTGTAGCTTCTGGTCCACCGGTTCCGATCCCACTGATTGGATATTAATATCTGGTGTCTGCTCATCAACCTCCAAGGCTGGCTCTGACCCTGAGTATAATTCTTTGATAGCAGAGTACAACTCTTTATTTTGTGGGTGTGGGAGTTTAACACTTTCACTGGGTTCAGAGAAACTTGGCTTAGGTGTTTTATCGTCTATGTTCTCCATGTTTGAGCTGCTAGTTGCTGTGTTTTTTGAGTGGATGGATAATTTCTTCAGGAGTGAGTAGTTCGCTTTGCACTGACACAAGGTAACATCCAATTGGCAACTATCACAGTGGACCATCCTCCTCGGTCGAGAGTCGTGTTCAGGGGTTAACTCCCGCAGTAGAGATTCTGTATCTTGCTCAAGACCCAAGATCTTTCCGAAGAACTTTAGCGAGTCGTGGGCTAGTCTTTCTTCCGCATCTAATACCAACGCGTTTGACCTTTTGTATGCCTCAAAATAAGCCATCTAATCATTTAGACTAAATTCATCATCATCGGTTACTCTACATATTTATGAAAAATCCCGAAAACACGTCGAATGTAACTTATAAATTGACATTCGCCAACGTGAAAATGCGACCTCTACCTCCAACCCCCTTCGATTGGCAGGTACAACCCTCAATTTTTCAAATAGGAAGTATAGGTTTGTGATATATCGTTTGAAAAGAATTTTCTTCTGTCTTCAAAAATGTTATCGCTCTCAAGTCTATTGCAACAATTCAGATAGAAGAAATCGAAATCATGTGGTTACCGAAATTCGCTACAATACAATCGGAAACGAAAATGTAATGCACAACGTAATAAAATGTAAAACACTGAAAAGAACTATGAATGTTAATGAAGTAGTTGTTCGAAATGTTCACCACGAACGTCTTGGAAACATCCTAATCGTGAATAAAACTGTCGTCTAACATTATTCAACATATCAGGCGTAGTCGACCTGATGGACAGCGTTATTCGTTCTTTTGAGTCATTTAAATCAAAAGGTTTCGTTTTGTACACAATGGTCTTCACATATCCTCATGAAAACAAATCTAATAATGTAAGATCAGGTGATTGCGATGGCCATTCAATCGATCCTCGCCTCCCTATCCAGCGATCAATTGGTAATGCGGTTGTGCTCCATCCTGCTGAAACCATATCGTATTCACGGGAACTTCAGGGTTGCCTGGATCTAGATATAAATTTGCCAAAGTAGGAATGACATCATTTAGAAGTAGTGCCAAATAATGATCACCATTCAAATTGCCCTCAATGAAAAAAAGGACCGATGATATGGTGTCCAATAATCCCTGCCCACACATCAACCTTTTGATGGTATCGCGTGTGCTCATCTCTCATCCAGTGAGGATTTTTCTTTGACCAGTAGCGGCAATACTGCCGATTAGCATGACCGTGAAGTAAAAAAGTACACTCATCAGAAAACATAACGTTTTTTAATTGGATAATATTGTTATCCAACATCTCCATCATTCGCTCACAAAAATATGTTCTCCTATCAAAATTGTCTTCCATGAGCTCCTGAGTTGGTATCATTTTATAGGGATGCATTTTGATTTCTTTCGATATGTTTACTATCGATGTATGGCTAACATTGAATGAAGTGAATGCCAGTCTACTCGATGTATGTGGTTTTTTCCTCAAATTCAAGTATCAAGTATCATCACTCAGTGCTTTGGCAGCTTGTTTTTTCATCTGCTTCACATGACCAAACTCGCGAAACTGCTTCTCTATTTTACTTATTGTTCCTTGGGAAATATTTGGTACATTAGGAAATTTCGGGTTCATCTCCGTAACCAATCTTTTGTGAAATCATTATTTTATGCATTTCCGTAAATTTAACGATTTTCCAGAATTGAGGTGAACGAATTCCAAACTCATAATACTGACAACTTATGTGCAAAAATTTGCTAAGGCGTTTGAAACAAACTAACGGAAACTCTTCCGAGTATTTTGACTGGATACCATCTAAAAAGCACATTGCTATGGTTTTTGGTTACTTCCTCATTATCAAGACCTAGACGGAAAATACGTATTGAGTATATTGTAATAAGTTTTGATTGTATTGGAGCAAATTTCAGTAACCACATGATTTTATTTTATTCTATCTTACTTGTTGCAATGAACTCGAAAGCGATAACATTTTTGAAGAGAGAACGAAGAGACCTTTCGAACGATATATCACAAGCCTATACTTCCTATTTAAAAATTTTTTTCACGTTGGCGAATGTCAATTTATAAGTTAACTCTGACGTGTTCCGGGATTTTCCATGAATATGTAGAGTAACCGAAATAATGAATTTATTCCATTTGGCTTTTACACAATGTATATGTTCAACATTTCAGAAAATTATATAAAACCAAAAACAAGAAACTGTTATAGAATTCAATTCGAATTCATGCATTCGAATCAATGAATGATTTGACAACAACGGTTTTTCTTAGATCAAATGAAAATTATTAGATTTTCAATAATGTACACTCTCATGTAGATGAGCCACTAGTAAGAAATGCAACTTTCTTCTCCTTCAATAAAAAGTATTACTGTTTTTGATACTCATATTATCATAAGTACTTGAAATTTCAGAAAAATTATTTTCTTCTTTCAACGATTCATCTGAGTCTGCCAACTCCTCTCTTGATGAAATGGAAAATTTAAAATCTACAATAATTTACAAATATTTTTTCATCTTTTGAAGAACAAGAAAGAAAATTTTTATAATGTTTAAAGAACATTGTACGTACCCAGGGAGGATAAGAGAAGGTAGGTATTGGAGATTTTTTCATAGCTCAGGATTCACTAACATTGAGATAACTTTTTGGAGCAACTGGAGATGAGATCTTTTATATACAACCTCTTCAATCTCAAAAATATGAACTTTTAATAATAACATAAAAAAAAACTTTCAACTCACTCCAATGCTTTGAACATTTGTTCAAAAGTGTGAACTGGTTCTGGTTCATTGAACGGAGTAATATCGTTATCAACATTACCAGAAGATACTGAAATAACTCTAGAGGGCGTGGAATCTTAGGATGTTGTTGATCCATTCCTTGTTTGTAGGAATCTCTTTGGGGTAATTGAGACAGAAGGTTGGGCAATGGAGGGCACACTTGGTATGTATGGTTCATCTTCAGAAGAGTTCGATTGGAGTGGTTGCCTCATCCTTGCTTCCGAATTGATATCGTATTTCTTCGACGGACCTTCTTCGGAGAATTCTGTATATATGGAACTTTTCGCAACTCTTCTTCTATTATCTCCTCTTCCGTCTGAGGGGGCTGACGACAGACTAGATTGGAAATATTTGAGTCTAGACACTGCTTTCTCATAATCATCTGTGAATTGACCATCATGATTATATCCATCTGAATATGTCATTTAAAAAATATGTAGGTATTGGCATACAATTTCAGCATAAGATTAACATTCTGATCCAATTTTTTTTCCTGAATGAATCAAATTCTCATATTCATTTATGCATACAGATCACCACTATCGGATATTTGTATCTTCTATTATTTTTGAGTTGAAACATCAATATACTAAACAGTGTTCCTATATGGGGTATAAAAATATGTACTTCATTGAAATGCAAGTTGAAGTTTGAATCCGGGAATTTCAATTTTTAAACAGATTTATTTCGGAAAAGAACTTAACAAAAATCAATATAAGTTACCAAGTGAACAGTGAGAATTCTGAAGTCAGACTAATTATGAAATATGGAATATAATAATTCAAGTGAGTACGCAAAGTCAGCATCTCGGCACCGTTCTCATGAGAACTCTCGGAATCCGTAACGGCGGTGACTTCAGATATCGCTGAATAAGGGTGGAATCAAATTGTGACTACTTCATTTCCTGAAGAAGTGTTGTGAGGGACGAACAGAACTGAAAACTGCGGTGTTGGCTTCTGCGATGTCTTCTTTGGGCAGGTGAGGAATCGGCGCCACTTGTAACAAATGGCTGCTAGGATGGCTGCGACGACGATGTATACCGGGGCTGTCCAAAAGTGACTGTGGTCGGCGGCTTCTCTGATGACTAACGGTTGAAGGTGTTCTTGCTCACTTTGGATTTGGTGGAGTTCATCGAGGGCGACTTTCTCTAAGCGGATCGGGCTCAGATGTTTCATCGGTTCACTGTTGATGGTCTTGATTCTGGACAGGGTTAGCGGTTCTTCGTGTACCACTTCTTTGGAATTCATGTAGCTGTCTTCGGGGGTGTGAAACTCACAGCCGGGTGGTAAATCGATGAGGAACGTCCCTTGAAGTACTGATATGCCTGATACTTGGCACTGGGTGGCGATTTTCCTCGATTGTGGAAATATACCGACATAGTGGGCTTCAGTCAGTTGTTCGATCAGAGTAGTATTGATCGATATTGGAACTAGTTGGCATTGGGCTGCTTCGTCTGAGAGCTGAAGAATCTGGGAGATGTTTCCAAATGTCCATTCGAAATATCAATTGGCTTCTGTTTGGTGACGAAGTGTATAGGGTTGTTATACCCTAGTATAGCATATGGCATATGGTCTTTCACTTTGAAGTTTGAATTTTGGCCTTTTATAACTGGAAGATGTTCTATCAGTGTTGAATGAAATTTTTCTATCATACCATTGGATTGACGATTCTCTGGTGTGGTATAATGAATTGAAATTTTATGAGTATCTATGAAATCTCGCATAAGTCCATTTTTAAACTCTGTTCCATTGTCCGAAATTATTAATTTCGGTAGTTCGTGGTGTGTTATGAGAATAAGAAGTGCATTTATTATATTCATTGCATCTGAACCATCTATAGGGTAAGCTTGAGCATATTTGGAGAATGCGTCAATTAAAGTGAGAAAGTTTTTCCCGTTTGCCTGAAATGTGTCTATATGACCAACTTCCATTGGTTTTGTAGGTGTTGGTGTGATCATGAATTTGGGTTTAGCTGATTTTTTGTCATATTTATTTGCTTGACAGATTTCACAAGAATCGATGTATTCTTGAATGTCATTTTTTATTGATGGGCAATAATATCTTCGTCTCAGCTGGATTTCTGTCTCATTGATACTCCTATGGTTGGTTCTTTCCTCATGATAGTTTCTTCATGATTTCTCCCTGATTCTCCGCGTTCGCAACATCTTCTAATATCTCACTACATTTGACTAAGTCATATGCAGTGTTTTTGAATGTCCTTTGAAGTATATCGCATGTGGCTTGGTAGTTTTCATCTTGATTGGAATATAAGGCATATTCAATTTTTGTTGGAATAAAGTCTTTGAAGAATTTTATGATGTTGTTTTCCATATCGTGCAGTCCTATTTGGGCGTGGATTCTCTTTTTATTTTGAGAAATTCGTTCTGTTATTGGTCCGATAGGGTTTAAATTGACGAAATTCAGTTTAACTTGGTTATTGTAGTAATTCAGTGGTTTTTCAGATATTGGAATGTTTGAAGCTGGATTTTCGTGATTCGAATGAACAGTGATATCGCTTCTTGACTCGTCTGGAATTTCGTCGGCCGTCTCAGATTCAGATGTTTCATTATCACCTTGTCGTAAGTCGGATAGCTCGTCAGCTGTTTCTGTTGACGAAGTATCGTTGCTTTTCCTGCGATCGGGTAGGTCAGTTTCTTCGTGGGATGTCGAATGATGGTTTCCAACAGCTGATTGTTGTGGAAGGTCGGGGTGATCATCTAGTTGCTCGTTATCAATGTCGGTCTGTCTGTCTGATGCATAATTTTACATGGATGCATTGTCCGCATTGTTCGAGGCTGAAAGTGTTTCGTTGATTTTATTCACGTATTCCTCTAATTCTCGCAATTCTTTGGTTTGAATTTCGATTCGCCTTAGTGCATCAGCATTTGTGTTAGCTTTTCCTTCATTATAGATCACCTCGTAGTCAAAATCTTTCAATTTGAGCCCCACCTTACTAATTTTGAATTGGCATCTTTTAGCGAGAATAGCCATTGAAGTGGGCGGTGATCTGATAATATTTTGAATTCCCTGTCAAATAGGTATAGCCTGAAGTATTTCGTTGCCCATACGATTGCTAACATCTCCTTCTCTATCATAGAGTGATTTTGTTCAGTATTGCTTAGCGTTCTTGAAGCATAGGCTACTGGTTTGTCTTTGCCTACCGGTCCTTAAGATAATATAGCTCCAATAGCGTAATTACTCGCGTCTGTCGTAGGGTAAAATGGCTTAGATAGGTCAGGGTACTGTAGCAATGGTTCATTTGTCAAGAATTTTTCGCAACTTTCGAATCACTGAATGAATTGCGGCGTGTGTTTTATTTTCGCATCTTTTTTCAGACATGCTGTCTGTGGCTTTGTAATTTTTGCAAGGTCTTTGATGAACTTTCGGTAGTAACCGAGAAGTCCCGATAATTCTTCAATTTCCTTTGTTGTCTTAGGTATGGGGTATCTTAGGATTGCTCTCATTTTATCAGGGTTTGGTTTTATTCCTTCGGGTGTGCTGACATGTCCGAGAAATGCAACTTCCTTCTTTAGGAATTCAGACCTGTCAAGTTGAATCTTCAAGTTTGTTTCTCGCAGCCTTTGGAATACTTTTTTGAGGTAAACCATATGTTCTTGTAGGGATGTTGAGTAGATAATTATGTCATCCATGTAGACGAGACATATATGACCTTGAAGTCCTTTTAAAACGTTGTCCATTACCCTGCTAAATGTTGCGGGGGCGTTCTTGAGCCCGAAAAGCATTCGCACATACTCATAATGGCCATGTTCTACATTTAATGCAGTTTTCTGAATGTCTTCCTCCACCATCTCGATTTGATGGAATCCACTGGCAAGGTCGAGTGTCGTAAAGTACTGACACCGTCCAAGCTTATTGAGATTGTCAGAGATATTCGGTAGTGGATACCTATTGTCAATGGTTTTCTCATCAACTTTTCTATAGTCCTCTAATATCCTCCATTCGATTTTTCCAGAGGCGTCCGGTTTTTTAGGGACAACCCATATTGGCGAAGACCAGGGCGATCAGTGGGTCGAATGATTTTTTTGTTCTAGCATGGAAGAAATTTGGTGTTGGACTTCTTCTTTATGAACATGTGGGTACCTATATGACTTTGTATATACGGGTATCTCGTCTTTGGTCCTTATATGATGTTTTA
Organism: Phaedon cochleariae; assembly: GCA_918026855.4. Lineage (NCBI taxonomy): Eukaryota > Metazoa > Arthropoda > Insecta > Coleoptera > Chrysomelidae > Phaedon > Phaedon cochleariae. The sequence continues at coordinate 10,889,904 of OU896717.1, forward strand.
CCTGATTCGTAAATGTCGTGGCGTATCAGGCCTGTGAAAGATGTCCAAGTATTTCTTACATAAAGTAGTAATTTGTTTCTTTTCGTCTGACATCAAATAGTCGATTCTAATCAAGCTTTCAATGTCGATTTCTTCTGATGCCAATGGGATAATGTCTGCTGTGTATGAGTGGTTGTCATCCAGATGTATTTCAGACGTATTGATTGGTTCTGATAGGGTAAGTTGTAGTTTTGATCGCTGCTGTTGATAAGTTCAGTCTAGGCCATTTGATTGCATGCTTGGCTCAGTGTCTCTCGCAATAAGGCTCCTTGAATTACCTGTTGTGGTGATATAATGGGTCCTTCGTTTCCTTTAACAGGGAGTCTGACTCAAGTAACGAATCGGGGGTCTAGTTGTATAGAGAAACATTGCTTTCGTTCGGACAATCTAAGTGGGCTTGCAATGATTTAAGGTTATTTAATCCAATCAAGCCATCGAAAGCTTCATGAAATTTGAAGAGATAAAATTCCATCTTCGAATCATTCTTGAATTCTGAGATACTTGGAATTTCGGCACTATGGTCCTGAGAATAATTTCGAAGTTTTATATTTTTTTAATGCAATGTCAGGGTTTGAAGAAGATTTTGTCGCTCTGGTATCTATAAGTAGTTTCAATGTTTGATCGGCAATACTCATATATGGCAATTCTTTCTTGTCTGCGAAGCTATAAAGTTTTACTATATCTCGTGATTTTGGGTGTTGTCCGACTGAAAATTTACATTCTGGTCGTCAGAGGAAAATTCCAGGTTTTCTTCGTAGGTATAGTCTTCTTGCGTTTCGGTGTAATCTTCATGATTGTACGGATATGAGGAGACTTCATACAACAATTCTTCAGAATATTGGTATTCCAAGTTGTATACTTCTTCAGAGAAATTTCGAGGTGGGTGATTTTGGTAATTATTTTAGAAGGGTCTTCGACATTGATTTGATGGTCCTGCTGTATTTCGGGTACTCATGCTCATTCGAGTCGGCCTATTCTGGGTTTGTGATGTATTTCTCGAAACTATACTCATTGGTTTAGCTCTAGGTTGGAAATTTCCAGAATTATTTCTTGGGGCCCAGAAATTTTGTGGTTTTCCGAAAACTTGTTGATTCGTGAAAATTTTTTGACGTGGTTGATTATTAGTTCTCTGAGGGAGATTAATTGGTCCTAGCGAAAATACTGGTCTTGAGTACGGCATAGGTTGGTGGTGCCAATTTGAATTTTGTACTTGTGGTCTGAAATTTCTTTGTTGTGTCGGCATATGTTTTCTATCTGGTGCAGAATTAGTGGATCCGTTATTTCTTTGCAAATAACGTATATTATTTTCTTCTTGTATGTACTGCTTTGCGATTGCCAAATTGTTCAGCCTCATGGCTCTTCTTATTGAGCCTAAGGGTTCTCTGAGACCTGCTAAGAACGTAGTGAGATTTTGTTGTTGAAAAAATGCCTTCTTGTTCTGCTTTACGACAGCATTATCATTATGAATATTTAAGTAATTCGAAATGGTGTTCAGAAGTCCCATGCATCGTTCGTTAAACTGAAGAGATGATTCGTTCTGCTGTCTCATGTTGACCAAATCTCTTGTCAATGAATTTTCTTCTCGTTGATCGCCAAAATTTTTAATTAATGTGTCTTTGATTGGAGGCCATTCGTCACAACCGTATATTGATGCAACTTCCTTCGCTCTGCCTGTCAATTTGTTGATTATTCCTAGCAGAAGTAAAACATTTTGTAAGGATGTCGGGTTAGTTTGATCATAATAATGATTTAATAGTGTAGACGCCACTCTGATGGAATCGTAGAGTGCGTATGGGCTTCCATCGTATTCTGGTAGAATGCACAAGTTCTCAACGTCGAATGATGATGGTGGAGCCATGGTATTATTTTCGGTGATTGTTAATATTTCACGAAATGAGTTATTCAAATCTAAAATTTACACTGGTACTATGGGGATTAAATAAAGAGGAGTCTGACATAAAAAGGTACTCACAGTAAGATAGTGATGATGATCAAAACCATTCCTTCTTCTGCTGCGATGTCCTTCCAGTGATGATCCTTGGTGGTTAGCGACGATGCTTCCTTCCAGGGACGAGGTTCTCGGGATCGCGAACAAACGTTTGAAAACGACGAGGATCTATTCAAAAAGACTCTTTCGCGATCCTACCGATTGCGCCAGTTAAAGTTTGAATCCAGGAAATCTTATTTTTAAAAAGATTTATTTCGAAAAAGAACTTAACAAAAATCAAAATTAGGTACCAAGTGAACAGTAAGAATTTCAAATTCAGACTAACTATAAAATATGAAATATAATAATTCAAGTAAATACGCAAAGTCAGCATCTCAGCACCGTTCTCATGGGAACTCTCGGAATCCGTAACGGCGGTGGCTTCAGATATCGCTAAATAAGGGTGGAATCAAATTGTAACTTGCATCATCAGTAATCTGTGATGTTATTATATGAAGATCTGAGGTTGCAATTTTCCATTCTCGAAAGCGACAAATCCTTGATTCAAGAATTTTTCAAATGAAATTTATGATCTGAGAATGCAAATTATCACATCAGATATTTGATATTTTACATAATTATATTCAGATATTTCAGAGAATATTGATGAATGTCGGATGATATTCACATATCATACTTGACAAATGACTCGGATTGCTTTTTGGGGGATAACTCACCTGTTATAAACTTCACTTTTACATCTCAAATTCTGCTATTTCTTGTTGCACACAATCTTCATTAGCAACAGCTCTTGTCAGAGCTTCATCACTTCCTATATTTGTAGGCCACATACATCTGACAAGATTATCCTCATCAATTATCAACTAAGTATATGGTACTATCGCCATAGCAGTAATCCCATCATCCACTCCATCTGAAAATTGGACTACGTATAGTCTCAGATCAACAAAAGACCCTAGATAGGCCCACCTCGCAGATTTACATTGCTTGTTGTGAACCAAACAGAAACTTTATTATTATTTACGTTTTTCAAATGACAACATCGAATACACGTTGCCAAATCGAGGATATTTGCGGAAGATTCAGAAAATTGTTACATTTTTACTGATAATTATTATACACGATTTGAACTGTGAAGCTTATAAATGACCAAAGCGTATCAAGAAAATATGAAAAATAAACTTCTGAGTCATGCATCAGAATTCGATGATATTTTCACCATTTACGACATGATGCTGTAAAATGTATTGTATTTTCTCGGTATATCGGATGAACTGCTATTGGCAACGGTGCTTTCGTCATGTCATGTCACTTGCCACATTTTTGTTATGTCGTCAATCTTGGTTTGTTCACTTCGCCGTGAGCTGTTTGTTATTTTGGGTATTTGCAGTGTGTTTTGCAGTTATAAACATTATTCTCTTAGTTTTAGGGATGTTTTAGTAGTTTTAGTGACATTCAGATTACTTTTCCGTACTGTGAAGTGAGCCAGTGAGCCAAAATGGCTAAATATTGCTTTGTTTGCAAAACAATCTCTCATAAACAAACTCTTCATAGGTAAATATTCATAGGCATAGACTACGTAAAATGCCGTTTGGGTGTTTGTTTTTATTACAATTTTATATAAATGATTTGCAGATTTCCTACCGATGAGAAGAAGTTGAAGATGTGGTGTGATGCTTTGAAATTGGATCCTCTCAGCTTGAAGAAAGTTTCATTTATCTGTTCTATTCACTTTGAAGTTAATCAGATCATCAAAATGCCACAGTGTTGAAGATCATTCAGGATAGTTTCATACTTATTAGGTAGTCAATTTTGAAGTTGGTTCTAGTTTTCACACTTCATAATAGGAAATTTGTGTATTGATTATTTATTTATCAGAATTCAAAAGTTCGACTATTGGAATGAATTTGAGGATACTTCTAGGTAGTAATGATAGGCAGCTGTGTATTTTGCTCAGACAATAGACTTTTTGTGTTCATTGGTTTGATGGAGCCAAACAAAAAAAGGTATGATGCAAGTGTAGAAAAGCTGTAGTGTATGAAACTTCTAGTCTTGAACATGCAGTTTTGATATTTCTGTCAGGAATTACTATATTTATCAATTCAAAAAAATTTTATTTCAATTTTTTTCAAATAATACAACAAAATGGGTGTTGGTACAAATTCTTCACGTAATGAATGTCATAGCTGACAGAAAATCCCAATAAACTCAATTTCCACTATTTCGTTCAGCTCAAAAATCTACTCCCTTGCTTTAGGTGAATAAGATAAAATATTTTCATTTTTCAGTGCTGGAAGTTCTGCTGAAGTAGCAGTTTTTGTGGACTCAATATCTAATGAACATTCACCTAGCCAAACTATTGAAATGCATTTTTCAAGGTAATAATTACTACAAAATCACTACAATCTTTGTAATTTATAGGTATTTTTGTTTCACTATCAATTCAAAAATAATGAAACTGATATGATCTACCTAAATACATTGTTGATTGTATTATGCATGAAAAAGTGCTCAAACAACTCTAAACTAATTTTATTGTTAGGTCGCCTACAACCTCAACTTCAACGGCTTCTGAAATAATGAATATAGATGCTGGTTCTTCCATAATGAAGTGAGTGAATTCTATTTCAAAAATTTCAAATAATTCACATCAAATTTTCAGATCTCCTTCATTATCTACAACTTCAAACCACAGAGATCCCCTGCATCATCAACATCAACATTCACAGCCCCTGAAACGATTGATGCTACAAAAAACATTATTGACCATATGATCAAAATCAGGTTCAATACAATACATTGAAAACTTACAGCAATATTCAAACTTTTGCCCAATGTTATAACAATATAGTTTTTTTTTTTTTCGTTTTTTTTTATATGTTGGATTTTATCAACAAATTTGTCAAGTAAAAAAATGGACTGTTTTACAGATTTCCAGCATCTTCTACTTCAACAGCCCCTGAAATGATTGATACTATGGAAGATAAAGGTGATGAGACTTTCAAAACCAGGTAAAATTTCTATAATTTCACAGATAACAATGTCATTCATTGTTTCTATCAAATAACTTCCTAATTATTTTTGATTTCAGATCTCCTGCATCATCAACATCAACTTTTACAGCCCCTGAAACGATTGATGCTACAGAAAACATGATTGACCATATGATTAAAATCAGGTAAAATACAATACATTGAAAATTTACAGCAATATTCAAACTTTCGCTCAATGTTATATAGTTTTTCCTATATGCTGGATTCTATCAACAAATTTATCAAGTAAAAAATGTATTCTTTCACAGATCCCCAGCATCCTCTACTTCAACAGCCCCTGAAATGATAGATGCTATGAAGAACATGGTTCCGAGTACTTCGAAAATGAGGTATGAGATTAGTCAACTATTTCACAAAGTTATCGTTTCAGGAAGTAATTATTCTGAAATTGGTACACATTGTTTTTCTTATCACACACTAAATAATAAATATTCATAGTTCAAAATGATAATTAATATTAAATTTTGAAATTATAGAATTTTTTTGAGCAAGAATATAGCTTTGAGAAGTAGTTAATGAATGAGTTATGAATAAATTCTATCAACACTTCACAACAATATTTATCACTGCAAAAAATCATAATACAACATATTATTATTTTATAAATATCATGAAGAAAATATTTATTACAGATCACCAGAATCTTCCATATCAACATTATCAGTGATTGATGAGACAGTAAGCGATGTTGGAAATGAAGCATCTTTTGAAATGAGGTGAGATTGAAATAATGCTTTGATTTTGATGATACATGAGACCATATAATGAAAAAACATGATAGAATTATTATTTTCGATAGGTGGGTAAATCATTATTTTTTCAGGGCACCACTTTCTTCCTCCACCACAACAGCCTCTGAATTATTGAAGGTCTCAAAAACTAGACAAAAAAAGGAGATCCCAAATTCAAGGTAAAATAATCAAAAAATTTCAGTCTGAACTTGATCAACTGATTTTTACATTGCAGGAAGAGAAAAAGATTAAGTTATTTTGGTGACATTACTTTTGAAGATTTGGACAATCCTTCAAAGAGGAAGAAATGTTGGGATATAATCAAAAACACAATAGAGTCCAAAAAAAAAAAAGAACTGCTATTCTGAAACAAAGACAAAGAAGAATGCAACACAGAATCCTTTCCTTATTATTTCTGAGAATGCTGGAAATGTACTGGATGTGAGTATATATTTTATATTGAATTAATGAAAATGTATGAACAACTCTAACTTTGTCATTCAATCAGTTATACTCCATATTATCAGAAATGTTGCCCATCTAATTGATCTGAATTTATTTATTTCTGGTATATACAGTGTGGAAACCACTTATCAATTGAAATTATTTGTGGCCTAATTACATAGAATTATAAAAAACACTTGAAAACGTCAAATGTTAACGTCGAATGTAGGGTGATTCACGTAAATATAGCACAGTTGGTACTCTTCATTTTTAATGGAACATCCTGAATATATTCATATCTTTGAAATGATCATCATTAGCTGATTTGAACGAACTATAATAATATTCATGGTTTCCTTCACTTGGGCTTAGGTAAATCACCCTGTATATTTGAATATTTGTTCGGAGAATGTACTATTGAATTAAAAAGTTCCCAGCGCTTCTTATAATTCTGTGAGATGAGGCCACAAATAATTGTATATGTACATTTTGTTTGTTTTCAGGCCACAGTAACAGATGATTCTCAAGATTTTTTCAGAGAATTCATTAAGAAGACAGCTTCAAAAAAATATTCTCCTGAACTGAGGAAATTTGCTTCAACTTCAAATTTCTACTCTAAGAGAGCATATGAGTATGTAAGATAAAAATTTAATAAAGGCCTACCACATCCTCGTACTCGTAAATGGTACCAAACTGTAGAGGCATCACCTGGTTTCTCAGAAGAAGCTTTGGAGGCATTGGGAACTAAAGCAAAGGAAGCTGAAGCTAGAGGATTCAAACTAATTTGTAATTTAGTGTTTGGTTATGTTGATTTAGGGACTGGCATTGAATCAGACAATATGGAGGAGGCCAAGGAAGCACTTGTTTCCATGTTAGTAGCTCTGAATCAGCATTGGAAGCTACCAATTGCTTATTTTTTGATTGATGGATTAAATGGAGATGAAAAAGCAAATCTGCTAAATCAATGTCTGGAGTTCGTTCATGAAACTGGTGTGGAGGTAACTTCTGTCACTTTTGATGGAGCCCCTGCCAACTTATCTATGGCACGGAAGTTAGGTGCTGATCTGTCACCATCCTCTACCAAAACAATCTTTATGCATCCTGTGAGCAATGATAAAGTTTATGTCTTCTTAGATCCTAGCCACATGATTAAGTTGGTGAGAAATTGTTTTGGTAGCCAAAAATCATAGAAGATGGGGATGGAAACCAAGTTTGCTAAGAATATATGGATAAGTTATGCAACATTCAGGAAACTCAGGGGTTACATGTTGCAACAAAGCTGAGGAAGAGAAACTTGTTATGGACAAGAGAGAAGATGAAGGTGAAATTGGCGGTTCAAACACTGAGTACGAGTGTGGCAGAGGCTTTAGATTTTTTGAATTTTGATTTAAAAAATAGTGAGTTTGAAGGGTCTGAAAGCACTTCACTATTTTGTAGGATTTTCAACAATTTGTTCGATATATTCAATTCCAGAAGTGTGTTAACTTCAATACCTTTTGAGAAACGTCTTCCACCTGCTACACAAATCAAGTATTTTGAGTTCTTGGATATGGCAGTTGAATAAATATCAAAATTGAAAATTCCTGGAAAGCTTATTTTAGAAAGCAATAGAAAAACTGGTTTTTTAGGTTTTGTTATAATTTCGTACTGCAGCACCTACCCGGTGAAGAATACGTATCCAAAAGGATTCCAATGGAATTGATTACTAAATATATATAATGGCTTAATAATTCGAAGAATGTCAAAGTAGAGTTTTAATTATCTGACTCTTGTATTAATCAATGATGACAAGTACTTCAAAAACATTACACACAGAGGATCCAAATAAAATATACTATTGAATCTGCATAATCTTGACAATTTTCAATACACTCCCACCTTTTGAGTCCACAGGAAAATGACTCAAAACTCCAAATTGAAAATACTAAAAAGTTAGTCGGTCAGGTGGATGAACTGTTCTGCCAGATCTTGTTCTCATAGTGGGTTTCTCCAAAGACTCAGACAAAATATCTTTCTGACTTTCATTCTCTCTATCTCTATCCTTTCTATCCTCTTCTTTCTTCATCCAGAATTTCTTCTTCAATCTTTCGTCTTCTCCGGTGTCCATCTCTAGAGGATACAGTCGTTGAATCGGTCTCATGAGAAATCCATTCAAAGTCCTTACTCTCACTAATCGTCTCCTACCGTCCTTTCCTGGAAATTATTCCTCGATTATACCCAAAGGCCATTCGAGTCTCTTACGATTCTCATCTTCGATCAGAACCAACTCTCCTACTTTTATTTCTCTTGCTGGTTTCTTACTCTTGAACAAAATCAGTTGACTCAGATATTCATCTCTGAATCTTTTCCTCAAAATCTCTCTTAATTTCTGTAAATATCTGAAATGTCGCCTCACTGAATTCGCATCGATATTGTCCAAATCTGTAGTTCCAATTTCTTTAAAACTCTGCATAAAAATCGATGGTGTTAAAGGTGTCAAATCTTTATTATCCTCCGACGAATGGTCTTGAGTTAATGACAGCCCCACAATCACATATTACGGAAGACAGTTCTTCACAAGTCAAGCTCGCTCTCCCTAATTGTTTCCGTAACAACTGCTTCACAATTCTGATGAGACGCTCCCACCAATCACCCCACCACGCTGCAGAAGGTGGATTAAACTTCCATTTTATTCTCTGAATGGTACTGATTTCTTCGATTCTATCCCAATCTAATGTTGCGAAACAATTTTCAGTACCTATAAAGTTCCTTCCATTATCAGAATAGATGGTTGATGGTCGTCCTCGACGTGCAATGAATCGTCTCAGTGCTAAAATGGAAGATTCAGTCGATAATGAATTGACGATTTCCAAGTGAACTGCTCGATAGACTGCGCAGGTAAAAATACATATCCAAACTTTTTCTTTGGCTCGAGAGAAAAGCGGTCCAGCGAAGTCTATACCCACAATTTCGAATATAGAGGCATCTCAAACTCGATCATTTGGTAGAGCTACAGAAATATTACTGAGTGGCTGAACATTGAATCTTCTACACCTTAGGCATTTACCTATTACTCTTTTCACTGTCCTTCTACCACTTGGAATCCAAAATTTGTTCCTAATCCTGCAAAGAACATTTTGTATTCCAGCATGACAGCTCTGTAAATGGAAATGAGAAATTATGCTCTCAGTCACAGGGTGTCTAGAAGGTAACAGTATTGGAAATATAAAATCATATATGTCATCACGTTCAGTGATTCTAGTTTTTATTCTCATCACTTTATTTTCATCTATAAGGGGACACAAAGAGGCGATTTTTTCGTCATTTATTCCATTGAAAGATTCCTCCTGTATTAACCTTATCAAATTAAAAGTCCGAAGATTGCAGGTTCGAGTCCTGTCACGGTCGCCAAATGTTATAATTTCGTACTGCAGCACCTACCCGGTGAAGAATACGTATCCAAAAGGATTCCAATGGAATTGATTACTAAATATATAAAATGGCTTAATAATTCGAAGAATGTCAAAGTAGAGTTTTAATTATCTGACTCTTGTATTAATCAATGATGACAAGTACTTCAAAAACATTACACACAGAGGATCCAAATAAAATATACTATTGAATCTGCATAATCTTGACAATTTTCAATAGGTTTAATTACCTGTATCAAGAGTTTAAAAGGTATGTATTTCGATCAGACTGTAACCAAACAAAATTTAAAATACTTATTAACGTATAAGTTATCTCAAGATCACTTGAAAATATTTTCTAGTTGTATCAGGAATAGAAGTGGCTTCAATTACAATCCCAGTGCTAGACAATTCATTTACACCATGAAACGTCTGATCATCCATACCGAAATTAGAGGATCTCAAAATGCTAATGCAGTATCATTAGATTCTACTTCGATTCTCCACTGTACAAGTGGTTCTTTGGTGAAAAACACACAAGGTGCTGAAGAAATCAGTGATATAGAAGCCTTTATTGTGAGTGAGGGCTATATCACATCAAACGCTTGGAATTTAACCACATACGTGAAGGAAATCGTGAAGTACATTTCAGGTTTTGTAGTAAAAAAACTGAAACAGACCATGATGTGTAGCGATTGCATAGCCATATTGGAAGACCAAAAGACTCATTCCAAATAACAACGAAGAAAGGCATATGGCAAGGTGATAAATGCTTCAAAATTCGTTATAAATATGAGTATTCGAGGAAAGAAAACATTGAGGGTAATGAAAAGTCAGTACAATTTGTTATCGAATAATTATAAAATTGTTAATATATTAATATTGAGAACCATGAAGGATTTACCCCAAGACATATTTGATGATTTTGGTAACCATTTTTATGGTGAGGAACCTTTGTCTAATCATGGTTATGTCCTCGCCAAGTCAATACTCAGTTTTTTTTTCAAAATTAGAATTTTTCATGAAATTTCTCTGAGGAGGAATAATAAAGAACAAAGAGTGAGGTCTCTTTTGACTAAAACAATTTTATTTAAGAATCAGTTAAATTCTTAAATGTACCTACTTTTCGATATTTCAAATACATTTAATTTGTGTGTAGTCAAACAAAAACCCAATATTTCAATATTCTCGCATTTTTCAATTAAGCATACTGTCTTGAAACTATAAATTCAAATAGATGAGACATCTCATTTATTCTTTCACTTCTAGAAGTTAAAATTGAAGTCTCCTGAAATGCAATTGGTATCTTGTTGAACCATCCTTTAGGTGTATGTGTATATACTGTATATCATTTTTCAATTATTTTTATTATTTTTTCAATCATCCTGTATATTATTAGCCCGATTCGCTGATTCAGGGCATGAACCAAGGTTCATCCACATATGTGGCCTGTATTATTATTTTTTCAATTACCCTGTATATAATTTGTTTTAAAAAAATATGAGACCACCTCTGGATCTTCAAACTTTGAATCATCATAATCAGCCGAGCCGTCTTCGAGTAATTGATGTACATAGGTCTCTGTATCTTAGGTCTCACTTTATTTTCATATTTATGAATTTATGTATATCAGCTGAGTGTGCCTACCTTCTCTATAGAAAATTAAACAAATTTATTATTAAATATAACATATATTTATAGCAGGCATTACCATAAACAAACACTAGTGTTTTTTGGAGCTTCAGTTGATTTTTACCTATAATAATTGCCTATATTACTATTTGTTATGTGTAAGTACTTTCAACTGAAAATTAAAAAATCTGTATTGTTGATGTGTTTGGATTCATTTAGTAATAAATTACTCTACCCTTTTATGCACTTATTTCTTTGTACTAACCAGTACTTGGATTGAAATATTATTCATTGTTTTTTATTAAATCATATTAATAATGGGATTTCAGATTTGAACACCTTAATTAATATATTCCTACATTATGTGTTTCAAATTCCTATGTGAAAATAAAATATAAACGTAGTTTGCCAGAAAATTTAAGTTTGGATTCGAATTCAAAAAAAAATTGTTCAATGTGAAGAATAATATCATTTGTCAATGTTTTGACCCCTAGGAAAAGGCCGGCACTGGATCTTCGTTGTTTTGTTTTGGTCGAATCGTCGTGAACGTAAAATAAACACAGTTATGTTTGATTCACAACAAAGCAGCTATGGGCCAATCTAGGGTCTTTTGTTGATCTGAGGTGTGTAGTAGTCCCTGAAATAAAAATAATGATATTTTTTATATTTCCTTTACAAATCAAATCTAACCATGAATGATTATTCAATCGATATTCTGGATTGTTCATAAATATGAGTAATTTCTTGATAATGAAGGGTGAAGAATTTCATAACATATGAAGCAGAGGAATAAACGCAATTCTTTCATCTCACAACACCCTTGTACATTACATCATACGTGTTGAAGTCAAGCAATATTTCATTAGTATATTTGATTGTGTACATTGAAAGTTCACTAGAATCTGCTGAATACTATGCAAATGCATTCAATTTCTGGCATTTTCTACCCACTTTTATAATGTTGTCATTTTGTTTAAAGAAAAAAGAACATTGAATGATTCGTCCACATTTCAACATAACTACCCACTGAGCAAGGAAAATCCCGGGGAGGTTTGTTAACGTTAATTTTTTATACCTTTGGTGACCTTTTTGAAAGTACATCTTTCAGAAGTAATTATAACATATTTGTGAGACGTTTTAATTGTTACTTATTTGGGCTGACTCAGCTCCATCTCCAAATGAACGTTGCTGTTACATTACAGTAAACTGACCTATAAACGTCTATGCGATCTCTTCCGAGTCAATCTTCCAACGTCTCCTTATTCCATTCCTAGAACGTACTTTCCATCATTTTTCTTAACAGTATCATCACGACCTTGGTTCCAACCATATACGTTATTGATTCTCATGACTAATATTCGCCATGCGTAATTTGTTCGACGGGATTGATGATGCCAGATGATGCTGATCGTGGATGTTAGTATCGTTTCTTGTGTCTCACAAAGTGTGAATTTCAGTAAGTCATGATAATCAAGTGTGTGTCCGATTTTCGAGAAACATGGTGAGATCACGATGATATAACTGAGTTGAGTTACCAATATCATAACTTTTATTATATATTAAGTATCAGAGCACACAGTACCAGAGTTTTTATGGCTTCAATACATTGCTCCAGTCAGATATTATGGTTGAATTCCTCAGTGAATATATGGAAGTCTCATTCATTATTGTTCACCTTTTGGATTGAATAATTCAGTATTATATTATTTTTTGAATTCCGGGGTAAGATCATTCAATTAAGAAAAAGAAATCACTCAAGGTCACAAGTTCCACATCAGTGACCAAGCTAGCCCAAATAGTTTGATTCATGTGCATTCACGAAAGCTTTCATCGGAAGATATCAAGTAGGTACTGTATTGTTTATAGGTGAGTACTTATGAAGTTTACTCGGAATCTGGATAGTAACCTACATTTCTAGAACAAAATGTGAGCTCTGAACAGACCTAGCCATTTGACCTATCCTATATTAGAAATGATAGAATACAATTTGCTCTATTTACCTATAGGACGGTTACTTATGAAAATGTGAAATGCATTGTAATGTGAATCATGGAGGAGGGTAAATGACAACAGTTTACAATTGTAATGAAGTTCAATATACCTGTGGTATACATTTCAGAACCTGAGTCTGTGGGATTTCATTCAATGCAGAATAGAGACATTGAAAGGTTGGATTCATGCAATCAAACGGGAGGACTGGTCTCTGGCATGCTGATGAAATATGATCGTGAGTGTTGTAGACATTTTCAATCTATCAGCAGTATAAGCTTCTATTGGTGGGAGGGAGGGAGGGATGGGGAGGGGCTGCGAATATCCTTCTTCTCTGGCGTTTCAGAACAAGCGGGTTCAATTATTTCAGGGGTAGACAATGTATCTTGTGATCCATCTTCCATGTCCATATACTCCATCAGACCTTTATTCAAAGTCAAATTCATATCATCAAGTGCCTTTCCTTTATACTGATCAGCTTCTTCTCATTTCCATTGAAATAAGGATCTTCGAGATTTCAGTTTGGAAAACGTCATCAGGTAAACGATAATTTTTCCTATGTGCGCCTTAAGTTTCACCCATGAAATGAACCAACTGTTCTAGATTAGTTTTCGACATATAAAATAGCTGTGTGAGTGTGGCCAAGTGCTTGCGTAGTCTGGTTGTGGTGATAGCGTTGGGGTTTTCTGCTCCACATGCCTTCGCCTATGATTGCAGTTCCTTGTTGCTACATATCAGCTCAGTGGAATTTGGGTTGCCAAATAGAAATAGTTTTTTTCGCTAACGAATTCTTGTTGAAATACCAGTAGAACTTTTATATGATCTTGAGTATCCGAACTAAAGAGGATCGGCACGCCACGTCCTCTCTTTACTCTTCTTCCAATCCTTTTGAATCTTCTGAGAATTGTTTTCCGTTGGTGATTCTTCTTCTGAGAATTCTTCATGAGTCGAGATAGAATTGTTCATATCATATGTATCAAGTCTTAACCTTTGAAAATCTCCTGAGCGACTACGATTCGATTAAATAACACGACAAAAAACTGTTTACAGAATAGCTCGGTAGTCGCTCGCATTGCCATTATTATCGAAAGATTTTAAGGCTGCTTTTGTTCTCAGAAGTAAGTAGTCTTTCAACAATTCCAAATCACTAGCAATTGGCACAAGTGTGACCTTGTTCCATTATGTCATGCTCAAGACACTGGCAGCATGACTAGCAATCTCAAACTTCCATTGTGATTCCACAATTTTGATGAAAGTTATCAAGTCTACTTCTGCTTTTGCAGATGAAACTGTTTCGACAACATCCTTTCCCTTCGAATCAAATAGGATGGCAATATCTGCACACTGCTTCATATATGTGCCCATATTCATTGCGTAGGTTGGAGACGAATACTTCTCTTTCTCTGAATCATATTTTGCAACTGCCTTTGTGACAGCAACTAGCAATAGGTTTCAGAGCATCGAGAAGGCATGTTATAGTTGGCCTCATTTTTTTAGTTCAATCGATAAGCGAGAAATATCTCTCATTTTTCTGGATATCACGTTGATGAACTTTTTGTCTTTGTGGCATCTGAGATATCTGGCAGCAAATGCACAAATAAAAGGATATTTTTTTGCAATTAGGGACATTTCATCTGCTCTCATCCTAAGGGAACAGTATTCTTCAGTTGTGGGTCTACTCTCAAATTGGATAATGAGATATTTTGAGCAGCTGCTTGATGATTGTTGGTGTTTGGATTGGCACATCTATTTCTATGCCTCCATAAGAAATTGACCGAGAAAAAATCCAAGACAATTATCGCAGGGCAGTAAATCTTTACTTCAACGCCAACTCTGTACTGGCTTGAAAATTTTGCTGCTATTCGAAAATATTCCTTCTCCTCAAGAGGTTCAAAATTTTTTTCTTTAGAACCTAGAGGTTTGGATAGAATTCCTTGAAGTTGTGTTCCTAGAGCATGATAACGGTTGATGTGTCTAGCAAAATTCAAAACTGGAGCCTCGCAATAAAAACAGAAGTCGTTCTTCTCTTTTATTTTACGAACTTCTCCATCACCTTTATATTGAACAAAATCAGTTTGGCGATTTTTTGTCTCTTTAGTAGATGAAGTACCTGTTTGGTACTCCTCTAATACTTCAGTGGTGAATAAAGTTTGAGGCTCAGTATGATCACCAACCGGTATTTCGTTCTAGAACAAGGAACAAAACAAATGTATATTGGTAACCGTAAGCCGCTATCAATGGAATCAGTTATTCAAATAGGATGATTCCTGAAGTTCATTCCAGGATTTCCTTGAGTCAAAATATCAGAAGTTTATATAAACTAGTATTGAATCAAATCGCTTCGGAGATGAAAGCTGAGCCAACTCAAAAATAGTTGGTTTTCTATTAATATCCAGAAATTGCTTCGCCTGATTGTAATGAAATTATCGGAAAATTTCCAAAAGTTCGTGAATTATTCTTCGAATCTGATTATAGTTGATCTAAAGATTCCTGAGGCCTGTTCACGAGAGGAGTCGGTTATTTATACACGAAGATAATCAAACCATATTATGCAGCGTTATTATTTCTTCAAGATAACAACTGGATACGGCACTTTTATATCATGAGAGTGTTTTCGTATCTCACTTTTTCTATGGAAAATACGATTGAAGATGACGTTTCAATAGCAAGAAACGCATGTAATAATAATAACGAATTGTTCTTCCTCAAGAATATTTTGAAATCTGCAAAAGTCTCATTTTTTGTCGAACATTGTCACATGTCACGATGAGAATATTTTTGCATATTTCGATAGATTCTTTCGTTTCAAATACTTACATACTGAGTGCAAGAAACTGCGTGCCCCATTCAAATTGAGAATGTTCAGTTAATTTTTGTTATAAAACCAGAATCATATTATTTAAAAAAAATTACATCAGATGCATTTTACGTCATTGCACTCGTCTGCAAGGTGTCATAAATATAGTTCTTTCCGTTTTAAAAATATTAACTTGGTTCCATGTGATTGAAGCGAATAACCGCCAATTGATTGCTGGGTATATTTCAAGTAGAGATTCACCTTGTATGATATGAAAAATTCTTCTCCACATCATATAGAACGACAGCTTTTTTTATTTACTATATACAAACTTGAAGAGAAAAGAATAGCAAGAATTTGTTACTCAACCTCGGTCTCACAGCCTATTTATAATATACTTACCAGATTTCCAGAATATTGCTCCAGGTCTTTCAAAGAGCTGTCGTTTCATTCAGTTCCAGAATCTCATTCTTCTGAAGGAGTGTCTGAGAAGTATTCAGTTCCACTAGCACCACTATCAAACATTCACTTTTGAAATCCGTAGGGTCAATAGTAGATGAAACTTCAGTTGATCTCATTTCTTTCAAGCAATTAAGCTCAGCAGATGTTTTTTCTAAAATATCAAAAAGTCTTCTTCTCGTATTCTGGAGTCTGGTATTATATACTATTCCACTGGTAGAGACGTGGCATAGTTGTACCTGCGCTGTTATCTCAGGAGTAACTCTTTGACTGTTTTCGGGTAAATTTCTATCCCACCATGATTCATGTCCTGACAATTACACGTCACCACAAATAATAATAGGTTGGATTGAATCGCTATTCAGACTATGGTAACAATTTTTTTTCAAGTATTCATTCATACGAATCGATGCATAGATGTTGTTTATTTTATGAACATTGTGTGGATATGACTGGGCTTTTTGTATTCATTCATTATTCCATTCCACTACCCATATAATATGTTGTATTCAATTGCTATTCAGATTATGGTTAATAACCGTTTCAGATCAATAGGCATTCAGAAAAGAATCACTTGTACCAGCATTCGTTTATACGAGTGGATGCATAGATGTTGTTCATTTTATGAACATTGTGTGTAGTTGAAATTACGCCAGTCGGGCAACCAGCCACTCCCGTATGGCAATTTTGGTTTCTGTTTCTTTCCTTCTTTCCTACTCAGATGGCGTTGCTCTCATATTGTCTATGGAGGACGCCTCTGAGAGGATATAATGCCGTCTTGATTTTTGTTTGGCTAGGCTACGCTTAGTCGGCGGTCTCAGGACTACTGGCTGGAGGCTGCCCTGCACTGATAAGAGTTTTAGAATTTTAGAACAATTTTATACAGTTCTCAACATATCAAACGGACCCCTCATACTTTGATCCTTGTTTGGCATCCTGTATTTTCTGAAAGAATCGATCGATTCACTTGCGGTCTTCGGCATCGAATGTTGTGTTTTATCAATTTTAAACATAGCTACGGTAATATGAGAAAATCATCACAGTGTATAATATTCATGGCCACGTTTTTCGATGATTAATTATACTGTAGGCCCCAATCGGTCCATGGATTCGAAAAATTGACAAATATCGTTGACAAGGAATGAGTTCAAAATTACGAATATCGTCTTGTATGGCATTGAAGTTGAATATCTAGAATTGTCTCGGGATGAAAGTCCTAGATGAACAAGGAACCATCAAAGACGATCCAACTTACTGTATGATTTCTGCAAGGATAATCAGAAAATAAGTTTAAGAATATTTGGTATAAAATGTGGCACTGTTTGAATTTCTCTCAAAGTACATTATTGTGGAAAAGCATTCTTACTACATTTTGCATCCACCCTGTATACCTAGCTATAGTGACTTTTTTACATCTGATCGACTTTTGAACGACGTGAAATAGTTATTTGTTTTACTAGGCAGAGAAGTACAAGCCAAGGCTAGGAAACCAGCCAAGGCATTGAATCTTCTTTGCTGCCATGTGAAACATAATTTTGACTTCAGATCTGTTCCAATTTCACAGAGAATTCAAATAATCAAATTAATACAATATTCAAAGAAGCTTTTTGATAAAACACTGAACCAAGAATCAGCATGAATATGGCGATCGAATGAGATGGCCACTATTTTGGAAAATTTGAGGTCAAATAGGTTTGGTAATAGATAATTTCAGTTGATTTTTTCCTATGAAAGTTTGACTATCGTAATGATTTATGAAGTGAGAACTCACGAATGAGATATCGGCAAAATATTTTTTAATATATATGGAAAAGAAAGTGACATTCAACTGGCTGAGTTGGCCACTTAATCCTTTGATGCCCAAACAATGAAAACAACGTGAAAAATTTTAACCGGTAATTTTTTTGAGATGAAAACTCGATAATTGAACGGTATTTTATACATTTAGTGAAATTTTCCTATCAGGCAAACATAAAATTCATTTTTCACTCATAAGTGAATTCGCAAATAAGCACCCAAATTTTTATGAGTATTCTCAAGTGCTCCCAAAGACTCATGATGATAAGCTGTAGATTTCAGTGATGTTATACCTAACAACTTACAAGTTTCCTGAAATGTTGAAGCTGAAAACTCAGTACCTTGGTCGGTACCTATCGCTTTACGTATACCAAACCTCAAGATAAAATTTTCTACAAAAGCTTTTGCTACCGTAACCGCTTCTTTGTTAGGTATGGGATAGCCTTCAACAAACTTAGAGAGTTCGCATTGTAGGGTGAGAATATATCGATTATTGCTTTCGTCCGGATTAAGAGGCCCTACAAGATCAAGATATATCTTTTGCAAAGCTGTTTCTGCGGTAGTGGTAATTGTCAATGGTTCCTTATTAGGTCTGGAATGTTTATACCTTTGACAATCATCACATCGCTTCACGAACCTTTCGATTTCTATTTTCAAACCTGGCCAAAAATAATATTTCTTTATATTGTTATACATTCTATTGATTCCCGTATGTCCTCCTGTGAGTAACATATGGAAATCATTCATAATCAATTGTCTGGTTTCTTTATCATCAATTATTTGGACGTCCTTTATTATGAAAATTTTTATACCGGTATTTTTCAATTCACTTTTCATTTTCATTATACTTTCAATTTACTTCGATCCTGCCAGCCGAAACAGATGATGTGCAAAATTAGAAATTAGACCAGTGAATACAACGAAAAATGGGTGGTAAGCAATCGAAAGAAGTGGTTATCATCACGCAATCAGGAATCAGTGGTGGAACTACAGCAGAAGCAAAGGGTAATAAGTACTCGCTTTTTGAAGTGGCCGCAGTTGTTATTGGTATCCTGCTGCTGATAGGAGTTGGCCTATGTTTATGGAGGAGATCAAGAAAGGCGTTGGAGAGGAAGATAAGAAGAGAGATTTCCAGAAGTAAGGAAATTGTCATTGAATGAGAGTTGGCATCGTGGAGGTGATGGAGCTGTTGAACTAACGGCACGACGAGAATAGTGGATGCAGGACATTGATTATGGAATGTGAAGGAAAGCTACAAAGCTACCAGATAAGTTTAGATTAAGTTAATCATAGGGTGTAACGATGTTAGTTATCTTCATCTATAAATGACTCATTTCAAGAATTTTTACGAAGAAGTTAGTCTGTACAAGCGCAATATATCAAAAGATAATCAGCAAAGACGTGAGAATTTGGAAATAGTTAGTAAAAAGCTTGAGGAGGTAGGAAATCTTGAAAGTAGATTTGATAATTTGAAGAGTGCTTATAATAAACAAGATCAAAAAGATGAAGAAGAGTTGAAGTTAATTAGGAGTTATGCTAAGGAGATAAACAATAATATTAGTGAGGCTCGAAAAATTTTATTAGATAGATTGAGTAAAATAGAAGAAATATCTAAGGTAGTCGATATGGCCGATAATTTCGATCTTAGGACTGCTTCAACTTTGTTGCCTCTTATGGACGGTTCTGAGGATACTACAAAACAATTAGTAGATGCAATAGAACTATACAGTGATGCAGGAAAAAAACTATTGATAACTTATGTTCTCAAAGCTAGGTTGTCGCAAAACGCTAAATTGAGATTAGAAAAAACATATTCTACCGTGGATAATCTGATAAGGGATATCAAATTGCATTTACTGTCAACTAGGTCCGCCGCTGCTTTGTCAATTGAGTTGCATAATAGTAAACAAGATGGAAGATCAATTGAGGGGTTTGGTAAAACTATAGAAGAGATGATGGTAAATTTAACAATATCTCAATCGAACGGTGATGATAATGCGGCTAGGATTCTCAGAGCAGTAAATGAGAAAATATCGATTAGTGCGTTCGCAAATGGATTGAGAAACTACGAATTACGTACGATCATCAAAGCTAGGAATTACAATAATTTACGAGATGCAATTGTTGGAGCTAAAGATGAAGAAAATTCAAAGACATCCAGTAGCAACAATTCACAAGTATTTCATATGCGAGGTAAACAAAATTCATGGCGCGGAAACCCTAGAAGTAGTAACAATAACAGAATGAATCACACTTACAATAAGTATAATCGTAATCAGGGACGAGATTTTCGACCAAGTCAAAGTGAAAATTCTAATACTCAGCGGAATAATAATAATAGTTTCCGATGTCGAGGTCGCGGAGTTATTAGAGTTCGAGGTACCTACGATAACAATAATAGTAGAAATCGAGCACACCGGGCTTATTTTGCGGAAGAGTCAAATTCTAATAATGGCGAAAATGAGGCAAATCATTCCTTTTTAGACGAGCGGTTTTTTCGTGACCCCCGATAATGACCAAAATATAAGAGATAATGTGGTATTAAGTATAAAAGGGATGAATTTCGTTTGTATGAGGTATGGAAGTTATAGTCTAAAATTTTTAATTGATACAGGAGCGACTATTAGCGTGATTTTTGCAAAGTATGTAGAAAAGAGTGAAGTCATAGATAGTTCAAAGAAAATCAGAATAAACGGAATTGCTGGTTCGACATTTTCATTGGGTTCAGTAAATATTTCATTGAAAACAGATGATGTGAATGTAAATTCTCACGCAATTGCTCAAAAGTATTCAGTGACATTACTTCCCTCGCGAAGTCGTTTTCTGTTATATCAGCCCAGTAGTCTCTGATATTCGAGCAATAGGAAACTGATGTGAAAATGCAAATTCCTAAAAATGTTGGTAGTTTTTTTTTATATGCTCTGGTTTATTGAGATTTTGTTGGGCACTGAATAGAGGAGATTCTTCAGGAATTTCCTCCAATAGAGCATCATCAAAAAATATTTGAAGAATTGATAAGGAGAATCCATCTACAAAATTTCTTTTTTGAGTTCCGTGTCGCCTAGGAACTCTCTGTCTGCCTCGGGAAACTTCGAGTTACCACATTTCCAGATGATTTTTTGACATTTTCAGAAACTTTCTGTTCTCAAAAAGAGGAGCTGCTAGACGGCAAATCCTCAAGGTCAAGTGCAACTGGCTGTGCTGTATCATCCATTTCAGTTTCTGAGTGGTCTAGAAAGTGCATCCTCTCCTGACAAGATTTCATCAAGATCATTTGCAAACATTTCTGGGTCGAATAGATCATCTTCATCCCCAGAATCTTCAAATTCCAAGTCGTCTCCACTTTCTGCTGGAATATTTGCTAATTCCGATAACTTCCTATCACTCAGATTTTTTTCTTTTCTTGAATTCGGTCACCCAACGACTCATTTTCTATAGAAAAAACTAATTATCTTAGTGCATATTATATCAGATATGATACATCTGAATATTTATAAAAATTCTCATTAAATAGTCATCAGAACACTATGAAAATGTATAGAATACCATATACTTACATGTAAATAAGCAAGAAGAAAAATAAATGGTGATAATTCATGTTGTTTACAACGGCGATCAGATCCACGTGTCCACTCACAGATCATAAATAACATTGAAACGAAATAAAAAGGAAATGTGCTTATGAGAGCGTTTTCAGAATGTATGCATATTGTTACTGCTATGTTTGTAATGACCGTCATACTAGGGCGCATGCTCAGGCAAGAACCGCATCGCCCAGAAACAGGAAATTTACACTTGACTCGAGACCTCGACATGAGACGTTAAACCTCTCTCGTATGACTGTGCAATGGCATCCGCATTCATCTTAAGCAAGTTGAACCATCTCAAGTATGAAATTGAAATTCAATTCAGAGTGTTTAAAATCAGTTTCTGTCTTAGTGAAAGTGCTGGGATTTTGGAAATCAGGGGATGAGGTGAGATCTTATTCATTCATTTATCTAACAAATTACATAGACTTCGTTTTAACTCCATTCAATCACAGAACATTGTTCCAACTTTTTCTGATCACAAATTTCATGACAGATCTTCAAATCTCAGCACTTCAATTATAAAAGGTGTTTTATAATAGTATTAACCAACATACTATATGGCGATTAGGACATTTTTGGAATAGAGAACGTGCTAAACAAAAAGTCCATGATAGTCTTCCGAATAGTCATTATGGTTATTTATATTGGTAGCATGGCCGAATATAAACCCACAAGAAAATTTCACCATATATAAAGAAACATTTTTCCAATATTGTGCTGCCAACAAAATAGAAGATGACAAGGTGAAATTCGCCATGTTGATCAGTCTTGTCGGAACGGAGACGTATCGGACGCTGAGGACATTTGTTTTCCTTCCGCTCCGAGAGACAAAACGTATGAGGAATCATGTAGGCTTCTAAAAATACATTTCAGCGCATCGAGTTTTATGAAGGTGTCCAAACATCTCAAGAGTCATATGCGGAATGGTATGCCCGGCTTGAGAGACTGTCGGTGAATTGTAAATTTGAATCTTTCGAACACATTATTTTCGATCGATTCATGAGTGGAAGGAAGCCCGAAAATGTGCTGCATAGTTTGATGAAGATAGATTGTAAATGCACGCTGGAGAAATTCTCGGAAACGGCGATGGCAAAGGAAATTGCAATTCAAGACTCCTACCAAAGCCAGCATGGAGGGAAAGTGTTTAACGTCAATCACAGCCAATCGAGTCTCTGGGAGAAACCAAACAGGAACGCGAGCGCAATGGACCAGTGCTATAACAATAAGAAAGCATCAAGAACCATAGAAGATGGAAGATATGTGAACATGACCAAAACCAGCTGCAGCTCTTGTGGAAAGGAGCATTTTTTATCGCTTGGAGCGCACGAAAGGGAATCGTTCTAAAATTGTTTTATCCGTCATCCAGTTGCTCCCTCACGAGCAACCCTCAGAAGTCTTCGAGAGTCTCGTGCGAGCAAGCAATGACGGAAGCCTTACCTTTCAATGTGTGATCCCAACACTTTCTTGGGCCACCAGAAAGATTTCTGTAGTCGCTGGGAATTGAACCCACGACCAGCAGGTGAATGCGTATTAGAATATTGACACTCTGTCCGCACGACTACCTGGCCCCTATATCGAACATAAAGATGCAATGATTGTAATAGAGTAGGACATCTTGACAGCATATGTAGGAAGGTAGATCCAAATCATGTAAGATTTATTGATGATGAATATTTTGAATCTGACTCTGAAAACGTCTTCTTTTTGAACAATATTCATAGAATATCCAATCCAATTGTTGTGAGAGTTGTGGTAGGTAACGTTAACGTTGATATGGAATTGGATACTGGCTCTGTCATATTTATTTTTTTATTTTTTATTTTCACAAACAGGAATGCAAACGGGACGAACCCAGAAACAGTATTCACATATATACTACTAAATATGTCATGTTGCAATTCAATACAATACAGTAGAAATATTTTATATGTATATGAAAAAAATACTGAACATATCAATTAGGCGATAGTACAAAGTGTTTCTTAAGTTTGTTCACAAAGGTAGTTAAAGAGTCAGAAAAAATATCAATCTCTATTATGTTTGAAATAGAGTTATAACTTTTCAAGC
Organism: Phaedon cochleariae; assembly: GCA_918026855.4. NCBI lineage: Eukaryota > Metazoa > Arthropoda > Insecta > Coleoptera > Chrysomelidae > Phaedon > Phaedon cochleariae. The sequence goes on from OU896717.1 coordinate 10,913,839, forward strand.
ATCGATGTAAAGGGGAATTCAAATAGTAATTTGTGTTTGGTATGGATGTATGGAACAGATTATAATGGCGGGTGGAATATTGTGGAATATTGTAATAAATCAAGTTATTGATGGATGGAGAATGAATGATACCATTTATAATTTTGAAAGAAAATTTGATGTCGGCAATAGCTCTTCTGTCAGCAAGACTGATCAAATTGAGTTTTTGATGTACGAAGTGATATTGTGGAGTGTTATCGAAATATTTTCTGTTGACATAATAAATGAATTTGTTCTGGATACTTTCTATTTGTTTCATGTATATTATATAGTGGGGGTTCCAAATAGTTGACGCAAAGCCTAACAGACTATTTACGTATGACATAAAAAGAGTACGCAAGGTATTATAATTTCTAAAAGGATAAGTTGTTCTTAAAATGAAACCTAGCATTTTGTTCGCTTTCTTAGATATGTAAGAAATATGTTTATTGAAGGTCATTTTCGAATCGAAGATAATTCCCAAATCCTTCACTTCACTACAGGTGTGGAGATTATGATCCTCAATGGTGTAATTATTGGTTATCAAGTTGAAATTTCTACTGAATGTCATCTGATGGCATTTGTTGAGGTTCAGAAAAAGGGCGTTATTCCTGCAATACTCTGAAAATCGGTCAAGGTCCTCTTGAATCAGCTTACAATCGTCCAAGTGTGAAACTGTATGAAATATTTTGAGATCATCAGCATACATAAGAAAATACGAAAATTTGAAACATTCAGAAATGTCATTTATATAAATGTTAAATAGTAGGGGACCTAGATGTGAACCTTGAGGTACACCCGACGTTATGTTAACTGATCTTGAGAGATAGTTGCCAATACAAACAACCTGTTTACGATCACTCACGTAAGATTGAAACCAATTCAATAGGCAGCCGGTTACACCGACATCAGCCAGCTTTTGTACCAGCAATGTATGATCGATCTTATCAAAAGCTTTGCTGAAGTCGGTGTAAACGGCATCCACCTGAATTCGGCTATTCAAGCTTTTCAATATATATTCAGTATATTCGAATAAATTTGTTTCGACAGAGCGCTTTCTGACAAATCCATGTTGTTGTATATTCAGAATTTGCATGACATCATGATAAAGATATTCAAATATTATACTTTCAAACAATTTTGCTGATATACATAATTTGGACACTGGTCTATAATTCTGAGGTAACTGTTTCTGTCCAGATTTATGAACTGGAACAACGAATGCTTTTTTCCAGGCGATTGGAAAATGCCCTTTATCTAAAGATTTGTTAAACAGAAGATAGAGAGGAAATGTCAAACTCTCTGCACACATTTTAATGAAAATTGTCGGAAGGTCATCGAGGCCAGGGCCCTTATTCGGGAGAGATTGTATTTTAGATTTGATAACGTTTTCGGGTATGTAATAGTTACTTATATTTTGGGAATTAAAGCGAGTAGATACCCTGTTTCCTTGGTTTTTCAAAGGTTCACTGAAAGCTGATAAGAAATGATCAGCAAATATTTCACAAATTGTTTGACCTTCCGTCACAATATCATCATTAATAATAACAGATGTTATCCTACTGGATGAGTTCTTCTTTGATTTACATAATGCCAGAATTGTTTAGGATCGGATGATATATTTTTTTCACATGAATCTATGTAATTTTTGTAGTCAAGTTCTATCAAATATTTGGAACGTTCACGTAAGATTTTGAAGGTGAGATAATCCATGTCGTTATGGTATTTTTTTAATTTTGAGTGATATTTATTCTTCTCTTTAACAACCTTGATGGTGCTTACAGAAAACCAACAAGGGAATTTTTTACAGATTTTTGGATTTTTAGGAACAAATTTATCTACAGCTATGTTGATCTTAGAATATAAAAGGTCAGCGGTCTCATCAACAGTTTTTCCCAGAAACAGATCATGCCAATTAATCTCAGCAAAGAAATTGTTGATCAAGTCATAATTTGCCTTATTGAAGTTGTAGGCATGAAATTTATTTTCCAGATTACGAGTCGTGTCTATATGTGATAATTCCAGAAGGAATTCAAGGGTAGTATGAAACTTATCTTCACGAACTAGGGGTGATTGGCATAATTGTAACCTTCGTAAGTAACCACAGTTGTTGAAGACAAGGTCAAGTATATTTCCAGATGAATTAGTAAAATGATTGTGTTGAGTAAAATTTCCAAAAGAGAGTGTATCGATAAACAAATTACTACTTATGTCAGTATAATTCCTAGGACTACAAAGATTGTTGACTTCATCGAAATGCCATTGTATGGAGGGAATATTGAAGTCACCACAAATCACGATATTGTCATTCGGATTGCTAGTGATAATATTTGTCAATTTCGAGCAGAAGGAGTTCAAAGCCACATAATCAGATGGGGGTATATATACACAACACAAATGAAATTTTATAGATTTTTCATCACCTGCATCAGTTATTAATGTTACCCAAAGATCCTCTGCTTCGGATGACCAATCCTTTTGTATGTAACTGTTGATTGAGTTATTGACAGCAATCAAGGTGCCACCTCCTTCCAGTTTGCAGCAGGCTGAGGATGCTCGATCTCTGCGATATACATTGTAATTTCCAGAAAACACTTCACTATTAAGCACATTATTGTTGAGCCATGTTTCAGTAAAGCACACAATGTCATAGTCACAGATCGTTGTGCCAATATATATTGTTGATAACTTGGATTTTAGACCTCGGACATTCTGGTAATATACTGATAAAGCCATGGGTACAAACAACTTCTTGAATTTAGTTAGGTTCATAAGATGAAATTACTGTAGTTTCAAGATATCACCTTCCTTTCCTATGCTAATCACCTTCGATTTTTCGTCTTTCCTCACTAAAATGTTTCCATTTCTCACCCAAACAAATTTGGAGTTCTTGCTTTTGGCGGCTTCCTTGGTATTCTTGAGCAGCAACTTTATCTTACTGGTTAGATGTTCATTTATGGATAACTTCTTTGATATATTTTCTATAGCAATACCAGCAGTATTGCTTTCACGCCTGAGTCTTTTGGTTGCAGCTAGAATCGAATCCCGTTTATGCTTATTTAATAGTTTGACTATGATGGGTTTCATCTGTTGAGCAGACGAGGGATGCGGGGCAACACGATACACGGTGTCTATGTCTGCCTCGGCAATAGGACACTTGACGTGTTCACCAATCTTACACATAATGCTCAACAGATTTTCATTTTCTTTGAAGGGCACACCTTGTATTTTCAGGTATGTAGTTGGGATACTTCTATTTTCAAGTTAACATTTTCTCGGTTCACTTTCTCCAGTGACGCTATTTTCTCGTTCATTCTATTCATAGCGGTTTCGAAAGTGCTGATTTGATTGCTACAGAAATTGACAGAGTCCATAACATCCTCATATTTCTTATTGAGAGATCGCAGATTTTCTTGGATATCTAATATCTGCTATTAGTCATGACATTTATGAACAAAAGTTCAGTCATATACCAATTCTTAGAACTGCTGAAACATTTGAAGGTTATACAGGGAAAGCGATCATACCTAATGGATGAATTTAAGCAGATGTAGGTTATAAGCAGCGGTCAATCTGTTAGGTCGAGATTTCATGAAAATATTTAATGTGGTTTTTCAAAAGTGATATTCCACTTTGAAACTGGCACACCCTGTATATGGGGAGCAGTAACTGGTACTGAAGAGGTTACATTTCCAACTGGATTATCATCAGATTCTTCACTTTCTGATGAGCTGCTAATTCCTGTAGATGACATGAGAACACTAAGCTCTAAAGTAGTTGAAATTTGTTGAGATGATCTTTCAAATTTTCTAGCACGTGACTTGAGTTCCGATTGCAAAGTTTGAAATTCTACTGAAAATTCAGATTCAACTCCATGATCCTCATCCTTAGTAAGATCAACTCTCTCAGCTCGCTTGAATGCATGAATTAACTTAGAAATGATTTCCAAAAAATTTGGGTTTGATTTGAAATCCGCAAACGAAGAAGCTAATTCCTGTAATTCTACAAGCTTGTACGTTGAATATGAAATATCAGCTCGAAAAGTTGAAACATTTAATGGATACACAGGTGGAGCTGATGAGTTTTCCCATCGTATATAGCCTCGCAGGCATTTCCTCATTTCCTCAACATTTATCTCCATTTTCCCTTCATTTTCTCAGAATTCAGATAAAATGTATACCACAAAAAATTCTACCCTGTATAGCCAGGAAACAGTGAGCATAAAAATGTATCTTATATAGCTGCGCAAAGTCTACTACAAATATACTACAATCGTAGATCCGATAACCTGCACATGTGAAAGAAAAATCCGAACATTTAAAGTATTACCAGATTACCACAAACTAGGGAATATAGCACTTCATATAAAAAAACTGTAATAACTGAAAAGGAAATCAGAGATACTAGACCACAACAAAATTGAAAAAAAAATTGAAATTCATTTAATTTCCAAAAACAATTTTTTTTTTTATCAGAAATCCCTTTTTCATTTGAAGCCATAATTTGTTACAATCCTACAAGAAGATTTGACAAATATCTGTTCTTTGCTGACAGAGGGATATGAGCTCGCGACTGAACTTCAGTGGAGACGGAGTGGGTCCAGATCTTAGATTATTTACCTACCGAAAGATGAGTAACCAACACAAATTGTTTGTCAGGAACATCTCGTCCCCTCCATAATCACATAGGGGGAAGTGAACATTTTGGCTGGTTGGCACCTCATTGGTCAAATCAAATATGCGCGCGACAAGACTGCTAGCGGAATGTTACGAAAACACCCGACGCAAACCCAAGAGCTTGTCAAGCCCGTTCTATCATCAACTACATCCGCCATTGCGTAGCGTCTTTTTGAGAGTGTTTTTCCGCTATTTTTACGAAGTCTTGGTGCGTTTTAGTGATTGTGTTGAATATGAATAATAAGTGTGTGGTATGTGGCGTGGAGACTGTTAATCTTTTCATAGGTATGTAAACACCAAAACCACGACTCAGCCACGTTCAGCCATAGGCGTCTCGCGTGTTCAATTGTAATTTGAAAAAGGAGTGTGTGAATTATAAATAATTTCAGATTTACTGACAATATCCAGAGAAGGCAAATGTGGCTGAATGCTCTGAATTTGGAAAAGGCCAACAAATGGCATTATGTTTGTGGAAAACATTTTCACAACAATGATTACACTGTCAGATTATCTGGACAAAGGATCCCAGGTAACAAGCTGACGTCATTTGTACGTCAATATATGGTCATTTATTGTCATTGACGTCATATGACCTCAAAATCACGTCATTTTGACGTACGTAATATGACGTTATATAGACGTCCTTGATATGTCGTCAATATGACGTCATCTTATGGTCATTTTCATGACTAATAATTATGACCATCATTTATTGAGTCATCTACATCAAGGAAAATTCATGCTCAAAAAGTTTCCCATCTCTGTTATATGAAAACGTTAGTAGTTATGTTATTTGACATATATTATTATGTCACTCATCATATATTATGCTTTATAATAATTTCTCCTCTAATCTGTGCGAGATGTGTGTTTTCGATGGTCTCTGAAGATAATTGTTAATTATATACCTTCTGTGCAAAGTATTCTCCCTATAGCTATTAAAAATATAAGACCGAAAGTCACGTCATGAATTTGGAAAAGGCCAACAAATGGCATTATGTTTGTGGAAAACATTTTCACAACAATGATTACACTGTCAGATTATCTGGACAAAGGATCCCAGGTAACAAGCTGACGTCATTTGTACGTCAATATATGGTCATTTATTGTCATTGACGTCATATGACCTCAAAATGACGTCATTTTGACGTACGTAATATGACGTTATATAGACGTCCTTGATATGTCGTCAATATGACGTCATCTTATGGTCATTTTCATGACTAATAATTATGACCATCATTTATTGAGTCATCTACATCAAGGAAAATTCATGCTCAAAAAGTTTCCCATCTCTGTTATATGAAAACGTTAGTAGTTATGTTATTTGACATATATTATTATGTCACTCATCATATATTATGCTTTATAATAATTTCTCCTCTAATCTGTGCGAGATGTGTGTTTTCGATGGTCTCTGAAGATAATTGTTAATTATATACCTTCTGTGCAAAGTATTCTCCCTATAGCTATTAAAAATATAAGACCGAAAGTCACGTCATGAAAAGCTTATAACGTTGTTATTCCGGAATGCGAATTCAAATCAGAGCGGGAGAGTGCGTAGAGAACTGTATTTGATTGGTCGGCACGGAACTTGCGCAGATATGCGAATGTCGACCGCCAGCGTCAAGCCGTTCACTTTCGCTTCGCCGTTGCGGCCATGATGACCATAACAACAAAATAACAATACATAGAAGGCCATCATTATCATGTTATTCGGCTATCTATGTGGTGTGGTGTGGTGTGGTGGTCATACTCATTCATATTCATATATCAAGTAGTAGAATTTGAGGATGGCAGCATGGTCATTATTTTAGACAAGTGGTGTATGCCGAAAAAGCAGAATAAGTATTGGACGCCATTGAAGGAATACCATAGGGTTCTGAGAAATCTCTTTAGTGCATCATCCGAATGGGATAAGTTCCCAATAAAAAAAACATTTTATGAAACTGGTATTTATAGTACCTACCTATAATATTATTTTGCATTTAATGTGGTAAAGGAACATCAATATAATTATACAAAAAAAATCTCATCTTTTCTGATGATATTGATACAATCCTAATGCGACAGTGTTTTTTTTTACCTACAGAAAATTTCAGTGACATAAATAATCGTAAAGATCACGTCATTTTGACGCCATTAGGATGTCGTCATTTGGACGCCATCAGGATGACGTCATTTTGACGACATGAAAATGACGTCATTCGTCTTTGACTTATAAGGTCATATAAACGTCATTATGACGTCATTTTGGAAGTCATCCTGACGTCAGGCCTGACGTGATAATGACGTACAAATGACGTCAGCTTGTTACCTGGGATATTGAATCGGGAAGCAATTCGATTTATGCTAGTTCCTGAAGATTTTGTTGATTCAAGGTTAGTCAGTTGTAATGGTTGTACTGAACACCTATCGCTTGTTTGAAATATGTATGAACAAACGGGCATGATTTTATCAAGTTCATTTTCAGAGAAACTGTCTCAGATGAATCATATCGAACTGAACCACTGAATACAGGACTGAGTACCTCAAAAGACCAAGGACTTGAATCTTACACTTCCTTTCCATTTGCTAGGTAAGCAGTGAATAAATTCACCTAGAATTATGTGAATATCTATATTTCTTCCATTTTTTAGTTCAAGTTCTGAAAGTACAATCACATCTTCAGTATCATCAGAAAGAACAATAACTGCATCAATTTCTGAAGATGGCACACTTACAGCCTCAAAAGAGGGGTATTTTTATGAAGACACTGGTATGAAAAGACAAGAAATTGCAGAGGTATACCTTTTCAAAATTCCTGAAAGTTGAAAGTATGGTTCTTCATGAAAATGTTTTCACTTACTTATGACTTTATTTTTTGAAGGCGCCGATACGAGTCATTCAAGTCAAGTTCAAGTCCATCAAGTTCAACTTCAAGTTCTTCGCAAAGATTGCTTGATGGCAATACTGATTTTATCTTGACTCCAACAAAATCTGATAGATTGAGGTATTCATTGGTTAAAAGGTATGAAACATTTTGTTCAAATATCGACACCCACAACGAAGATTATCGTAACTCATTTTTTCACCAACCGAGAAATAAGCATCTAAAGTTTCTATGCTGTTTAGGGTGATGAAAAATGAAGGTATTCAAATGGAATATCACTTTCATTGCTTTGGAAATTGGATACTTCAAAGATAAGAAGCTGATTACTGTTCAGAACTCATGAATAAAGTTGCCAGTTTTTTTTTGTCATTGACTTACTATAGTTTTCGCTGGGATAATTTAGCAAAAAATAAACATACTCTACTTTTAATACAACATTTATTGGTAAAAACAAGAGTCAAAATCGATTATTGATAATATTAGTCCCTATCGGAACTATTCCGACTCACTGGAAGAGCTTTCTATCTCATTTTCTTCACTATCTTCATTTTGTGTCTCAGTATTCCTTGTTCTGTCCTTACTTTTTTGTCCTTTGGCATTTTCTCTAGTTTTTGGTTTGAGAGCATAATAATAATTATGATATACCTTGGGAATATCGTTGGATTTGCACAGTTCCAGTAAACCATTCAATTTTCTTGCATTAATTGGAAGCAAGCTTTCGTACAGTGGAGGTAAATACTCGGTATTCATATTTGTTTTGGAGCTCCTGCGATTCTTCCTTAAGTTTATCGTACTATATTCATCATCATAAGCATATTTGAATCTCATTTCTTGAGGTGATTCTGGTGAGAAATGCACTTCCTTCATCTTACTTATTTTTATTATCCGCCCTTCTTCATCTTTGTTCCAGTTTTCTGATTTTACCTTATCATTGAAGATTTTGAAATCTTCCTGGCATATTTCCTTCACAACATAGGGTTTTCCAGTGATTTTCGCCATTCGAATCAGCATACTGCGTGCATACTATCGCCCTCATTCTGAGTGTGGCCTTTTCCTAGAAATCGGTGAGTGACTTGTAGGTGGAGAAAATGTGAAACATAAGGAAATATAGAGAAAACGAAACGATTCGTATTTTGACCGCCAAGTACAGGAAAACTGTATCTATTCCTTGCTCTCTTTGCTGCTTCAAAAAGTGTAAGAGGCAGCTACTAATTTCATTTGGACCTCGCTTGGCAATTTCTTCATTCCACACATAGCAATAGCCCTCATGACTCCCCATATCATATACTGTGAAGTGGTATGTTGCTTGCTTCTGTAATAGAATGTGCTAACATCACTTTGTGGGGTTATCAAAACTTTTTGTAAATCAAAGCAAGCCGCACAAACAGTATTGTCATTAAGTGCCAACACCTTATCTATGTCTTTCAAATTTCTGGCTGCCACCTTATTTGCAAGGTGTCTATCATAATCACTCTGCATTTTGTTTTTATCTTCCATATTCGCCATTGTGTAGGCGGCACAAATGTTACATTGATCCTTTTTTTGGTTTGAAAAAGGCAATGTTGAATTCCGAATTCAAAACTTTCCTGTATTGTCTCAAAGTAGCGATTTGTGATCTGTTATTCTCTTGCATATACTCTAGGTGAAGTCGATGCATTTTGGATACACTCAAACCTTCTTCTAGGTACATTTTCTTCGATTTTTTCTGTTGTAGTGAGAAGGGACAAGAGGGAAAAGTTCAATGTTGTAACGATTATTCCGTTCCATTAAGACGTTTTTTAATCAATCAACCATTCAATTATCTGACGTCCATTCGTTCTTCTATCTACTTCCGCTTATCAGCCCTTCACCGGTTCAATAACCATATCGAATTTATCAAGTCTTGCGCGCTCGTCCTTCCCGCTAGACAGCGACACAGAAGATCGAAGAAGGGAGACTAAATAACCAATCAGGAGAAGGAATTGATATGAGAGGATCCTTCGCGAAGAACGAATAGGAAAATCAAAGTCCTTCTGATATTAGCTACCGACTTGGAAAGGTTGAAGTGATAGGTGGTGGATTGAAAAATATCTGGTAGGTCTGGATCTATCTTTATATTTCGAATGAAATAACAAGTCATCGCTGACATTTGGTTTGTTAGAGTTGATTATTACATATTGAATTGAATATTAATTGATATATTTTTGATGGAATTTCATATTCAAGAGAGATAACTGCATATCTTTGCATTCGAGTTGAGTTAGGTTATAATATATAACTGCTTGTTTCTTATGTAATAGTTGGTCATCGATATCAATTTATTCGATACTTGAGTTCGTCATATCTTTTATCAACACTTGATAACAATATCTTTGTAAAATGGCAGATTTATAATATAATAAATCATATACAATTATTTTTCAGTGAATGGTTAAGTATCACCTGCCTTGCCGCTTAAATCTGCTTCTTGTACTTGTTGCTATCAACAGCTTATTTGCTAATTTTTTTTCCTATATCAATAAGTTGAAAACAGTATCTACTCTCTAAAATATTTTAGGTACGTATTGGAAGTTCGATACCTACGTCATCGCAGTTTCTTCAGATTTTCATCCAGAAGAGCTGAGCTGAAGTTTCCTCCGTGTCTCGTCCAGGAACCTTGAGCCTACAGGACCTAGAGCCTTGAAGTGGAACCTTGACGTCCAGGCTGTACCTTTCCAGGATTCTTTCTCAGGTGAGCATTTAATTTCTATTATAAACTTGTGAATTTCTTTTCCAAGTTATTTTTCTTTCTCTCTGAGAAATAAATGCAACCTGAGGAAGGTTTCCTTCTCTCTATAGCCTGTCCAGTCAACCTTTGTCTGGTTCCTGTATAGGTTTTGCCTTCTTGTGACGAAAGCACAACCTATAGTTCAGGTTTTCTGGATGTGATATTTTCTTTTTTTTATATCTACTGTCGATACTTTCTTAGTCAACTCAGCCAACCACATGTCAGTGTGTATCTAATTGATTATCTTAAAGTCTACCAGATATAAATTCCAGACCTGTCAACTTCAAACTTGAAAAATTACCTATTATCTGGCATTTTACTTTTGAAATCAGAACTTGCCACCCTGTATATAAATATACAAATTTTTACTTTTACTAGAAAGTAGTTTCTTGGCATTTTAGTTGAAGGATTTGTCACCTTCATTTAATATTCATAATCAGTAATTTCTTTGATTGCTTTTTCCATTTCCGTTTCCATTTCCATTAGAAAAGTCAAATTGTCACTGATTTTTTTTTATCTAATATATCAATATACCAGGATATCTCAAAATTTTGATTCATTCAAATAATTCATTTTTTGGTTGAATAACGGATTATTAATATAATTATTATTTCCTTTCCCAATTTAATAATTTAAAATCAATTTCTCAACACAATTTTTTCCATTGTAGTCTAATTGCATTCATTACTTTTCTGAATTTAATAAGTTTCAAATTTTCAAATCTAACTTTTCAGTTTTCAATATTAACTTTTTTACCTTTTTCAACATTTCAAAAATCAGAACACAAAGCTAACCCAGCGGTTCAAAGGATATCCTTCGTCCCTTTAATCACATTGTCGACAAAACTCTGATTCCTCGTATATTTCCGCATGCACTCTACGACGATACCTGACTCGAGGATCCTTGTTAACCAAAGAGGGTTGTAACGGACTGGTAAAGGAGGTTCCCTACTACGAAGTCAGAACTGAAGGAGACTATAATTACTTCCATCCTAAGAAGTACCTACCACAGTACTAGATAGCTCTGGAAGCAGAATTGAGAGCTGGAAGCTGCACTGACTGAAGGTTGAACTCCAAATTTACCCTAAGAAAACCCTCTTGGATACTTCATCGAAACATCCAGGTATAATCCATCCAAGTGCCACGACCTTCGATTGGAATCAGATGTATCAATTGCTCTTGTAAAGTGGAATGTTCTGATTTTATTTTGCTCCATTTCTCTTTTCCTATTCAAACATTTTCAAACATTTTCAAATAATTTTCAATATTATTCTAGGGCCTTCAGCCACTTCACTCAAAATACTGTAATTTTTATATTCAGCCTTTTCACATCATTCTCAACCTTATTCTAGGGCCTTCAGCCCTTCATTCAACACCTTATTGTAATTTCAAATTCATCTGGCCCTCAGCCTTCTTGTATTTTATTTTTATTAAATAAATTGTTGAACCGATTTTCTTGTATAATTGTTTTGTCTTCTCATCCAAGCAAGGTTTTTTAGGAAGTGTCTATAACTAATTGGCTATTGCCTGTTGCAAGCCTGGCGCCCATAATAATTATCGAACAGTCAAATTGATTACATAAAATCACCATCTGGATTAATCACTTTTAACACATCAATATTAAAATTGTAAATTTTGAACTCACACCCTACCGCATCAATCTGAGCAGCCCAAAGGCATAAGTATAAACTTTCATATTTTTTGTTTCAAAATTTTTCAAATTCTGAACTCAGAGTGTGGAGTGTTACAATGTGTTGCTTCACACTATTTATAATGCTTTCATCGATTTTATTTGGTCGTACATGATGTTTTCCTCTACTGTCTTCCTCTAAAGTTCCTGTTTCTCTGATCTTACTCAAAGCTGTTGTTACCCACTGCTCAGTAATTCCATGAGTGTTGAGAAACATTGTTTTACAGACAGGTATTTCGTCATCTCTTCTAATTATAGTATATTTTCTGGAATACTTTCTTCTTGACTCTCTTCCTCTATTTGTTTCCTGCTTCTTTTCCATAGACTTCACACATCTAGCAATGTTGTCCCACTGTCTTGTATGGTTTCCAATTTTTCAAAATGCCTGAAATACTGCACTCCTATTCTCCTCTGTCAGGTTCGTATTACATTTCTTTCTACATTCTTGTCTACAAGCATTTTTCATAACCTTTGCTGGAATAACTCTTCCTTTTCGATTCTTGTGTTCTAATCCTAAATTGTTTTCTCTTTTTGCCTTTTTATCAATCCATTCATTTTCATTTCTTTCCTTTAACAGATATTTTACGTTTCTGTGCAATGTTTTCTCTAGGCTCAGAATGCTCGTCACCACCAGACGACTAGGATAATACTTCGGTTGGTACATAGTTTGGATCGTCATTCGAATCTGATGATTGGTGCCAATTTTCTATGTCATCATCTATAAAATTTTGTTCTCTCAAAACTGTACTTGGACAGGATGTTCCATCGTTCTTTGGTGCAATAGTTGTTTCAGATGTAAACAGGTCAACAGAAGAAGCAGTACTTGTACTCGGTTTTTCGACTATAAGAGAACCACATTGAACCACATTATATAATATTTCATAGTAAATAATATCACAAACTCTAAGATTTGTTCCCGAGAGTGACAATTCGGAGATTAACAAAGAACTTTAGATTCTTGCGATAGACAGCTCTCGAAAATATAGCAAAGAGTCTAGAAAAATATTATTTCTTTATACTTACTTGCTTCCAACCGAATATTCGATTCATTGTCTTTTCTGAAACATTGTTCTGCATTCTCCAGAATCAATTCAGTACGTTTACTCATTTCTTTTATTATTTCAAGTCACTTTCTGTACTGGATACCTTGTCGAAACCGCGAAAGAAACCAACACATAACCTCAAACTCACCGACGAAAACTATAGTAAGTCTTCTTAAATCGATCCTTCCGCCATATCTTGCAACGAAAACTATTGTGACTGAACATAATGTTATTTTCGCTGCACGGAACTATTGATTACAGTTACTATATATTCTGAAATAGATTACTGGTTGCCTAACCCTTCCATATTGAAATACCAGAGTTTCGTACGTGTAGATATGTGGAAAAACTACGCATTCCATATATTAACTCAAAATCGCCATTTTTTGAGTTACGATAGTTTTCGTTGTAGGTGTCGATATGTCAAGGCAATTAGAAAAAAGTTATAACAGTCGTTTGTGCAGTCTGATTGTTTGAAATTCCTCATGATTTTCTGGGCCAATTTGAATGAAAATAAAAAAAATCTAAAGAGAATTTCAATTTCTAGGATCAAAATCAATATGTCAAAAATGAATTGCAAACAATGTTATATTATGTTGGTAGAATATCCCAAGAACTACTTTGTTCAATTAACAAAAATGACTATCAGCTCAGGAATGAATATACAGGGTGTTTATCAAGTATTTGTACAAACTTGAAGGAGTAAATCTTTGACTCATTCTGAGATGAAAAGTTCATATAAACATGTGTCCACAAATGTTTTCGTTTCGGAGACATAAATAACTTGGTTCTTATTTCCTAGGAGAAAGGTTGAGCATGAAAGATATTTTGAAGACATTAATAGTGAACAAATGGCAAGTCCAACAAAAGCATGGAAAGCCTTTGGAATTGCAAGAAGAACAATTTTCAATTATAGAAGAAAAATCCATACTCTGCAACAACAAAACCGAAGGAGAAAAGCCAGAGTTACCAGTTTTAAATCACTTTTAAATTACCTCGCGCAGCGAAATCTCTTATCTAATTCAGCACTGGAAACCATTGAAGTAAGTACTTGTCAAATTATTCTCAATTATTACTCCTAGAAAATACATTTTTTTGATGAATATGTGACAATATGAACTAATATAAAGTATATAGATTTCATCATCTCAGGAAATTGAAATCATTATCAAACAAATCATTTGTAAAACCAATATACGAACATAACTTTGAAACTTTTTTTGTCAAAAAAACTGTATCCATTAAATAATTTGAACAAGTTAAATATTTACAAACTCTCAAATTGATTACTTCATATTATTCCTTTGATTCAATTGCAGGCTCCATTACCTGGACCTGTAGATGAGGAAGTGAAAAGAATTCTGAAATCATCCAAATGTCAACAATACTCACCATCCCTACGAGCATTTGCATTAACTTTGCACTTTTATTCTCCGAGAGCCTACAACTCTGTCAGGGAAAAATTCAATAAAGCCTTCTCAGCGAGCACAAAACATCCCTGGGATGTTTTGGGATGTTTTGAAAATGTTGGCATGAAGATGTTATTTTGAGACGTAATATGCACTGACCAAAGAGGTCTTTGAAGGATATTGAAGTATTGTTTTTGTTCTTCTGTGGCATTTCTTTGTTTGCCTACTGGGAGGTATCCCTGGGATCCCAGTTAACACAAACATCTATGAGATGTCGCATTCATGGCAGTTGATGTCACAAAAGCGAATCACAATATTGCATCGCTGATATCTACAAGGAATTCCTTGTGTGACAGATAGTTCGCAAATTTCATCACATTCTGTTGGATCTGAGACCAATATGGATATAATATTCATGAGGCCCCTTAACTTCACAACGACTATAATTTCAGAATCTGAAATTTCAGTCGTTGAAAGTCATAATTTGATGTATCTGAATTGACAAACTGATTCACATTGTGCAGAATGAAGAAACGAAAATATGCTTCAATATGTGAATCTCTCTCACATCTCAAGGAAATTCATTTATGAAAGTAATATCGATTAATACTTGGAAATATCAGTGTACTCGCATACTCATGAATGTAGCGCACAATGTGACTTATGAAAAGTTTCGTACACACTCGGTCAGTGTCGGTCTGACTGATGTACACGTGTCTGTAAATTCTTTAGCGACGGCATGCTTTTGTCTCGTCCATTTCGTTGTTTCAGTGCATTAGTTAATTCGGTGTTGGTATGCAGTTCGTGTTTGGCGTTATTGCTTAGACTGAATAAGCATCTCTTTCTAATCGAAAATCATGATTGTGATTAAAGGTACTGTGTGTTTCTCATCTTACAAGTCATCAAGTTACAGGGTGAGTAACTACAACGTTCATAACTTGATACAATAATATACCTATATACTAGTTGACAATGAAGACAGGGTAGACGACACCACGTCGCCATTTCAAGACTATATGATGATACTTACAATGATACCTTGGAATATATCATTTTGGGATCAGGGTATAAGTGAACATGCATATTCTGATTGTATATTGGGAAAGTCTGATTAAGTACAAAATTATTGCAAAATATTATGAATGGAAGGAAAAAATGCGCCGCAGCTATTCTCTATCTTCTTTGTCACCCGGTATAGAACAGTAGGTATGCAGTGTGATTTCATCTTCTCATAAATAATTTCAATCTTACACGACTCCACGTAGATATGAAAGTGACTTGAACATTTTTCAATACTCTCATTATGGTTCTCTACTCACTCTCTATAAGAAGAAATGAAATCAATTGATTGTTTCTATATTCATCTTCAGATGTCAAATCACAAAAGTCATCTGGACAACCTTGGAACAATCTGAAATTCTGAGCAGGGATTGGTTACCATGCTACAACGGAAGGAGAGATGAGGAGCAAATATTGGATTCTCTTGTGTTAGTTTCAGTTCTCCATATTCATCGCGTTAACTCATGGAGATATATAACCCTGTATAATTATTCGAAAAAGTCTAGGCCTGCGCTGTTTTTCTAATTTCAATCATTGTCATATCTAGGTAGTTTTGCTCAACATAACATGTACGTACTTACCTATTCTGATGTGTAATGAGACTAATTTTCAATAAAATCGAGTTGCCTTGTGAAACCCTTGATTGATCTATTTGACAGAGATTCGAGACCGATTAGTTCTCTCATTGAATACCTTCATCAATCTAGATGTGATTTCACTTGAGACATCAAAAATCAATGTGTATGTAGCATTTCTGAGACGCACAATATGATTCTTCCGGGGACGCTACGATACCAGTATAATAATCGAAAAGAACCTCACATTCAAAAATGGTCGATGGTCTTCTAAACCTCACATTCTGATTATAATGTGACCTCAATGTGAGTCTTATTTCAACGTGATATCTGGAGTCACATTCAGCTAACTTTTGAGTTCCATTCGGCATCTAAATGTGAAGCGAAAATGACCAAAAGGGTTCAGAATAGAGGATCTGGAGATGTCGACGTGATTCACAAATCGAATCGCGGGTGTGATCTCAATCATGAATGTGAAGTGTACTGACGTCTCTGAGATCAATTTGTGTTAACTGGGATGTTTTAGGATGTTTTAGAAATGTAGGCATGAGGATGTTTTTTTGAGGCGTAATATGCACTTCCCCAAAGAGGTCTTAGAAGGATATTGAAAGTATTGTTTGTTCTCTTGTGCCCTTTCTTTGTTTGCCCCACCACAACGTCTCATGCTTACGTCACAATACAATGAATTCTGATTTGTTTTCGATTTTGTTCTTCTTGTTCGCAATTGGCATTCGCGTTTGCAGCGTGCATTGCTTCTCCGCAGTTGAAAAATTATGCATTGTGGAGAACATTTCAAAAATTGGGAAACCTATTTCCAATTATATGTCTGTGTGTAGTAAGCACTACTCAGAAACCGAGATGGTAATTTCATATCAAGAAAATATTCTTATGTTCAATCTATTTTTAATGCATTTATTCATTCAAGGGAAATGGAATCCTAATGCAAAATTTCATTTTGACAAAAGGCTTCAGAAAAGTACCTCGAAAATGTTTTTTTCACAGCGTTTTAATGTGCGCAAGACGCGTTGAAAATGGTTTGTTGTGTCCATGAAAAGGCTTTAAAAAGAACCAGGGAAGAGGTAGTTTGGTGACATATCAAGGACATCTCGATAAATTCCGCCTGCGGCGGACATTGGCTGTTCAATAATAGTTCTATTTATGTGTGAACAGAACATCGCAGTGGAGGTTCAATGTCTCGAAATCTCGTACTTTTAACATCTCTGAGATGTTTTTGTGCTCGCTGGGTTGCCGCATTCCTCAACAGTTAGTAAATGGTATCAGCACATTAGTGGCAGTCCAGGATTCACAACAGAATCATTGAATGCTATTAGAGGAAAAATAGAGGAGAATAAACTCAAGTATAAGGCAACCTATGCCAATTTAGTAATGGATGAAATGTCCATACGTAAGGAAGTTGAATGGGTAGAAAATAGGTTCATTGGTTTTGTTGATTTTGGAAATAATGTTGGCAGTGATTCACTTCCTAAGGCAAAAGAAGTGTTAGTATTTCTTATCACCACCATTAATGGCTGCTGGAAAATACCTGTAGGCTACTTTTGCATAGATGGTTTGTCAGGAAGTGAGAAAGCAAATTTGGTCATAAATTGTTTAGAATTCTTGCATGAGGCAGGAGTTATAATCACTTTGGTAACATTCGATGGTGCTGCCTCCAACATTAGCATAGCCAAACAGTAAGGTGCTGATTTTACTGATTTCAATAATTTGAAAACATATTTTCACCACCCAGTCACTAAAGACTACGTTTTTATTTTTCTTGATATTTGTCATATGATGAAGCTAGTACGTAACTGTTTGGGAGATTTCAAAGTTTTAAAAACCAGAGATAATTAAATCATAAATTGGCAGTATTTCGAAGAACTAGTCAATACACAAATTGCTGAAGGTCTGAGTGCTGCTCCACGAATTAAAAGGCGTCATATGCAGTATGCTAAAGGAAATAAAGAAAAAATGAGGGTTAAAATTGCAACCCAAACATTCAGTAAGAGTGTATGTGATGCTTTGTTGTTTTTGGAGGAGGACTTAGGACTGAGTAATTTTGTAGGAGCTGAAGATACTGCCAAATTTTGATTACTATTCTCAATACCAGAAGTGAGTTTGCAAGTTACATTTATAAGAGAGGATTTTTTCATGAAAAAGAACTATTACAAGAATTCAGTGAAATGAAAGGGTGTATTCTGAATTTAACTCTAAAGGATGAACCAATCACTCAAAAGCCGCAGGAAAGTCGGTTTCATTGGGTTTTCAGTAGGGATTGAAAGCTTCAAGGGATTATATGAAACATATGTCAAATCGGGAAAATTGAATTTCATATTGGGGTACAAATTAAGTCAAGATCACTTGGAAACTTTTTCCAGTTGTGTGAGGAGCTTACATGGTTTCAACAACAACCCTACTTGTAGGCAGTGTCGAACTGCTTACAAGAAACTCCTTGTTTCATGATAAGTTAGAGGAGCAGATACTGGAAATGCAATTAATATCGATAATACTTTGATTTTGACAGCATCTAGCAGAAGGATCACTACTTATGATGATGATGAAGACGTTGAAGCTTCCATTGAATACCAACGGTTGTGTGAAGATTTAGACAGCCATGACTTTTTTTCAACATCTGGTTGGCATTTATCTTCATTTTTAGAAGATGTTGTAATTTATATTTCTGGTTTTGTAGTTGAATCCTTGAAAAAATTTATAACTTGTGGGAAATGCTTAGCTGTTCTGGAATGTGAAGAAACATTATCTTTCTTACAAAAGAGAAAAACTTATGAAAATGTGATGGAGGCCTCATCATTTGTTACAGAAATATGTATCCATGGAGAACGAACTCTTCGTGAGATGGGGGAGGAGATATTTGCTCCAAAATATAAAAAAAAAATTGAATTTGATAATCACAAGAACCATTTCTCATCTACCAGGCAAAATAATCCGCCAGTTTGGTGATCACCTGTATGATGGTGAATAATTAGATAATCATCAACTTTCGTTGATCAAATTGATATTAAAAAGATTTTTTACTAGTAGAATGCTTCATGGGACCAGAAAAAAAAGTGTTAATGTCAAGAGTAGAATGAGAAGTATTCTCACTCATCTCATTCTATACCAAAATCAATAGTTCCGAAAAACGTAATCCTATCATTTCAACTACGAAATAGCCACAATGCTCACAGTGGAATGAAATGTTGAATAAATGAAAAAATCTCAAAAACATTTCCACACAGTGTTCATAAAATAAACAACAATGGTAGATTTCGGGAGGAGAACAACTACTTCCCTGGCTAATGCCACGCAGGATATTGAATTACATCCTCCCGAAATCTATGCATCGACTCGTATAAACGATTACTGATACAAGTTTTTCTTTCCTGAATGCCTATTGATTTCGATTAAGCCAGGCCGCTAGACAACCACAGACCGGTTTCGAGCTCTTTGACTCTCATCAGTGCAGTGTAGTCTCCAGCCAGCAGTCCTTAGACCGCCGACTCATCGAAGCCTACCCAAACAATAATGAAGTTGGCATTATATCCACCCCGAGGCGTCGTTCATTGACAAAATGAAAGTAACGCCATTTATGAACACAAAATCACTTTGAGATTTTTTCATTTATTCAACATTTCATTTCACTGTGAGCATTGCCCTGCCAAAAATGCCACATAGAAACTTATAAAAAATATATATGAGAATATATGAGAATCAAGTTGGATAGTGAAACAGTAATTCCATATAGAAAAACCGTGGAATTTATCTGCTTGATATGTATTTTGCAGATACATTTATAATCAGTTTCTAATAGCGATTCTTCACAAAGTCTATAAATATAAACTGTGATTCGCATATATATTTATAATCTGTTTCTAATGGAAACGTACTTGATAGGTATAACTTTGGGTTTTCATCTATGAACTACACCACTCCACTTTGAGTTACCATGGACTTCTTCCAAAGATTAATATTACTTTACATTTTTCAAACTCACCATATTCTTCATCCTGTCAATATCATGTTCATCCTTCTGGAAAATATAGGTTCATTTTTTCATTTCCGTAGCCCACCATAATTAGAAGATCAAACGAACTTACCCAAAGTGAAGTTCGATCCTAATTATATGAAGCGCCTCGTCCGAGATGATCACACTGTAGTACCCCTACTTTCCGCCAGTTGTCACCACAATTTTCAAAGCTAAACAATCAATCTCCTAGTTTATTGTTCCATGGATATCCTGTACCGCCACCCGTCATTTAGTCACGGCCAGCATCATTATTTTCAAAGTAACATTTTTGAATGTTTTCCGCAACATGATCACGGGTTGGGATTTTTTTTTTTGGGGTGTGATCATCTCGGACGAGGCGCTTCATATAATTAGGATCGAACTTCACTTTGGGTAAGTTCGTTTGATCTTCTAATTATATTTGCGCCTCGTCCTCAAGATCACACTGTAGTCGTTCAAAGAAGTTGCGACAATATTCAAAATGCATGAAACTTCAGTCATCGGCCTAAACAGGCACAATAATATTTATTCGAACAGAATAATGAACAAGTAAACATAAGTCACATAACCAATAACTTTTCCTTAGAATTGGTCTTCCGACTACACATCTTCCATAATGGCATTCGCAAATGTGGACTATTCCCACAATGACCTATTGTAGAAGTTTGCAAAAATGTTGGATTTTTGGGTCCATCCCGCTGTATTTCTTATTACATCTAAAGACACCCCTTTTCTATTAGCTGCGGATGTCGACGCGTGTCTGGTGCTGTGTGCAGAAAATATTGAAGTATCCAAACCGCTTTTCCCTAACACCACCTTTATCCATCTACTAAGTGTTTCAGGAGAGGCTTCATGATGAGGTTTTTTATAAGTAATAAATAACTTCTTATGAGCCTCTCCTCGTAGAACAGCAGTTCTGCGTAAATAACACTTCAAGGTATTTGCTGCACACAAACTTGGTCTATCATCAAATCTTGGTAAAATCAACATGGGTTGTACCCTACTTTTAGAAGAAGTTTTATTTTTTCAGGAATTTTAATTTCCAACCCATCCTCTGTCTCACAAATATTGTCAATTTGGATCAAGCTAAATGTTTGTACTCTGTGAGCCGTTATTGAGGCTAACAGGGTTATAAGTTTTTTAGATAATATTTCTAAACTCAAATTTTCGTTTGGATACTGGGTGTTCAAATAATCCAATACAATGGATGGATCCCAAATAAACTTATATCTCGGTCTAGCAGGCCTCATATTTTGAACTCCTTTTAGAAATCTTTTTATTCTAAAATCATTGCCTATTTCTGGAGACATTATGAGAGAGAGAGATGATCTGATACAATTGAGGGTGCTGGCAGAAGCACCTTTCTCGGAAACTTCATTAAGCAAATTTTTATTTGGGGTGAAGTAGAGAGGTTTAGATATCAGGAGATTGTCAAGATGGCGGGTGCAAGCAAGTCGTGTGTTATTAGTGCCCAACAAAAATTGTGTAAAAGGTGTAAAACTGTGGCCCAATCGGGACTCAAGTGTATTAAATGTGATATAGTATCACATAACAGTTGTGTGAAGAACCTTAAAGACAAAATTGTAGTGATTGATGACGAAAAAATCATCTGTTGTGGATCTCAAGAGGAAGCATCAGGTGACTGTGATGTTGCTTTCTTTGACGCGATTGAAGAACTTTCATGTGACGATAAGAAAATAGACATTAATATATTTAACTACGTAATCAAACAAAAGGATATGATTATAAAGCAGTTATGTGATAATATAAACTTGCTAAATAGCCACATAAAATTACTTAGTACAAGTGCAAGTTTTCCCACCAACCTTGCTGCAAGTGAACATATGTTGCCACCTACCACTCAAATACCCAAGCCTCAGGTTACAGTGAACTGTACGACCTCTGTGGCAAATAGTAATGTTCGAGCTTCAAACCGAACAAATAAGACAATAACTGATAAGCAATCTGTAACATTTGATAAAAAGCGAAACGACTCTAGTTACGGAAAACAGGAATCTTGCTCTCACGCACGACCAGAGAGTTCTGCAGCTAGCAGTGTTGCCACTAGCAAGGTGGATGGCTCTGAGGCCTCTGGCAACAGTGGCAACCCTAGCGCCACATATTTTGACAAGAATGAGGTTAAATCAGTAATTAGGAATGTACAAGCCCTGAACACCTTACAAAAGTATCAAAATATCGTGGATGACATAGTCCCGTTACCTTCCAGACAGCTAAATGAGCATCCTAGGGAAGAGCCTGCGAATGCTACTAAAGTCACGGATGGTGAATGGAAAGAGGTGGAACATAACAATAGAAGGAAGAGACGATTCCTTGTAGGTAACAACAGTGGCGCTGACTTGCCTGTTCATGCAATTGCAAAACGTATACGGCTGCATGTGACGAGACTGGAGCCCAACTCAACCACCGAAGGACTGACACAGCTTCTGGAACCTATATTTACCGATGTTGTATGTGAAAAAATGGTTTCTAAACACCCTGATAAATACTCTTCTATGATTGTCACAATTAACAAAGACCAAGAGAACATTGCATGGAAGCAGGAAATATGGCCTATAGGAGCTCTTGTCAGCTATTTTTAAGGCAAGAAGATGGGATAGGCCTTGACTATCCCTGGAAGAAAAATGACCTGTCAATCGTCAACTTCAACGTTAGGAGCTTACGTAACAAGGTAGAGGAGCTCTACCTGTTACTATGCTCATTACATCTACCACAAGTTGTTTGCATCACAGAGACATGGTGTACAAATGAAGAAAAACAGAACATTAAGCTTCAAAACTATTCTCTAGCCAGCTATTTCTGTCGTACAGAAGATAATTCAGGTGGTGGTGTTGCCATTTTTGTTCATAACCAGCTGAATTTCAAGACTGAAAAAGTTGAAGAAATGTCAAACTTAGTCACATATTCTAATTTTGAGTTCACTCATACAACTATTTGTAATGAGACTTTTTCTATAATTGTATCTTGTCTTTACAGAGCTCCTTCAGCAAATACTGATATATTCCTTGAGCACTTAGATAATGTGATTCCAATGGTCAATCCTGATAATAAGGCAATGATTTTATGTGGTGATTTTAATCTCAACTTTGATATGGTTGTAAATTGTACCAAAGCAAATAGTGCTCGTAATATCCTACTTTCATATGGAATGGCTTCACACTTTCAGTGCTATAGTCGCATACAGGGTGACTCTCATACGGTCATCGATAATATTTTCAGTAATTTAGACAGTGACACATGGAATGAAACCATCTATTCTAATATCTCTGATCATCACCTGCAGATCTTGAGTTTTTCCATTGATCTACAGAATGATTGTACAAATGAATGTTACAGACGTAATTTCTTGAGCCAACAAAATATTGACAACTTTAAGAGCTCAATTCAAGAGCAAACTTGGAGTAGTATATTTGCAGAATCCAATGCTGAATCAAAATTCAACTCCTTTCTGGGTGTTTCTCTAGATATTATGCACAACTCTGTTCCTCTTGTCAAAGCACGCAATAGAAATAAATTCAATGAAAAATCTTGGGTTTATAAGGAAATCATAGACCAGGGTAATAATCTACGTTTCTTGTCAAGATTATGTAAGTCTTCTGAAAGTGCTGAACTCCATTCCCAATATAAAGAAAAACTGAGAACTCATAAAAATGAAATTCGAAATAAGAAACGGAATTATTACAATAATTTTTTTCTAGAATCTAATAACCTCAGTAAGTCTGCTTGGAAAATGATCAGGAATGAAACATCTCAAGCTAGACGTAAAAGATATCCCTTGTCTCTTACAGATAACAGAGGAAATAATGTATCAGAACCAGAAGATATCGCTGAAGGTTTCAATGATTATTTCATAAAATCAGTAGATGAGCTGGCAAAATCAACAGGACAAAAACGCCTGGATAGTCCAATGAGTAATTCTATTAAAGAATCATTCTTTTTGACTCCTGTCACTGAGAGTGAATTCTTAGATACTGTCAAACTAGTAACAAAAAAAAGATCTGCAGGTGAAGATGGGATCCCTTGTTCATTGGTCTCCATTGTTGCAACCGACCTAGTATCTATACTAACATACCTGGTGAACGAATCTTTCAAGGAAGGAGTTTTTTCTTCAAAATTAAAAATGGCTCTTGTAGTACCTATACACAAAAAAAATAGTGCTTCTGTAATGTCAAACTATAGGCCCATCTCAATTTTGCCTGTTTTCTCCAAAATCTATGAGAAACTATTCCATAGTCTCATATCAAACTTTCTAACCTCTTTTAACATTATTAATAACTCTCAATTCGGTTTTCGAAGAGACATGAGTACAGAGGATGCGATCGCTCACTTTCTGAACACAGTGTACACGAAACTGGATAATAAACAACTGGTTGCAGGGTTGTTCTTTGACTGCTCTCGAGCGTTCGATCTTGTAAACCACGAATTACTATTAAACAAGTTATATTCCTATGGGGTCAGAGGACAGCTCTACAACTGGTTGAAGTCATATCTAGCCAACAGGAGTCAGAGGGTACTGCTGAGGGTTCATGACGCCAATTACTACTCATCCACTAAATTTATAGAGACAGGTGTCCCTCAGGGAAGTATCCTGGGACCTTTACTGTTCATTATTTTCGTTAATGATTTACCTTATTGTTTTAGTGTTGGTCAAACTTCTCTATTTGCTGATGACCTCTCAGTAGTAGCTTCTGGCAGCACTATCAGCAGCCTTAGCCAGGCTTCAACTAATTACGTGAGAGCGACCAATGACTACAGTGTAAAAAATCACCTAGTATTGAACATGATGAAAACTGACCTTTTACAGTTTTCTGCCTCAAATTTCAACTACAGTTTATTAGTCAGATCTGAAAATTCTACTGTTTGTCAATCAAATGTTGTAAAATTTCTTGGAGTGCATATGGACTCACATTTAAAGTGGTATACTCATATTGATCACTTAGCCAAAAAAGTCTCATCCCATTGCTTTGTACTTTGGAGATTGAGACAATTTGTAGACCAAAATATTCTACTGATGTATTACTATTCATATATCAACTCTAGTTTATCTTACTCAATCACCATATGGGGAAATTCAAAGAGAGTTGAATCTCTCTTGATAGTACAAAAAAAGTATTGCGAACAATAACTTTCAAAAATCGAACCGACTCCTGCAAAAACCTATTCAAGGAACTAGGCATTCTAACAGTCATATCATTATATATTCTTGAATGTGTAACTTTTGTGAAAAGAAACATCTGTAAGTACACTGTATCAGGTGATATTGTTAATCACCATATAAGATCTACGTCGACGATTAGATTACCCCCTCATAGACTTACTTTAACGGCAGAAAGTTGTATTGTAATGCCTTTAAAATTATATAACCATCTACCAAATGATCTGAAGAATATATCAAATTTCTATATTTTCAAAAGTAAAATAAAAACTCTTCTACTGCAGTACTCCCTTTATTCGGTAGATGAATATTTTAATATAAAATTTTAAAAATAATGTTGTTGCACTGTTCTTTCATGTATTTATCTCGTGTTTATACTCATCTTATTTGTGGATATACCTATAATGTATCTTGTATTCATAAATTGGTGTCCTTTTTACCTATAGTATTAGTATTTAGTAGTAGTTTTAAGTTTTTAGTGACTTGTCCACATGTCATGTAATTTGACCATATTTGGAATGAATAAATGAAATGAAATGAAATTATGAAACAATGGATACCATGGCTGTGCTCTCCAAAGAGGGACAACCATGATGCCCATAGCCTCATCTTTGATAACTTTTTGAATCACTCTAGAAATCATAGAGAATGGTGGAAAAGCATAAAAATAGAATTTTGACCAATTTATTGTGAATGCGTCCACCACATAACTATCTGGATCTCTTTTCCATGATGCGAATTTTCTGCACTTAGTATTGATCCTAGATGCAAACAGATCAATGTCTGGTTTTCCAAAATGTTCAACAATGTAATCAAACACTTCTTGATTCAGTTCATACTCTGTTTCTGGAGCTAATCTCCTACTTTCCTTATCTGCTTTTGAGTTATCTTTGGAGGTAATGTAAGATGCATAAATCCAATTATTGTTGGACTCGCACCACTTCCATATATCTAAAGAAAGTTTATTGAACTTTTCAAAACGTATACCACCCATCCTATTTATATACGAGACAGCTGTGGTATTATCGATACGAAGTAAAATATTACTATTCTGAATATCGTTGGCGAAGCATTTTAAACCGAAAAAAGCTGTCAAGAGTTCCAGATAGTTAATGTGATGTGTTTTCTCCTGATCAGACCAATGTCCAAAAGTCTTCTGGTTCTTACAAACTATCCCCCAACCCGTTTTCGAGGCATCTGAAAAAATTTCTAGGTCAAAATCTTCCCTACATATACTATTCTTCCCCAATTTTATATTAGCCAACCACCAATCTAAGTCCTTTCGAATAAAGTTTGGAATAATCATTATATCATCATAATCCCCATTAGTCCTTTCGAGGGCTAAATATTTGGCTCTTTCAAGACTCTTAGTGTGAGCCCATCCATATATAAAAGCTGGGCAGGCCGAAACAATAACCCCAAGAACTTGAGCGTATTTTCTAATGGAACAACTTTTCAATGATGAAAAGGTTTTGAGCATTTCCAAAATCTTTTCGCTCTTATCTTCTGGAAGTTCTATTGTCATAGTGTCAGAATTGAATATAAACCCGAGAAATTTACAAATCTTCTGTGGAACTAGTTGGCTCTTGTTCAAATTCACTATGAAGCCTAAACTATTCAACAGCAATTTTGTTGAATTAATATTTTCCAAACAAATACCATAATCATCTCCAAGTAGAAGTATGTCATCTAGGTAAATTACTGATAGGTAACCTCTTTCTCTCAAAGTAGAAATTACAGGTTTCATTATCTTTGTGAACACATAAGGTGCCACAGATAATCCAAATGGTAAAACCGTAAATTCGTACAAAACATTTCTGAAAAAAAATCTCAAATATTTCCTACAACTTCTATGTATACTGACCAAGAAATATGCTTCTTGCAGGTCAATTGTTGCCATGAAACATCCTGGTGTAATGAGTTTACAAGCTGTGTTCCTATCCTCAAGCTTGAAATGCTGAGTAGAAACAAACTCATTCAAATTTTTTAAATTCAAAATCATTCTCGATCTACCATCTTTTTTGGGTATCAAGAAAATTTTTGATAAAAATTGATCTCTACAAGGAGCACATTCCCTAATTACTCCTAAATATTGCAGTCTGTTTATTTCACTCTGTATTGTCTGTTGTTCTGTTATGGACCAAGAGGTTTCCTTGGGAGGAAAATCCTGTTTCTATATCCTTCTATCCAGGACAGGACAACAGAATTCTTTGTTATGGTTTTCCAGTGCTCCACATGAGAGCACAAATTCCCTGCCTGAAAACTCACATTTGTCTTTCGATTTTCCGTGTTTTCTCTGAGTATCTCCTTTGTTGAGTTTTCTTGAGGTCCTGATAATGTAGTCGTGGTTTGTTGCTTTGACGACTCTGATATCCTCTTGCCCCCCTTGTTCGATTCGTCACTGGATACCTGGAGGGGGCCTTCAAGTTTAAAGGCTTGTTACTCAGGGGTTTACGTTTTTTGGCTGAGGGCAATCTGAGTTCCAGGCCTGATTTTTCAATTGCCCTTGCAGCTTTTACCCTCTCACCTAGGTTCTCACCAAACAGCCAACCATCATGTGCTACGTTGGAGAGTGAACCTATCACTTCTTTCCTCAAGTTTAGGGTCACAAGGTTTCTTCTAGAGTCAGACTCCTGGTGATGGACATCTGCCATCAATCTTGCTGAATCACTTAGTAACTCAATTAATTGAAGATCATCTGCCCCCATTTCTTCATCTTTATGGCCCAATAACAACGTCAGAGCCTTACCCAAGGAGGCAAGACCAGCTCCTAGTTGAGCCTGAATATTCGCCAGGCGCTCATCTCTTTTAGATGAGCTTTCACTTATTGCTGCCTTAATTTCCAAATTCAGTTTTGGGGCTGTCATCAATGGACAGTTCTTCGAACTTGGGTATTTTTTCATCAATGATGTCTTCGCCCCTTCATCTAAACCATTTTTGAGAATGACTTCCCATCTTTGAGCCAAATCTCTGTGTATTATTTCACCCTCAGATGAATTTGAGATTTCTTCAGCTCCCAGGAGCTTCAAAACATCATCTTTTAATGGAGTAATTTCCTCTAAACTTAGGGGATCTTGTTGCATTTCCTCTTGTAGTCCTTGTTCTTGGTTATCAACATTATCAGTATCATTGATCAATAAACTACTGTTGAGGTCATCCTGTTGACTATTCGGAATTTCAGATTCTCGAGATCCCTCACCGGGTTCAATCGAGGAGGGACTTGAAGAACGATACCGTTCTCCGGCCTCACCGGCCCTGGAGTGATTTCCATCAGCTTCCTCGGAAGCACTGCCCTCATATGACCTTCTATTTTTCAGTCCTTTGTATTTCTTCTTTAATTTTCGCAATTTCTTCTTCAAAATTTTCTTTTCGTCTTCTGAATCCGAACTAGAACTATCACTTGACGACATCTTACGTTTTTTCCCCATTTTTCCTAGTATATTTTTTATTTTTCTTCCCGGAACAATTTTTACGTGGTTGCTCACTGGCACAAAGAAGAGCAATGATGCTGGCCGTGACTAAATGACGGGTGGCGGTACAGGATATCCATGGAACAATAAACTAGGAGATTGATTGTTTAGCTTTGAAAATTGTGGTGACAACTGGCGGAAAGTAGGGGTACTACAGTGTGATCTTGAGGACGAGGCGCAAATATAATCAATATTCGTCACTAATTATTCACCTTCCTTCAAGAATTGGAAAAAACACATTTTATGGAATGAAATCCAACTTGGGGTTATCACAATATATGGACATATATTTAACTCAAACATACAAAATTATGCCTTGCAATAAAACTTAGTATTATAACAAACAAACGAAACAAATAAACGCATATATGGGTCTAACCCACATAAACAATAAATGAATAAAAAGTATTGACAATATTCCTTGAACATGAATTTGACTAAAATACACCACCATCGTATTTTTGAGTATAGGGTGCTTCAAACAAAATTTTCAGGAAGTAGAGTACTCCAGACCTATCAAGTTATAATGAATCATTCATTATTTTTGTATCATTATTTCATGACCGACTGTGAAGAAACCTGAGCGCCAAGAATGAAGCGACTAAATGATACATTTTTCAAAATAAAAACTTGTAACTTATATTCTACAGGGTGATTGATTGAAACGGTTCATTAAACGTCTCTGGCGAGCCAGCCTAGGGATCGTTTTGAAAGTTGCGGTGATCGCATAAACGAACCCGCTCTATCTTTCGGAAATAATTTCAATAATGCTGTGTTGCCGCTTCTACCAAAAAGTAGTAGCAACTTTGATATTTCAAATGGAACACCCTGTATATAATATTATTTTTAGAATCTACAACACTTTCTGACAACTACTCTCAATATTTCCCTATACCTATCTGTAAACGTTTTCGAGTGAATAATTATTTTGTAGTTTTTTTTCTTAGAAAAAATTACTGCAAAAAAGTCGATATTTTTCAGCTGTGACTAACTAAGACGATGAAATTTGGCATGGAATCAAGGAATACCTGAAGGCTCATTGTCCTGTAGTGAAATCTTATTTTATTTTATACAGGGTGTTACAAAAATGTATTTAACTGATTCACTTGAAAAAGTGACTGAAATTCGATTTTTTTCAAATGTAACACCCTATATTTTATCATTGCACCTATACCTATCTACTCAAGTTTTTGAATTACAAGCAATTATTGGTGATCGTCGTTTAACTTTGTATTCGTCCATAAATCTCACGATGTTTATTGATAGCGATGGCTATGGAATTGACATGTTATGTCAAGAATTGTATATCCAGCGTCAGATAAACAATAATCATAATTGTCAAATTTTTGTTAGTTTGACTCATATTATCCAGCAGAATGGAAAACAATGATTATTCAAACATGGATATTTTGAATTTGTTTTATATCCATGGGAAATGTCATAGGGTTATAAGGAGAACTTGTTGTTTTTTTAGTCTGACATATCCTAATCTACAATTAATAAATAAACGAGAATTCAGGAATCATTCTTTTCCATTCTGGTGGATGAGTCAAACTAACAAAAATTTAACATTTATAATAATTTTTGATTATCTGACGCTGGAGATGAAATTATTTTTGACATGACATTTCAATTCCATAGCCATCGCTATCAATAAACATCGTGAGATTTGTGGACGATTACAAAAGTTGAACAGATCACCAATAATTGCTTCTAATTCAAAAACTTGAGTAGATAGGTACAGGTATGATATACATGAATGAGTAGGTAATGTGAACTGCTATTCGATGCAATGATGAAATACAGGGTGTTCCATTTGGAAAAATTGACTTTCAGTCATTTTTTCAGGAGAATAAATTAAATGAATTTTTGTAACACCCTGTATGAAATAAAATGAGATCTCACTACAGGACAATGAGCCTTCTGGTATTCCTTGAATCCATACTGAATTCCATCGTCTTAGTAAGTCACAGCTGAAAAATATTGACAAAAAAAAATACAAAATAATCAAAACGTTTACAGATAGGTATTAGGAAATATTGAGAAAAGTTGTCACAAAGTTGTAAGGGTCTTTATTCTGCGGCCCTTACTTTGACACTCTGTTCAGGACAGGAGACTACTCTGGTATTTGACAGGGGGGATTCTCGAGCGCCAGATTTTTGATAAAGGTGATTTACTTCACCTGCTCCCCCCAACTTAGTCGGGAAGGAGGCCCACAGTAGCAACAGTGGAGAAAGGTGCAGGAGGTATACGTACCTCGGTACCCACAGTATAATCCAGGGGTCAATGGTATTGAATTGACCAGGAATCAATAAGTAGCCAAGGGAGTGTAGGCTTTAATTACACACCCTGGGTCTAGCCTGGAATACTGGTTGCTATTTCTGGTCTGGATAATTACAGGAATCAAAGCAAAATATCTCTCAGGTCTTTGATATTTTAAGGTTAGGTCTGGAAAATTATTTATTCAACTATTTCATTATTTCTACCTGGAGAATCGGAAACACAGTTCTAAACGAATTAAACAGATTCAATTTCTATTTATCTTTTCTTTTCCTTCGATTTTTCTAATTTTCTAATATCGGATTTTTAGTGAGGTTAATTAATTATATTTTTCCATTAATGTCAATAGTTCATGAAACATAGAACACCGCCTGACGGGATACAAAGCACAGAGACACCGGTGCACAGGACTCGATTTCTCAAGGAAAAGAAGAAGAAGAGTTGTTAACTGGCTTGTCAGTGTCAGTCGTCAGTCAATAATAATATTCTGCAATTTTGACAAATGAAAATATTGAAAATCACTAAATAAATTATTGAACTATTTGGATTTGAAAACAATGACAACAGAGAAGGAAATATGAAATATGCAATCACAAAATCCGTTTATTCAATTTAGAGTTCTGGAATGAAATGAGGCTATAAACAGGATGAATAACACTGGTGAAAAATATACAAACTTACATGTGTAACAGGAACCACTATACAATACTATTTTACACTGGTTTTGAATGAACTATGAGAGCACTAAAAGATCAGCTTGAGAATCAAGAGCTTGAAGAGCAACGGAGATCAGGTAGTGTAGACTTGTAGAGAAGAGCTTAGAGAGTGTCGAATCCTTGGCTGTCTTCAGTATTTATGCACTGCTTTGGCCTTGGCACAAGGACAAGTAAATCTGGAACCTCATTGGTCAAAACTCCCACCTTGTCATGGCTCATGGCCATGGCCACTAAATCTGTCCTTGAAAAACACATGTGCACCTCCAACACAAAACGCGGAAAAAATAATATTACACTCTGAATGGGCACAGGAACAGGATCTACTACCTTTGCTTATGCTACTGAATGAATTTGGCTGGAAAATATTCAATAACAACAGAGTTATGAGCAGTCAAACATTCATCATTTCAACTGATAAATAATTCAATCAAATTTCATATCATAAGCAAAGGGTTGAAAAATATGGAAGTCTTTAGGGTTGTATTGATGTTCATGTGAGTTTACTATCAGGAAAAGCTTTGTGAAGTCAGGAATCAATGCATTACTCAGCTCTCTCAGGATTTCAGTTTTCGAGATTTCGAACAGGTGAAATTCAACTAGAATCAGGCTCAGGTACTCAAATTTTGATCAAAACCAGTCTAGTAATGAAGCTGGTCAAAAACACTTCATTACAAAGTGTTGTAGATTCTGAAAATAATATTATATACAGGGTGTTCCATTTGACCTAATATCAAATTTGCTATTACTTCTTGGTAGAAGCGGCAACACCGCATTATTGAACATATTTCAGAAAGATAGAGCGGGCTCGTTTATGCGATCACCCCAACTTTCAGAACGGTCCTTTGGCTGGTTCGCCAGGAACGTCTAATGAACCGTTTCAATCAATCACCCTGTATTTGCCCATATGTCTCAAATAAAGTTCACAAAAATAAGAACATTGATGGGGTATAATTTTATCCAAAGGTATTATTGTTACATGGTTGTTTCAGGTATATACACTAATATACATGGTCTCGCCGATTTCATAGTGACAGTATTGATATTTCCTGAATTGTAAGCCATATAGAAAGTTATTTAAACCTCTCCAATATAGTGTTTCGAAGTTTGAAAAAACTAGCTGTTCCTGAAATGTTTTGAAAAAACTGAAGATCAGTGATTTCGTTTTTATTCATTTTCTGGCTCGATATTCGAGAAAAAAATTGTGAATCTCAATGTTATGAAGGTGTATCAATACCGTAGTCATGATGATTGATATTTTGTTTTCTTATTATCATGGCTTACCACATTCGAAAATATGGGGCTGTTCAATTTCAAGCATTGATAACTAACAAAACACGGTTTTTACTGTTTGTCGCTGTTTTATGTGAAGTGAAGTTCAAAGTTTGAAGTAAAGTTCACGATTGTAGCATAAGATTCAACTGAGTTAATTAAGAACTGTGACAATAGTATTTAACATCAACGTCATTAATATTGTATTACAAATTACACATGTAAACGTCAATTTACTTGTCTATGATCCCGAGACCGGTTAACCAAGGCAGATTGGGGGCCATTCCTGTTACTGAGATATGTAATTTATATAACAAGAATGAAAGTATTTGAAAAAAAAATGATTCTATACAGATAAAATTCTAGACATTTTCTTTATAGGGCAATACTTTTCAATATGAATCCCCGTGAAAGTTTGAAAAACAAACATATCTTTCAAATAGAAAAATCTTGGTCCGAAATTGCTCCGAAATGGTTTTAGCGTTTTTCAACCAAACTACATCAATTCAAATAAGAAGATATGATGATTCTATACAGAAAAAATTCTAGACATTTTCTTCATAGGGCAATACTTTTCAATATGAATCCCCGTGAAAGTTTGAAAAACAAATATATTCAAATAGAAAAATCTTGCTCGGAAATGGTTTTAGCGTTTTTCAACTAAATAACATCAATTCAAATTAGAAGATAATATGATGATTCTATACAGAAAAAATTCTCTCTATAGAGCGATACTTTTCAATATGAATCCCCGTGAAAGTTTGAAAAACAAATATATCTTTCAAATAGAACACCGAACATCTTTATATTTTTTCGAAATTTGTGATTTGTTGTGTTTTTGAGATACCTTGTATAACATTTTCACATACATCTAGAATGGAATATTATTTTTCCTTCAACATATACCACGATGTGAATATTCATATTTCACCTTGTTGCCTGAATGAATAAAATAATTTCATGACAATTCAATGACATATTTCCAACCAACATCATCAAATATAGATACTAGGTAACTGAATTTTGATTCATTTGATCAAGGGGTTGTATGTAAATCAAATGGAGATCAAAACATGCTCATTCCATATTCTCATCTCCAGAATTATCTCCATCTGAATGAAGTAGATCAGATTCCTTCAAAATATAATCATCATTAAAGTTGTGTCCTTTGCCCCAATCGATTATTTCTTTTTCTGCATCCTTCTCTTCATCCGAGTTTTCTTCATCTGAATCCTTCTCTTCATCCGAGTTTTCTTCATCTGAATCCTTATCTTCATTTAAGTTTTTCCCGTCTTAATCCTCCTCTTCATTGGAGTTCCTTCCATCTAAATTCTTCTTTGCATCAGAACTCTTTTCCTCAAAGTTAGTGATCATTTCATCCACATCACTCCCATCAGAATCCCTCTCTTCAAGTAAATTCATCTGTTGGTCATCTATAATGATTTGCTTTTCATTTATGATAGTTGGCTTGGCTGAAAAAATTTGTTCTAGTGGAGTGATCAACTGATCATGGATTTTTTCTGGCCGAGATAGGTGAAAAGTAGAGTGTTAGATTAACAAATATGGTATTTTTGAATTGGTTTTTGGAAAATCTGCATCTACCCAATAAAAAATATACAGGTAACTCAACAAAGGACATGGATAAAGGTATATCATTTCCAGGTTAATAAGGTATAATATTCAAGAAATTTTTGTCACATGTTCACAGGAGGAATAATTGTGGTAGTTAAATAGTGGGTGATTTTTTTTTTCGATATCTTTTTCATCCATAACCTTATTTACAAACCATATATTATGATGATGTTGATAACAGAATAATGGAGTTCTCCGGAGGTTAATCTGACCGTTTTTTTTTTCAATTCGAGACAACGGCCGAGGTTATCGCGAGTGTGGAATTTAATCACCCCGTACATACACAATTTTATTCTCAAAGTACCATTTAATGGCTCGTTTTAAATTTTCAACTCTTATTTGAAACATTTTTTTCATCAGACTTCAATTAATTCAACAAAAAAATAATATCTGTTGTGGAAGTGCATATATCTGAAAATGGAGTTTTTGATTGACAAAGAATGACTTTGTGATTTTCCTCTTTTGTCAAAAATGTAAAAGAATTATTTTTGTTATGGGTTCAAAATTCAGATTTACCTATTAAAATAACTGAAGTCATATGAGAAAATATCTTTTAACAAAATTTGGTAAGTAATTTTTTTCTGTTTTTCAATATTGAGAAGAGAAAAATATAGTTTTCCATTTGAAAAAACAGAGTGACCCTGCAATGACCCTGGAAAAGACTCCAGAATTGAGAATGGATAGCACTGTTCCACTCCAATTTGGAAATTACACTTTTTTTTTTTTCAAATTGCATTATGAATATGAAATGGAATAGAAATGAGCACTGAAGAAATTTGAATTGAAAATTTAGGTCTTTATACAAAGAATATAGTTGATAGAGATCCCAAAAAGACAATAACATATCATTTTTTTTTTTGGAAGAAAATATTATGAATACTTGGTGTTGAACATTTTTCCCAAAATCAACTTTATTGAATTATGAGACTATTATTCCTAATATTTCAGAAACTGAAAACAACTTGATGACTCTGTCAACACAATGAATGGCATTCAAAAAATTGAACTCTTCACCAGTTCAACCAACAAAGTATTTGACAGTTGCAAAGTTGACAATGTCCCATGTACATTATAGCTACTCACATCTAGTCACACGATTCAAATCCGATATCTTTGAGGAAATATGTACCCCAATTTTGCTCAGGTCGAAATCTACACTGACCTCATCTTGTCCCTTCTGAAGAAGATAATGTAGAGTAGAGTAGAGTAGAGTATATTCATTTGACTACATTACAATGCATGTTTGTAGCACGTCATAAAAACGACAATACTATAGAAATACATCACATATAGTATAAAAATATTGTAGATTACTGTAAAATAGCATTAAAACATAGAAAATAGATTGAAGAATAAAAAAAAAAACATAGAAGTAGCATAAAATTGGAAATTTGGCGAGACGAGTTTTATTCTCTACAAGGTCTGAAATGTCCAATGTATTCCTCTGTGGAATAAAAGCAATGCATCAAAAGTAAGTTTTTTATCCTTATTTTGAATAAGTTTATACTTAAAGATTTCAATTCTGGTGTAAGTATATTGTAGCGATAATAATTCAGTGAATTTTTCTTAGATTTAGTTAGGCGGAACTTTTTTGATCTCAGGTTATCTGCTTGTCTAGTACCATGGCTGTGTATATCAGATTGCTTAGTGATCATCGAGGAGTTTTTGTGAATCTCTATCAGAACTTGAAAAATAAACAAACACGGCAAGGGCATTATTCTGTGTTTAATAAACAAAGGTTGTTTGTATATATCTAATAGAAGAGAAATAAATATGAAAATTTTTCAGCATCTCAAAAAAAGTAATATTTCAGTAGTGACATTATGTTTCATGGTAAAATTTTCAACAAACTTGGTTGATTTAGAACTTCAGGCAATTCTATAATTAAAAACATGATGAAATTCCTAATCAATTCAAATAGACCTTTTAGGCACACCTTGTATAACTGAATTTTTGTCAGAATGGAATTTTTCGAGGACAAATTCCATTTTCAAACTAGTTATAGAGAGACTGATTATTGTTCCTATGCCTATCCATTTTTATGACAAACCCAATGCTTTGACAATGTTTTCATGACCATTGAAATATGCACATAATCAAAAAACTTTTGAAGGGTTCGCAGTTTTGATCATTGAGTTTGTCATATAGATTGAGTCTCAGGCAATTACATCAGTTTTTGTTTATCTA
The DNA here is from genome assembly GCA_918026855.4 of Phaedon cochleariae. NCBI lineage: Eukaryota > Metazoa > Arthropoda > Insecta > Coleoptera > Chrysomelidae > Phaedon > Phaedon cochleariae. Next base: position 10,950,656 of record OU896717.1, read on the forward strand.
GTTTGGAAATAGGATTTTCCCTTTAAAAGTGCCCAATTTGGCCCACCCTGTACACTTTGTGTCCAAGATAAGAATGAAACAGTTTTGAAAATATCAGAAAATGAAATCATTTTAGAGATTTTTGTTTCAGACCTCTGATCAGAATTCTTGTTTTCAGATGGAGGAGTAATACCAAAATAATGATGGCCAAATAAGAAGAAAGGAAAGAATAGATACAAAATGATTATCAGTGAGAAAATAATACAACAATATAAATAATTACCTCTTATGGCCTGCAATTTATTAGGGTCCAGAGGTGGCCTGGCATCTAATTTCTTTATCCGGTTACTTGTTTTTCCAGTAACTGACGAATTTTGCAAAACATCAATCCCAAAGATTGCAACTGCTATATTTCTCACAAATTGGGCCCCAGATCGTGCGGACACGAGGCATGAATTATATGTGGACTTTTTAAGGAAAATATCTTGGCCAATATGCACCAGAAAATTTGAGATTTATTGAAGATTATAAGGAATAGATTGTCATTGAGCGATCATTTTTTATTTTTCCTGATATTCTTTTCAAATGCTTTCATTAAATTAGAATAAGTATTGCATTTCCAAAAGAAGGACGTGACTCGCTCATTCTCATTTAATCCACAAGCAGAGTATTAGCATTCGGCAGAATGACAACTGAAATTTCTTATTTATCTACTCAGATCTGCCTTATACCATTTTCAAGGTCGAAGGTCATGAAAGTATTACAGCTACATCAACCCCTATAGGATGTTCGATTTCATAAAATCACTCCTAAATGATAGTGGCAATAATTTTTTAAGGACAATAATTGTGGACATGTCAATTCAACTTTCAGTTTCCAATCTCAACTTTAAAATGGATTATCTATTTGAAGTCATGATATGCTGATGGTATTTATTTCAATTTTTTTCAATTCAGTAGACATTTTTTATTGTTTCCATCCGTGGCTTACTAGGAAAAAATAATTAAATGTATCAGTGTTTTTAGCACTTCTGTGAATCCTGATTATAAAGAATTGTACATCATTTTGGAAGGCAAAAAACGAATGAATTCATTATTCACATTACACCCTGTATATCTTCACAGATATACAGGGTGTTACAAATTCGAGGCTAAGCATGGGGATCTCGGTAACCTCAAGAGATACAGAGTAGGTCAAATTGGGGCAAAGTTGCGCCATTTTATGTTCAACAAAATGCTGCTTTGAAATTTCAATTATTTCCGGAGATATCCGGAAAGAAAGGAAAATATGTAAAATCGTTGTTATGTATTTCTCAGTTTATTTGAAGAGAGATTTCAAAACGAATGTCACTTATCATCATTGCACTTTTCCTCTTTTACAAAATGAAACTGTCAAATTGGAAATCCGACGTTCCTTCTTCTAGCGGCCATAATCAAATTTATTTTTTCAAATACGGACCTGAATTTTTTATTTATTTTTTCGATGGTTTTAGATCTCCTTGAAATGATGGTGTACCAAAACAATTCATAAAATGTTTACTTCAGTGAAAAAATATTTCCGTTTGCGTTTGAGCATTCATTTGCTTTTTCTCAAACTCCCGTAGTACTTCCCACTGAATAGTATATTAGACAAAGACAAACAAATAACAAAAACACTGTGTTAGACAAAGATGAGTATCTCCATACCTTTTATAAACATTATTTTCACTGAAGCGAACATTTTATGAATTTTGGTACACCATCATATCAAGGGGACCGAAAACTTTCGAAAAATGAAATAAAAAATTCAGGTCCGTATTCAAAAAAATAAAGTTGATTTGACAATTCCATTTTGTAGTGGAAGAAAAGTGGCGATGATGAAGTGACATTCATTTCGAAATATCTATTCAAATGAAATGAGAAATAAAGATTTTTTTTTCAATTTCATATCAGCATTGTTTTGAGCATGAAATTGCGCAACTTTGCCCTAATTTGACCTACTCTGTATACCTTATGGTTACTGAGATCCCCATGCTTAGCCACGAATTTGTAACACCCTGTAGATGCCCAAAAATAATGAATGTTCAAAATCACCCTGTACCTTATCAACAGAATCACTTATACAGTGTGTCCATTTAGTGCGTAATTCTTCGATATCTCGAAATCAATTATCACAAGAGAAAAACTTTGGAGAAAAAACTTTTTCAGTTACTGAAGTTGCTCATTTCGAAAATATTTCCTACAATACTGGGTGTTTTATAAAAGCGGGACAACTCGAAGACGATTTTTTTCAAATGGAACACCCAGTATTGTTCATTCGAAATTCATTCCGCTTAAGTTCAGCTCTACATCGCTGTGAAAAAATTTGAATTTGGTTGCGGCGTTGCCAAGTTATAATTGATGAACTCATTTTTACTACTACTGAAGGGTCATGTTCAATTGGGTATGGTATATTTATTTATTGAAATTTCGAAAATATTTTTGGCATACAGTAGTGGCAAGGTCTCACGTATACCAATCCAGTAATCTTGTGAGATAATCCTCTACAGGGTGCTAAAATTTACATTCTGAATATTGTAAGATTCAGACGACGATCATAAGAATTTTTCAAATGGAACACCCTATATTTTTCATCACAAATTTATTTCGACATCATTCGCCTTTTCATCGCAGAAGAAAAAATCAAAATCGGTTTCGGCGTTTTCAAGTTATGAGTAATTTCCATATTGTTACTACTATATTTCTGGAAAATTTGTACGTCATGATGATTCCTTAATTTGATTTGAGTGTGGGAATATTGCTTGCCACATGACATTCGAGGTTCTACATAGATCATTCAGGTATTTTTGTGATATGTGCATCGTCCAAATTTGAAACATTTCGTAATCTTGTTACTTATGATTCAAATAATATGTGAAACAAACCAACATGCCAACAACATGAAACAACTCCTACAATACAAACATTGAAGATGCGGATTGCGAAAATTGGAATTTTTTTTTTTTTAAAATGGGCCATTTTTTATTGTCGTTATTCCCACAATCCAAATCTTTATTTAACTTGATGAAGGTAAACATAATGATACAAACAATATGTCTCTTCTACGCGGCTTTTGGGAGGGAATCCAGCAAAATGTCTAATCAATCCATATATTTGATTGTGGCGATGTTTGACAGGTCATTACACAAATATTTCGAAAAATATTCAAACTTGAAGAGCCTGTGAATGTTTCTTTTGTAAAAAATATATGAATGGTCAATGAACAGATTTGATTATACCGTAGCAACGCAATATTTCCACAATACAAATAAATGAAAGAACTATGACGTGCAAAATACCACGAAATAGTAGTAAAAATAAGGAAATCAACCATAACTTGACAACGTCGCAACCGATTCCGATTGTTTTTCCAGCGATAAAAAGGCGAAAGATGTCGAAATGAATTTTTAGAATAAAAATACAGGGTGTTCCATTTGAAAAATTTTGATGAATGTCATCTGAATCTTGCAAAATTCTAAATGCAAAATTGAGCACCCTGTTCAAGAACATGTCGCAAAATTACTGGATTGATATACCTTGCTTCTACCGTATGCCAAAAATATTTCCAAAATTTCAATAAATGAATATACCATGCCCAATTCAATATGACTCTTCAATAATGGTAAAAATAGATTCATCAATTATAACTTGGCAATGCCGCAACCGATTCCAATTTTTTTTACAGCGATATGAAGGTGAACCTCGGCGAAATTGATTCCGAATGAACAATACTGGGTGTTCCATTTAAAAAAACTCTTCTTCGAGTTGCCCTGCTTTTATAAAGCACCCAGTAATGTTGAAAATAATTTTGAAATGAGCAAATTTAGTAACTGAAAAACTTTTTACTCCAAAGTTTTTCTCTATAGGTTATGACTTGCGAGATATCGAAGAATTACGCACTAAATGGTCACACTGTATGAAATCTAATCAGGCTATTTCACCACTTGACTGAGGTCACCAGGTAAAAAACTGTTTTAATTGTGTCACATTAATGTCAATACCACAACATGCATGGTACCCACTGAACATTTTTATCAGATATCCTTTCAAACATTGGTGAATATAACATATAATTTAACTTTCAAAATCATGTTTTTTCAGGTAATAGAGTCCTCCATCTTGCTGGTTCATTCTGAATTTGTGATAAAATTAAAACATTTGAAAAATAATTATTCTGGTTTTTCTAAAATGAAATTCAATACTTCACCAACATGAGAGTATCAACTTGTAAGCACACCTCAATAAACCAACAGACCAGTATTCAACACTAATAATTTGGTGCGTTGCATTACTTAATAAGATATTGGAATAATTTATTGAAGAAAAAAAATAAATTACTTAGTTATCATTAAATTTACATACTGCTTTCAATAACAATAATAACAGGACTATTTCATAATTTGGGGTGAATTTAAAATTGCTTACAGGCCATGGGAAATGCAAGAATGAAGAATGAAATGTATATTCTCAACAAACATTAATCTCAACATATAGAAAAAGCTCAGTCAGAACATACTTCCTTGCATACTTCCATACATTGTGACTTCTAGGAAATCATCAACCAACTAAAAAAGGAAAATTATATACATTGTTACTTTACCTCATCATCAACAATCTGTCCAATTTTTATATCTGCAGGTTTCTGAACCATATCATGAGTCAACTTATTCTTGAAATCTGTAAATCAAGTATCCATCAAGTACCAACTGGTTTCAAAGTGAGAGCTCACTTTCACACCTTGACCTGAAGAGTACACCTATATCAAATTAATACCAAACTCACCTTTCAGTAGATCTTTAACTTCTTTTTGGAGTGACACATTTAGATCTTCAAAATGTTTTGTTTTTGTTTTTAATGACTCCTTCTCACTTTTCAAATTGCACATCATTCTCTTTTTTCAGTTCATTAATGATTTTCTGGATGTCATGAGGTATGGAAGTATAAGGGAAGTATCTTCTGACTGAGCTTTTTCCATATGTTTATAGAGAATTTTCATCTCATTTTTCTTTCTTGCATTTTCCATGGCCTGTAAGCAATTTTAACTCCTCAAAGTATGAAGGAGTCCTGTTATTATTGTTATTAAAAACACATCATGCATAATCTATATAATAGTAGGTGATTTAATGAGAACTAAACAATGTTGGAAATATCAAGCGTTTTGAAGAAGAAGAAAACAAACAAAAGAATACTTATGAAAGACTTCTTGCAAAGTTTTCAGAATTCCTGCCCAACCTAAAGCCAGAAAGTATATTGGTTGACTTTGAAGTGGCATCTTTTTCTGCGTTTTCCAAATTATTTCCAGGAGTGGCAATTGTAGGATGTTTCTTCCATCGTACTCAGAATCTGTGGCGCCAAATCCAACATTTTCGATTAACTGAACGCTATAGGTCTTCCGAAGAAACAAGAGTTCAGTGCAAAATGCTGGCCTCCTTGGCTTATGTACCAATAAAAGACGTCCAATTTGCACTGGAAATCATAACAGAAAATTTCCAACAAGAGTTGAGACCAATTGTAGACTACTGGGAAAGAAACTATGTTGGGAAAAGAATAGAGAAGATTGAACCAAGGTTCAAAGTTGAAATGTGGAACCTTTTCGAAAGATCATTAAGAAATTTGCCTACCACCAACAATTCTTTAGAGGCTTGGCATCTGTCCTTTCAAAACTCATTGGATTGTTACAACCCCTCTTTATACAAATTAGCTCACCAATTGCTGAAGGAACAAAATTTCACTGAAATCTTTGTCAATAAATATAGAGTTGGTTTCAGAAATGATGGTGCAGGTAATAGTAAATATGAACAAAAAAAGAGAGAATCAAGGTTTTGCCCAACAATTACTCATTTAGAAACCTACAACAACATTTGCGCTCAGTAGCATATAATTTATCGTTGTAACTCTGTCGAGGTTTTTCATTGTAGTTAAAAATCTTCATTATTGTTATTAAATGTATATTTATATATATATTGTCGATTTGATTCATTGTGTCTGTGTTGTTCATCAATTCATAAACTATGAGTAGTGGTACGAAATAGCGCAGGAACAAAATTGCGCGCGAAAATGAAGTGCAGGATCTATGATTAGGTTTGTTCGTTTGTTAGAGTAAAGACTCATTCTTCAAATACAAGGTGTTTCAAAATGAGTCTATACCCTAGCAAACAAACTAACCTAATCATAGGTCTACTTTAACAATCCAACGGCATACCTAGTATCAAGTTACTTCGTTTGTAAGGGTATTCTCCTTTTGAAACATCTAGTATTTGAAGAAATAGGCCCTGACAAACGAATTAACGTAATCATAGATGATGCACTACGTTTTCGCGCTCAAATTTGTCCCTGCGCTATTATGACCCTTCGCTATTTTGTCTCTGCGCTATTTCGTCTCTGCGCTATTTTGTCTCTGCGCTATTTCGTCTCTGCGCTATTATGTCCCTGCGCTATTATGACCCTGCGCTATTATGTCCCTGCGCTATTTCGTCCCAGTGCCCGCCACACTCACTCACTCTTTGACATCATTGGAACACCGTAGAAAGGTCGGCGACCTGTCACTTTTCTATCGATACTTCCACGGGAAATGTTCTTCGGAAATCTCTGCTATCATCCCTTCACTAGCAATACCAATCAGACGAACTAGACAAGCCCAGTCAGCACATCCTTTCGTTGTCAACCTCGAAAGATGTCGAACAGCACTTTATCAAGACTCCTTCATCCATAGAACGGCTAGGCTCTGGAATTCATTGCCTGTGGAAGTATTCCCAACAACATATAATCTCCAAAAGTTCAAAAAAAATTACAATACCTACCTCCTGTCCCTATCCTCCCTAGGAACGCACGATGTTCCTTGAACATTATAGGGATTCCCTTTCGTGCGCTCCAATCGATAAAAAAAAATTAATTGTATATACCCTGAATAAAGTTATACTCGTTGAAAAAACAGGTTGTGGGCCCAGAAGATTTCCAAAAATTTAATCTGCAAGAAATTACACTGAAAAAATGAGTGGAAGTCAGATGAAAATTGAAACCCTCGGAAAAGATAACTACGATACCTGGAAGCTGCAGGTAGAAGCAGTATTGGTAAAAAACGAGTTTTGGGGATATGTAGATGGGTCTATTGCCAAACCAAATGCTGAGGATCAATCACCAGAAACATTGAGATCAGTTGAAAAATGGGAAATGGGCGATAGGAAAGCAAGATCGGATCTTATCTTGTGTATCAGTCCGTCAGAGTTAAAACAGATTAAATCTTGCCGAACTTCAAGAGAGATATGGCTGAAGCTAGAAAGTATCTATCAGTCAAAAGGGCCTGCAAGAAAAGCAACTCTTCTGAAGAAATTGACTTTGAATAAAATGAGTCCTAGAAAATCCTGGAACATCCGATTTCAAGTTCAAATGCCATAAATGTCATAAGGTAGGGCATAAAGCTTTTGATTGTCGAGTACCAACGAAGAAGAACTCATTCCACACTGTGAATCAAGTAGAAGAGAGTTACATAGTAGAAATTCTCCAAGAACAAGTTTTCATGACAGACGTCAAGAAAAATTATACATGGTGTTTAGTTGTACTTCTCATATGAGTACTGCGGCAGAAAATTTCACAGAAATTAGTCCATGCTCGAGGATGTTGAACTTGGCGAATGATTTCTCAACAGAAATCAAAGGAATTACCAGTTGCGGATGGAAAAAGTGAAAAGTCACTTCGATTGAAAAATACACTGCATGTTCCCGATTTACGAACAAATCTGATATCAGTTTCAAAAATCACGAATAAAGGACATGAAGTATTGTTCAAACAAACAGAAGCTGTAATTTTGGATGAAAACAAGGAAGTTGTAGCTGTAGCTGATCGAATTGGTGATTTGTATTTTCTCAGATCATTTACAGAAAAAGTTAGTATGGCAAATTTTGAACCAAATTCGAAAATAGATGAATGGCACCAGAAATTTGGACATTTGAACGAAGCTAACTTGAAAGAAATATGTCGAAAGAAACTTGTGTCTGGAGTACATTTTGGAAAGAACGAGAAATTATCACCATGCGAAATATGTTTGCGAGGAAAGCAAACTCAAAACCCATTTCCGGTAGTGAGTTCAGGAAGAACTGAGAAATTATTGGAAATTGTTCATTCTGATGTGTGTGGCCCGATGAGGACACAGTCTATAGGAGCAGCAAAATACTTTGCAGTTTTCATCGATGACAAAACCAAGTGGTGTGAAGTATATTTCCTGAAAAACAAGCCTGAAGTCTTCGAAGCATTCAAGAAATACAAAGCGTATGCAGAAAACCATACAGGGGAAAGAATAAAATACTTGCAATCAGATAATGGTTCAGAATATCGTAACAAATCATTTGACGATTTCCTCAGTATGAATGGTATTCGAAGAAGACTAACTGTTGCTCATACTCCACAGCAGAATGGAACTTCAGAAAGGAAGAATAGAACACTAGTAGAAATGGCACGATGCAGCTTGATACAGTCGAAACTACCACCGTCGTTCTGGGCTGAGGCTATATCAACTGCGAACTATGTTAGAAATAGGTGTCCATCAAGATCACTGGATGGTGAAACCCCGTATTACCTATGGAACAAGAATATACCTACGGCAGCTCATTTCAGAACTTTTGGGTGTAAAACTTTTGCACTGAATAAAAACCCATCAAAAGGAAAATTCGATGACAGATCAGTAGAATGTATATTCGTTGGATATTCGGATGAAGCAAAAGCTTACAGACTGATCCAAAATCGAAGAAAATTATAATAAGCAGGGATCTGAAATTCTTGAACCAATTCGGTGATCACAATGAATATGAAGAATTTATGGAAGATATATCCAGAACAAATTCAATGACCAAACAAGAACAGGAAAGAATAATTTCAATCGATGAAAATCCAAGGATCATGACAGAAAATGAAAATGATAATCATTCCAAAGAAAATCATGAAGACCAGGAAGCAGAGGATGATGATATTGAAGTTTTCACTGAAGAAATTGTTATAGAAAATCAAGACGTACCTAGTACGTCAAATAGAGGAAGGGAAAGACCAAGAATTCTACGAGATGGAAAACGAGGAAGACCTAGAAAAGAATATAAAGAAAAGCCATTGTCAAAAATCCCAACTACATCGTCAGAATCAGAGGAATCACTGGAACCACAATCGCATGTGGATTATTTTGTTGCTGTAGCAACACCAAGCTCAGTCAGTGTTGATGAAGCTCTCTCTAGTCCGGAAGCTGAAGAATGGAAATAAGCTATAAAGAAAGAGCATATAGCACAAATCAAGAATAAAACTTGGGAAATTGTAGACTATTCGGAAAATAGGAAACTATTAGGAAACAGAATAGTTCTACAAACTAAGTACAAAGCAGATGGAGAGGTGGCAAGAAGAAAAGCACGACTGGTAGCAAAAGGTTATGCACAGCAATATGGTTCGGATTTCCAAGAAACTTTCGCTCCTGTCATAAGATCAAGCTCTATACGTCTTATGATGGCATTATCAGTGGAACTCAAACTGATAGTACATCAAATGGATGTAGTTACTGCTTATCTGAATGGGGATTTGGACGTAACAATTTTCATGGATATACCAGATATTTTAGAAGACATTTTGGAAGAAACAAAAGAATGTCAAAGTGAAGATTCAGATGTCATCAAAACATCTAAATTATGGCTGGAAAAAATTAAAAGCGGAAAAAAAAACATGTTTGATTAAAAAGGCCTTGTATGGACTTCACCAGTCTGGTAGACAATGGTATAAAAGGCTAGATATGGAATTAAGAAGGTTTGGATTGGAACAATTGAACATTGGAGAAACAGTAATTATGATAGGCATTTATGTTGACGATATCATAATTGCAACTAATAACGTTAAAGAATTATTGATTTTGAAAAAGAAGTTATCTAATGCATTCGAAATGAAAGATCTTGGCCCGATAAATTATTGCCTTGGAATTGAATTCAGACAACATTTCGAAACTGAAGAAATCACATTGTGTCAGAAAAAATTCATAAAGAATATTCTTGAAAAATTTGGGATGGAAGACAGTAAACCTATAGGCACACCTCTCGACGCAAATGTAAAGTTAACATTGCCAGATAATCCAAATGTAGAAATAATGAAGCAGTATCCTTACCAGTCCTTGATAGGATCTCTTATGTACCTAGCGGTCTCCACAAGACCTGACATAGCATATACAGTGAGTATGTTAAAACAATTCAATACCAACTATGGTATAAGTCACTGGAAAGCAGCAAAGAGGGTTCTTCGCTATCTGAATGGCACAGTGGACTATTCATTGAAATTCCAGAGAACGGGCGAAAAACTCACGGGGTATACTGATGATGGGGATCTTGTTTTCAAGACAGAAGATCTTATACCGGATATATATTCAAGATGGCCGGTGCAGCTATTAGTTGGGAAGCACGAAAACAAAGAACAGTTGCATTGTCAAGTACCGAGGCCGAATATATGGCACTTACTGAGGCCTCGAAGGAATCAGTATATTTAATGAACTTTCTGAAGGAACTGAAGATTCCAGAAGAAAGGATCACCATATACAGCGACAATCAAGGAGCAAAACGTTTGGTTGAGAACCCTGTATTTCATTCTCGAACCAAACACATCGACATCAGACATCATTTTGTGAGAGAAGTTTGCAAAATGAATTTAATTGATATTGTTTACCTACCTACTACTGAAATGATAGCGTATATCCTGACCAAGTCTCTGCATGGACGAAAGCGCACATTTTTCAGAAATGGCCTTGGAGTTGTGGAGAACAGAGTTACCTGAAACTTTTGAGAGGAGGTGTTGAAAATATCAAGCGTTTTCAGCACACTCAGTATGTCACTTGTTTTATGAAGTTGTTGATGATAATGTCAGAATTGATTTGTCATCAGGATTATCATTCAATTTAATTGTATATACTCTGAATAAAGTTATACTCGTTGAAACAACAAACAATTGTTTTGTCAATAAATTCCTATTGAACCTCAAAAGAACATTATCTTTTGTAAGCACTTTTCATATGAAATAAGCCAAGAGACATGCAAGTGAATTATTTATCCCTACACATTTACACCTAAATACTCATCAGGAATATCCTCTGTTCAGTCTGAATACTCATGGCCTTTTTCAAATCCAGTGACTTCTTATTTTTCTCTCTAGACATAGATGTTCCTGGTGTTTTTCCTTCCTCTGAACTGCTCTCATCTCCACTCTTTAAGAGTTGTTTCCTAACCATCCTGACTCTTCGAGTTTCTATCACGTCTGTTAACTCTTTTAAAGAATCTATAAACCAGAGCATAGTACTTATTAGGTATATTTATGATGAAACAATTTATAGACACTTAGACCCACAAAAATGCTTGTTATACATTATTGGCGCCAAGTTATTTTTGATTTCTCTACTGTGAACAATAATAACTAAACTGACCCTACATACATTCAACTTATATAATAAGAGAAACTGGAATCAAAAATCTCGTCCATATATTTCCATATTAAGTGGCACTCAAATAGGCATGTTAGACTTAGTTAATATTATGTATATTCACAGGTATTTACCTTTGGCATATATTATTTGGGCCTTATAGTAGTCCCCATCCTTCCATTTTACTGAATATTTCTGATTATATTCAATGTCATCCTTGTTGAACCTTTTTATGTTGGACGCTTGAACTATTTCGCAAACATCATCTTTCACATTTCATTATGTTATGATTCACTTTCTTCATCAGTTAAAACAAATTGCGAAATGCAATAAAACAATAGGTATGTCTTAACCCAGATATGCCTGATGTCCTATATGTAGTACATCTACGCTCGCCCCATTTTTTCCACTACTAACGCCCTCTCTTTATCGGTAGTAGGACTACGCATTCATTTCACATAGAACCATCACAGGCATGACAAAAATGTTCACAGTCTTGCTTCAATCTTGGTCAACAGCAGGTGTAAAGTGAGGTTATTTCAAAAAATGGATGATTGCGGTGTACGCTTTGCTAGGTAAGTTATTATTCAATTCTTATAGTTATGTTCAAATCGTTCTTGTGGTCCCAATATTTAGGTTAATAACCAATGTTTCATATGCCGTATCAGGGGTTTGAGCATTCATGATATTTGTTGTTCATCTCCCGGATTCATTGTTGCCGTCCTACATATAGGACATTAGGCAGCTATATGACCTTTTTTCTTTCCACAGGGGTTTTTCTCTCCATGAAGCAATCGCTTTATTAGAGGAATCTGATGAAGAAACGACGAATGCTATCCGGGATATAACAATTTTTCCTCCAATAAACTCAACTACTGAGTTGACAGATGAAGATTCGGGTGACGAAGAACACTTTTCAATCAACAATTTGCCAGGATCTCAACTTCGCGCTCCAGTTGAGTTGAATTTTCGACACAATGATGATAATATTATTGTTGATGAAAGTTTTTCTTCAGAGGATGATGTGACATTATCTGAGATCAAGAAAACCATAGAGGAAGAAAAGAAGAAATCCAAGAAAGTGAAGACAAAAAAACGGAAAATGAACAATTGGATAGTAGGTGATCTGCCGACTATAGAATCTGATTTCGAGAATAATATTCATAATGAAGAACCACATTCTATTGGCCCACTCGAACTATTCTCCAAATTTTTTGACGAATCTATTTTGGAACTGATAATTCGGGAAACTAATAGGTATGCTCAACAGAAGAATAAAAAAGGCAATATTGAAAAATCTGAGATGAAAAGCTTCATCGGAGTCTTGATTCTCAGTGGATTTATTCGAGTCCCTCGAAGAAGAATATACTGGGAGAGAGAAAAAGATGGGAGAAATGAGTTAGTCGCTGAGGCAATCTCTAGAGACAGATTCGAGTATATCTTGTCCAATTTCCATTTGAGCGATAATGAAAATCTACCACAAAACGATAGATTCGCTAAGGTAAGACCACTTTTCGACCATTTGAAGAATAAATGCTTGGAAAACGCTCATTGTGAAGAGATGCATTCGATTGATGAAGCCATGGTGCCATACTACGGACGGCATGGCTGTAAACAATTCATCCGTGGGAAACCCATAAGATATGGGTATAAGCTTTGGGTTGGTACAACTAGATTGGGTTACATAAATTGGTTCGAACCGTATCAGGGATCATCTACGAATATTAGTGAAACATATGCAGAATTGGGAGTTGGAGCTGGAGTAGTTTTAGAATACGCTGATGCGCTTCGTAGAAAATGGCCTGATAAGAAATTCCATCTATTTTTCGATAACTTCTTCACGTCTTTACCGCTGATCGAAGAATTGACAACTAAGAACTTGCATGCTACAGGAACCGTAAGAGAAAATCGTTTACCAGGAAGCAACCTGATGGATTCAAAAATTTTGAAGAATAAAAACAGAGGGTCATTCGACTTCAAGAAGATTGAGGAGAAGAATATAATAGCGGTGAAATGGCATGATAACAGTATTGTATCTCTTTGCTCGAATTTTTCGGGAGTTGCTCCACTGCATTCGGTAAAGCGATACTCCCAGAAAGAGAAGAAGAATATTCAGGTAGGCATTTGTAAATAATTCATTGTTCTTTCTTTGCTTCACAGAATCAAATTTTTAGGTTGACCAGCCTCACCTAATACACATGTATAATGCTAATATGGGAGGTGTTGATCGTTCTGATCAGAACGTGAGTCTATATCGTGTGGGAATCAGAGGGAAGAAGTGGTACTGGCCTTTGATCGCACACTGTATTGATTTGTCTATCCAAAATGCGTGGCAACTCCATCGTAAAAAAGGAGGAAACTTGGACCAACTCAGTTTCCGGAGGATTATTGCAACGACTTTATTGGTTCAGAATAAGAAAAAAAAATCTTATCAGAAAGGGCATCCTACAAGTTCGAATGAGAATGATATGAGATATGACCGACTTGATCATTTAGTGGTTCCACAAGTCAACCAAACTCGATGTGCCTTGTGTCATCAAAAAACCACTACGAGGTGCTCAAAATGTGACGTTGGACTTCACACAAAGTGTTTTGTTATGTATCATCAAAGAACATAACCAGTTTGAATTATCAACCCCATGTGCCTGATGTCCTAAATGTAGGACGGCAAAATTTTTGTACTTCTTGATGAATAAAAAATGTAAAATTCATATACTTCTTTTATTTCGACCTCAGTTAGATGGAATATTGAGCATTCAGAGTTCTGAATTAATCGAAAAAGATTTAGGCATATCTGGGTTAATACTCTTAATAATAAATTAATATCATCATTACATGGCGGGATGGCGTGATGAATGGGCGTCCCTTCCTTCAGAGTGATAGAGAGGAGCTTCAGTTCAGGTGCCTTCACCGGCTTCACCGAGTTGAGGTTGGAGTTCGACTAGTTCGAAAAATTCGAATTGTAACGTTTTCAACGGCAAGAATTCAGATGAACATGACATTCGGTATAGATGCAATTTTAGACCAATTAAAACGTTTGTAACTATGGCGGTCAATTTCTGTGCTGCAGAAACTTTATATATTCAAGAGTATAAAACAATAAATACAAAACGTTGAACAATAAACGTTGTCAGGATATTCATAGAATATTCTGTGCTGTCTGGAATACGTGGTTTTTATAGATTCGTCGGAGAGGTACTGGGTTCGAATCCGATTACCAACATTTTTCTCCCAAGTGATTTTTTGACAAATGCTGTGAATGTTGATACATATAGTTTGTATTATTATGAAGAATTTTAACTGATGTTTTTCATATACACCTGTTGGTGAAAATTCGATATTTTATGAATAGCTACTACCTCAGCATTCGAAAGTTCTATAGAATGTATCAATAAATGAGAAAATAGTTCACCCATAACCGCTATCACGTTTGTTTTGAAAATGCATCATAACTGAGATGTTCATAAGAAGTATTTTTTCGCGAGATCCCGTTGATTTGCCGGGAACTGATATTCAGTTCCCGTTGCATTTTCGCGTCATAACAGTAATAGGGGAGTATGATAATGACGTCATCATAGTGACGTCACAATTTTTGAAAAGGGAACTGTTTTAGATTTCGCATCTGTGAGCATGGTTACTGGCGGTTATAGTAATTGACAAGTGACATAGTATATCATTATTCTCAAAGTATTATGTTATTATTAGAAGTGAACATATTAATGATTAGTCAAACTATTTTTGAGATACCTACTACTCACTTTTTGAATCAAGAAATGGAAGAACACCATCAAAAAATCATCAATCATTGACAGTACTGTTGGGAACAATTTGAGATGATTTTTGTTGAGCCACCAGAGCGGCCGGAGCCAACGATCATGCATCCAAAATGCAACTGTCCATTTATTATGATCGAAAACAAAAACCCCAGCTGACAGAAATCTGAACGGTTAACCGGTTCATTTTCGCGAGAAATCAAAGAATGAACAGCCTTCGGTTCATTTTCTGGTGGGGGTATAACCGCTCTATTACCGGTGGCTGATCAACGGAAACTCGCGAAAAAATACCTAAGGACTGGTGTTCTTACTCGAGGCTGGTTGCCATGGTTACATTGGTCGAAAACAGCAGGGAGATTCTATTTCACAAATCGTGTCGAATCGGCCATATTTATTCGATAATTGGTATTCAATTTCTCGAATGAATCGTGTAAACTCGATTCGATTCCTCGATAGCTCAAGAGGAGTCGAGTTGATGCGTTTGTCAATCTATCTTTATCTATCATCGAATGTTTCTTTTCATCTTCATCTCAATTTGAGGTTAGATCATCTTGTTTATGTGAACGCACAGCTAAGTGTGTATGTATGTATACAGTAGTAAATACACACAAATAAAAAACCAAATGGCCATGTCTTTCAAACTGAAAGATGCCCATTGGGAAATATTGATATCATTTCTTGAAGAGCATAGTAATATGGCCACAGGGCGATTTTCAGGGCCTAATGGTCGTGAAAGTAATAAAAAGTTATGGGCCCGACTGAGTCAACAATTGAATTCGTTAGGGCTTGGCGAGCGGACTCCCGGAAAATGGCAAAAGGTGAAAACTAGCTGGTTGATTTGATATAACAATATCCAATAACTTTTATTTTCAGACTCGGACTGACTTCAAATACTTGCTCAAAAGAAAGCCAGTATAATACAAACAGATTTATCAAAAACAGGAGGCGGCCCTTCGGAGACCTCACCACTGAGCTCTTTGGAGAAAAGAGCTTTACTGATTTTGGGAGACAGTTTTTACAAGGGAACAGGATGTCCTGAGGTGGCAGTGGTTAGGTAATTGATATCAAGTTTGTAGGAACATTTTCTAGATTTCTTTTTGTATCTTAGATAAGTAATAATGCACCTAGGATGAAGGAAGTTGGTCGTCAGCCACTTGACCAACCATCATCCTCAAGTTCAGTACCAACTTTACGCCCAGAAGCCCATTCAGAACATGACTATTCGTTTCAACCACCTCCTAAAAAAAGAAAAGGAATCATAGATGAAGCATATGAAGAAACAATATCTGTCCTAAAAGAAATTCGAAACGTGGTAGATAGCAGACTGGAACAAATTTCTAACAGCATTGACAAGCTGGCAGAAGTTCTTAAATCAAAATAGTAATTGGTTTCTTGCCAGCCACCCTGCAGTATTATGAGAATATTTTATTTATTTTAGTTGGAGAAAGCCATATTTATTTTGTTTGTATCTTGAATATGTTACAATTTTTTTTTATTTTTGTTATGTTTACTTCAGTTTTTATAATAAAGAATGAAACTGACTTATTTGGAGTATAAAAAAATCCTGTTTTATTTTTTCAAAACAACCTGATGATGCATTCATAAGAACAAAAATTAAATTATGAGTAAGCACACCTAATAAATTTCATAAATTGCCTATCTGAAATATCTATCAATTATGTTATCTCTCATTTGAATTCCTTGTTGATGACCAGGAATATTCTGGGGCAATACTGGATCTGGAAAGTCATCTATTAAAATTTCTTGAAAGGGGATATTTTCCTCAATGCACAAATTATGCAATACTGCACAAACCCGTACAACATCACACATAAATCTGGGATTATAGCGTGCAGATCTCTCCCTCAAAAGGCATCTAAAGCGCATCTTCAATAGTCCTATGCACCTTTCAACACAGTTTCTTGCAGCTATGTGAGCAGTATTGTAAGCTCTTTCAGGACCTTCATCAGGTGGATTAGCAAATGGGGTCATTAAGTATGGTTGCAAAGGATATCCACTGTCCCCCAAGAGCCAACATGCTTCTTGATTTTGATGTAAAGTTCTCATAAACTCATGTGCCTGGGAAACACGCCAAATGTAGGAATCATGTGTTGAACCTCCAAAGCTTGAAAATAAACTTCGGATTCTCAGTTTGTGGTCACAAATTATTTGTGTGTTGATGGAATGAAAGCCTTTCCTATTGATATAATTATGTTCTTCTACCTTAGGCTTCAAGATAGCTATGTGTGTTCCATCAACAACACCAATGACCCCAGGAAACCCCCACCGATTCATGAACTCTATTTTTATAGCATTCCTTTCTTGTACTGTATTTGGTAGGAATATATTTTCATCAATTAAATTAAGGAGTCCGTTTCTCACAGCATAAATACATCTATGGATGCTACTTTGGCTCAGCCCACAATTATATTCCTCACCAACACATCTTTGGTAAGATCCAGTGGCATAAAATCGCAATGCACAAAATACTTTTATTTCTGTAGTTATTCCCTTCCTGCTGGACCTCTCAACCAAGTGGGGCGTTAATGATAGAATAAGTTGACGAACTAATCTCTTGTTTAGTCTGAACAATTCGATAAATCTTTTTTCTGGTAATGAAAATGGATTACTCGAGTGTCTCAACTCTTGTCGTCGACGAATTAGTGTCGAATTTCTTTGCCGGTCTTCGTTTAGAACAATGCGATCCCTAACAATCGGTAACATTTCAATTTAGTTGCACAAATGTATGTCTATAAACAAGAAAACAACAATTATTGATATTATTTACTAATATTTATTTATCATAATTATCAACATAACCTCTAATACTGCTACGAGTACTACGGAAAACTACGGATTCCATCAAAAACCCGACGATTTCCGAAATGATATTCGATCGTGAAATGGAATGAGGAAGAAATTTCATATCGAGTTTATCATCGTATCGTACGATAATCGACGGTCGTGAAATAGAATCTCCCTGCTGACGGTTCTTGTTCAGAAAGTGTCTGTACGAGGCGCTGCGATTTATTGATATTCACGGTTTTCAAGTTATGATGATGTGAATGAAATATGAGATATTTACTTTCAAAAATAGTTATTTTCACGAAAATATACAGGGTGTTCCGAAACTATTGTGCCAAAATTCAAGGGTTGGTAGATTTCGCCAAAACAAACGTTTTTCACTCATTAACCCATAGGCGCATGCGCATGCGTTCAGTGATAATAGCGCATTAAGGTCCGCGCAGTGGTATCCCCTCGGACACGGGGAAACGTGTTTGTACCGGAAACCGTGTTAGTAAATAACATTGAATCACAAGCAATATTTGGGAGAGTTTATTGAAAAAAACACCACAATTTAGATTGAGTTAGGTTTTACACATTGCCACGACGCAATAATTAATGAGAAGCCTACGCAATACGAGTGTCCAGAGCGCAGCGATTGGTCTCGATTCTCAAAATCGGTAGAGCTGAGCACTCAATATCGATATTATTTATTTATGTATGTACATACGTCAAAATCGGTAGAGCTGGGCACTCAATATCGATATTATTTGAGTATGCACATATGTTAAACTTTTTTCTTGTGATACCTATTGGTACCGAAATAAGGTGCATGCGCCTATGGGTTGATAAGTAAAAAACGTTTGTTTTGGCGAGATCTACCCACCCTTACATTTTGGCACAATAGTTTCGGAACACCCTGTATAGAATGTGATGATAGATGGACAAGAACTTCCACACTCAACTTTCAATCACTTTTCCCAATCGAAAATATGAAAAATATTCAATATGGTGACTATTTCATAAAAAGTGAATACAAGAATGGTTTCAGATTCAATATTGTTAATGAAATCCGGATGTATACATTGAAATCCGATTTTTTAATTTTGATTTTTTGAAACGACATCTTTATGACAAAAATGGAACAAGAACCTTATAACGCGATTCTCAACTGTTGAATGCCGTCAAGTTTAGTCGAAACAAAAGCACATCACTGCAAACACCATATAATTAGAGGCATCTTAATCATAACCGAAAGTCATGGTTGTTTGAATTTTTGCAAAAAATTCACACGACTGGATTTCTAAGAACATTCAGAATGGTTATTGCCATGATGGTGAATTTGGAAAATAATTTTCCATTTTTATCATTTGTCAGGCTGTCAGATTTGGTCTGAGAATTTTGCCTATGGATCAAATCCTGGTTGTGTAAATTCTTGCTATTCAAAGTTCGATTTCAAATCAAAATGACCACAGCACCCAAGAAACAGGAGTCAATTAACCACAGAACATCATGTTATTAATAGTGTCTATTTGCATTTTGGAAGTGGTTAACTTGACGAAAGATGTGCACTAACGCGTATGTATAAAATTCCTAACAATAGAATTGAAATTAAAATGTACCATACTCTATCAGATATTTAGGAATGCAGCCTACTTTTGATTTTCGAATCTTGACATATTTTGCACCCTATATCCCTATACTATATAATAAAATTCTATTAACAAAATAAATGAGTACCCCGATAATGAAATACCTATATAAGTTCATTTTCGTTGATCATAGCACAGAATAACCTGGTACTTTGTGATTATAGTTATGATGGAACTCCACCCTCTGTGTCTCGTAAACCATGGATCATGCCGTGATCATATCACACATCATACTCTAATGATGCTCTAATGGTAATTCACGAGATTATAACCTATCAGAAAACCATAACTTGACCTCAGGAAGAACGTCACGGTTTTATAGAGATATCGGAACTTGGAAAAAATTGAATTCCAATTTTCTTGTTCCAAGTAATTGAGGAGCGTTTCATTTTGATTATTTTTGATAAATATATTACTGAATAATAGTTGTAAAAATCGCAGAAAGGCAGACTTTTTGATAGCAGAGTCATTAATGGTCTACAAAAAAATCCTCTGGTTTGGATTTTTCATGATTTTCTATTACCGAAACTTTGTTCGAAGTGTTTTTCTGTAGACCGTAAACAAAGATCGACTGATATCTGCCGTAAATCACTGGTATCGAAAATATGCCATCTGCGACTGTTACAATTTCTACTATTCAGTAATATTTATGAATAATATGAATTTACACGAAATAGGAATTAAATTTTTACTTCCTAACATGTTCCTACCCTGAGGAAACTCGGCATATCCACTGTATTATTTGCAAAAAATCACTCATCAGATAACGTATCTACTGTATATTCGCGAAGAATACTCATCGAATAACACGAATTTCAATATAATTATCTTATTTAGTGACCAATGAGGATTGGGAGTACATAGCACTATTTAGGCTTTCCCTGATGGGCGGGATCTCCTAAAAAGTTTCATTCTCTATTTTTACTGGATGCGGACCACTAACAATAACTAGTGCCGACACCCCGACCCCACTCTCCGCACCTATTAATAAATAGCCGCTTAATGAAATTGATTTGCTACTATCACAATACTGAAAATACTGAAATAATTGAAATAAACATTCATCTAATTTCCGAATGATATCGATATATAGAGATTATCGATAATAATTATATCGACTTTTCGATCCAAATTGTCCAAAGTGTCGGTCGTCTCTTTTGATGTGTAGTGTGCTTGTTGTGTGCTCATTGTATAGGTGTTTGATATTTGGATTTTTATAAACTGAAACATAAGTACCTATAAATACTTTATACTCGACTCTATACCTACTTATAGTTATTACTTGAAATTGAAATCATGGCAGAGGAAAATTCAGTTCCATTGAAGAAAGCAAGAAAATTATTTCTTAATCCTGAATCTTCCCAAATTGTTTCAAGAACAACAGAGTGGCGGTGGAAACATAGTACTCTCAGCAGTACTAGTACTCAAGAAATAACTAATGAACAGAATGTGCAAAATCAAACCACTATCAGTTTGAAGAAGCATCTTAGTTTGGAGGAACCAATAAGTGAATTTGCAGAACTAGAATCAATCGAATTCGACTATGATCAGATGGGTAGGTGAATTAGAATTCATCTCTGAATTCTACTCTTGTATTCAGAAGGAAATCAAGTAGATAGACACTTGAAATTATTTTCTTGATCATAATAGAATATGCAGTCTTTACATTACCTGTTTCTTGGAATCTTTTTCTAGTTCAGCAAACTAGATTTTTCTATTCATTTCCCTGGAAAATAATTCACAAATAGCTTGATAGCTTCTCATGATCAATAAGATTTGATTTTTTCAGGTTGAAAAAATTTAGCTTCATTGCAAATAAAATGCACAAAATTTAATAAGGCAATTTAAATAAATACTTATAGGAAGACTTAGTGGAAACAACATTTGAATTTGGCAACGTTCAGATCAGACTTGTCAAAACATTTCTAATAAATTAATGTTCATTGTCATATCACCATGATTTCTTAAAATTGCCCGACTCATAACCGCTAGGTGGTGGGTTCGATTTCCAGCTAGTGCAAGGAATTTTTCTAATATTCAATTCAGGAATTGATTATTGTAAAGTTTTG
Source organism: Phaedon cochleariae (assembly GCA_918026855.4). Classification (NCBI taxonomy): domain Eukaryota; kingdom Metazoa; phylum Arthropoda; class Insecta; order Coleoptera; family Chrysomelidae; genus Phaedon; species Phaedon cochleariae. Next base: position 10,972,355 of record OU896717.1, read on the forward strand.
GAGCATTGGCTGAGGATAGTTCTGAGGCTGGGGATAGTTCTGCAGGATTCACTGTTGCGTTTCAATTAACAGTGCTGCTCCTAAGGTGGCATATGGAGTTAGTAACAAAGCCTACACAGTACACATCAGTTCAGAACACTTTGGGCTGAAAGACCTCAATGGAGGTCAATGGCCAGTTGGTATGTACATACCTACCAATGAAATACTTATATACTACTACTAGAGGGAATTAAAATTTATATTATAGGGTCATAGCAATTTCAAGACAACAAATTGAATGTCCTTAAAATAAAACTCAGCATTGTATTTGAAAAAATTGAGTTGAACCAATTTTTTTATTGAAAAACAGTCCTTACCACCTGAAGAAGTTGTGCAGTATAATTTTTATTGTAAGAATTGCCAGTCCTCAATATCACAAGTTACAAAGTCTTCAAGAATTCATCAAAATGTTATCTGCCAGCAATGTGAAACAACAAATGTACTATCACCACTTTCAGATAATTACTTCATAACTTTGGATTTGCGCTATCAATTTAAGAATTTTCTGGAGGATGTGAAAATACAGGCTATTTTATCTAATTATGAAAAAGAAAATGAAAATTCCAAAATGTCAGATATTACAGATTCTGAGCTTTACCAAGCCTCAAAGAAAAAGTATAAATTTGACTTTTCATTCAATTTCCATACTGATGGGGCTCCTGTATTTCATTCTTCTAAACTTTCAATGTGGCCCACTCAACTTGCTGTCGATGAATTACCACCAGAACAAAGACATAGAAATATAATATTAGCTGGAATATGGTTTGAAAAATCAGAACCAAAAATGAATGTGTACCTGAATGTTTTTGCTCAAAATTGTATCATTATAGCAAATGAAGGGGTTTGTTGAAAACTTGATAATGAATCAAAAACATCCAGAATATTTCCATCATTTTGTTGTGTGGATTCAGTAGCAAGACCAATGATACAGAATTCAACACTTAATGTTTTTTTCGGATGCAGTTACTGCTATCATCTTGGAAAAGTAATAAATAAACAGGTAAAATACTCATCTGATGTAAAACCATATGATTTACGATCATCAGATGATGTATTGAAACATATGCAAGAAGCAGTCGTATCAGGAAGGAGAGTATTTGGTATCAAAGGTAGTGCAGCAATTATAAATTTGCCAGGTTTTGATCTTGTGTGGGGCTACCCCATAGATTATATGCATATGGTACTTTTGGGAGTAGTGCGTCAGTGTTGGGAAATTTGGACAACCTATGGAAACCTACATTAAAACTTATCAATGACAGATTATTGATGATTCATCCTCCAAATGAAATTCATCGCACACCCAGACCACTGTCTGAGAAAGCAAAATGGAAAGCTAGTGAATGGAGATCTTGGCTGTTATTTTATAGTATACCTTGTCTTCATGGTATCCTCAAGAATAAATATTTGGTACACTTTTCCTTATTGCAAAGATCAATTTAATTACTTTTGAAGAGAGAAATAACAACAAATGATATCACACTTGCAGAGGGTTTATTGAAAATATATGTTTCGGAATTCGAAATTTACTATGGGTCATCAGCAATGAATTTTAATGTACATCTACTCACCCATTTAGCAATGTGTGTAAAAAAATGTGGTCCTTTATGGTCCACTTCAAATTTTCATTTCGAATCTGCAATTTTCAATATAGAACGGACTGTTAAAGGTCCAATGGGTATTGATAAACAAATCATTTATGAAAGTTTTTCTAAAAATATTATACGAAGTACTGATATGTCTGCAACATGTAGAAATTATTGCCTGGAACTTTTCAAAATAATATTCGTATTTTAGGTGCCGGTAGTAGAGAAAAAATTGGGAATAGCTATGTTACAGTGTATAACAGAGTAATTATTAATAATACTTTATTTTGTAGTGGTAACTATTGTGAAAAAAGAAAGAATAACAATTCATGTGTACAGCTCATAGATGGATATTTTGCTATTATATTGAAGATTCATAAATTGAATGAATCTATCAAATTGAGAGTACAGAAAATGAATTGTGATTCATTTTCCATACATGATAATTCTGTCGAAAATTGTTGGGTAGTTGACAATGTAGGCTGTGAAGAAGTGATTGACCTATTTCAAATAGTAGAAAAAGTTCTGTTGATGAAAGTAGATAGCACTTTCGAAATTCGACCGACAACGCTTCACAGGAGGTAGCTCTCGTGATTTGGTGAATAATGAGGTAGGAACATAAGGGACCCACGTGATTAGTTATCGAGTTACAGGGTGTTGAAGTTGGGAAATAAAAATAATTTATTCGCAATAACTCAAAAACGGCTGATCTTTTTTCATTCAAACTCGAAAAGTGAATCAATATTGAGGAACTTCAATTCCAGACAAGAAATTCATAATCAACAATTCATCCAGTGGCGCCGTTAAGGGATAGGATTCATTGATTTTGCAAAAAAAAATGTGTTGTGATATGAATTTTCGAAATTTCATGTGGTATTATTGAAGGCCATTTAATTTTGATTGAAAAAGGCTCACTTGATTGAACTCGATAGAACCCACCATTTCCGAGAAAAAACGAAAAATGTGATTAGTCTTCAAATTTTTTTACTCAAAATCGTTCAACATGAAATAACAAAAATATCAACCCAAAATTATAGTAACTGTTCGAAGTTCTGGCCATTGACTTGTTGATACATTGTGCAACGTCTTCTCATCGCAAAACGCGTATTTGAAAATATCTCACGGTTAGTATTTATGATTTCCGTTGCAGCCTGTATTCTTGCAATAAGTTCCTCCTCAGTTTCTACAATGGTGTCGTACACTAAGGATTTCATATGACCCCAAAGAAAAAAATCGATCGGATTCAGATCTGGTGACCTAGGGGGCCATACGTGAGGACCACCACGTCCAATCCATTGGTCACCAAATCTTTCACTGAGTAAAGCTCTTGCACTTCTGTCAAAATGTGCAGGCGCACCATCATGTTGGAACCACATGTTCCTTCTGATGACCAGCGGCACATTTTCCAACAATTCTGGAAGAACTTCTTGTAGGAAACGTCTGTAAATTGATCCATTTAATTTATTGGGTAAAATATATGGACCAATCAGACAATTTCCGACAATACCGGCCCACAAATTGATGGAAAATTTGGTCTGGAACCCACGTTGACGAATTTCGTGTGGATTCACGTCATTCCATACGTGACTGTTCCTTGTATTGAAAATTCCTTCTCTGGTGAATTTCGCTTCGTCAGTGTATAGAACATACTCAGGGAAATTTACGTCTTCACGACACATTTCGTTGAACCAATTGCAAAATTCCACTCTCGTGGGATAGTCTCTCGGTTCCAATGCTTGTACTCTGGTGAGTTTATATGGCTGTAGCATTTGTTCTCGCAGTACTCTCCACACAATGGAATTGCTCACATTCAATGCTCGACCTATGGTTCTGGTACTCAACGATGGCCTCTCCGAAACCTCGTTCAATATTTCTTCCTCTAATCTAACTGTTCTTGTGGTTCTACGCCTTCCTGCATTATTTCTTCGGACACTTAATCTGCCTGTTTCACGAATTCTCCTTTCTATGCTGGCAAAAGTAGAATGGTGAGGTACTCTACGATTAGGAAATCTTTCTTCGTATAGACGTAATGCCATTCTACCGTTTCTTCTCGCTTCTCTATATAATAATAACATATCAGTCATTTCTTCGTTGGTAAAATCCATAACCAGTAGAAAAATCCAAGAATTTGAAACGAAATGTTATGTCTTTATGATCTTTGCAAATAAAACTCAGTTTAATTTGAGACAGCTTTTGACATCTATCAAAATGAATGAATAAATAAATATTGATCAAGTGTTTCCCTATAATTGTGAAAATGACTACTAGAAGGAGAAATGCGATCCTAAAATGAGGAGTTTAAGGATCATGTGATGTCAGTGGTAAAAAATTTCACAAGAGTACAGGCATTGGAAGACTATTATGTGAGAATAAAATATTAGAATTGCTTCAGCTAAATGTGTGGTGGACTCGCTAGTTTCCCTGAGTATCATACACCGATGAAGCAAAATTCAGAAATTCACCACGGCAGGAATTTTCAATGGAAACAGTCACATATGAAATAAAAAGAACTGACATGAAATTTTCCATCTAGATCTAGACCAAATTTTCCTTCTGGATCTAGACCAAATTTTCAATCAATTTGTCTGCTGGTATTCTGAAAATTACCTGGTTAGTTCATACATTCTACCTAATGCAATAAATGGATCAATCTACAGGAGATCCTACAAGAAGTTCTTCCAGAACCATTGGAAAATGTTCCGCTAAATATCAGCAGGAACATGTGGTTTCAACATGATGATGCCGGTGCCTATTTTGACAGAGGTGCAAGAGCGTTACTAAGTGACCATTTTGGAGAAAATGGATTGGACATGTACCATACTTGAGGTCCAAAGTATGGCCCCCTAGGTCACCTGATCTGAATCCGATTGATTTTTTGTTGGATAAATAAAAAAATCCTAGTTATAAGACATCATCGTTGAAACGTTGAAACTGAAAAGGAATTCGTAGCAGGAAACGAGGCTGCAACGGAACTTATAACTAAGCATAAACTATTTCCTTGGATGCGTTTTGCGATGAGCAGACGTTGCACAATGTGTCAACAAGTCAATGGCCAGAACTTCGAACAGTTTCTATAATTTTGGGTTGATATTTTTGTTGTTTCATGTTGAACGATTTTGAGTAAAAAAATTTGAGGACTAATCACATTTTTCGTTTTTTCTCGGAAATAGTGGGTTCTATCGAGTTCAATCAAGTGAGCCTTTTTCAATCAAAATTAAATGGCCTTCAATAATACCACATGAAATTTCGAAAATTCATATCACAACACATTTTTTTTTGCAAAATCAATAAATCATATCCCTTAACGTCGCCACTGGATGAATTGTTGATTATGAATTTTTTGTCTGGAATTGAAGTTCCTCAATATTGATTCACTTTTCGAGTTTGAATGAAAAAAGATCAGCCGTTTTTGAGTTATTGCGAATAAATTATTTTTATTTCCCAACTTCAACACCCTGTAACTCGATAACTAATCACGTGGGACCCTTATGTTCCTACCTCATTATTCACCAAATCACGAGAGCTACCTCCTGTGAAGCGTTGTCGAATTTTGAAACACCCTGTATATGTAAATTTCCAAATCATGTTGAAATCCAGTAAGTTTTTCCAGATTGAATGACAAAATTAATTATTATTTTTTTGAATATGCACTGAAATTTTTCCAATTTATTCAATGGAATTAGAGATATATGTGAAATAACAAAAGGCGAATGAATCAGTAACATTCAATTCAATTAGTAATCCTATTTCAGGATGATTATATTATATACTTATAGAATTTAGTCGTCAAATTACGGAAGCGCAGAGGGGCCAAGTACTTTTTTATTTTTATTTTGCCTACTATTATGACTTAGTATCTCGTAATTACGACTTACTAAGACGTAATTATGAGATAGAAGACATAATTTCTCAAGTACGACTTGTTATCTCGTAATTACGACTTATTAAGACGTAATTACGAGATAGAAGACATAATTTTTCAACTACGACTTGCTATCTCGTAATTACGACTTACTAAGACGTAATTACGAGATAGAAGACATAATTTCTCAATTACGACTTTCTATCTCGTAATTACGCCGAAAATGTATGACCAATCAGATTGCGTAAAAAAAATTCTAAGCCTATCACAGGCATCGACAAAATCGTTCGTCTACACTCGTAAATAAAAGGTTCGTGTCATGATCGGAGACAAAATACGAGGGCTAAGAGCAACAACCGCGTAACTACTGTTTCATGAATTCCGAGATAATCGCAAAAGAACACGGACGCTACCTAAAAATTGTGTTGATGAATATTGTAAGTACATAACCTTCGATATTTTTCAATGACAATGATCAATCATTCTTCATTTATCAATGACATGATCGAAAATTGTACCTCCGCTCTTCATTTCACCTGAAAAATATTAATTTTCATCGAATGTCGCAGTTACGTCATTGATGCTCTAACATATGTTTCGTCATACGTTACGTTCGATCAATTTAAAATGGTTTATGCACTTCAGGGATTCGAAAAGTACCTTTATTCCCTATTTTCGGTGAAAAAAGTGGTACTTTGAACCCCTAGGAATTAAATGTTACTTTAAATCCCCGTTGGTCGGGCTATATACTTTTGTCTCGGGATTTAAAATACCACTTCAGTCCCTAGGTGTATAATAAACTATTATTACCGGAAATCATAAAAAATAATGAAAACTCTGGTGATTCAAAAAATATTTATTCATATGATCATGCCGATGTAATATATTTATCATTATAAAAGCAAAAATCTTATTCGAAAAATAATCGAATGAGTAATACAACTTAATTCATCTGTTCTTAGAAAATTTAAAAAATGAGAAGATTCTTCTTGCAATGTGAAGATGAATATTCATTCCATCATTGCTATCCTCGCGAATTCAAATGCTGACCAATGATTCATAAAAGTGATGATATTGGCTGGGAATGATTTTTTTGTTGCATAGTTCTTTCAAGTTTTGCATCTTTTCTTTGCTGATTGGTATGGGCTGTGAATAAGCTTCCAATAAAGTAATGCTTTTAGTTTGTGTTGCCCGGGAAACACGTCGAATTATTTGGATTTTCCTGAAATTCTCCTCTGTTTTTCGGTACTTGAAATAAATATGTTCTGGATCATCTTTCCTATATTGCAGCCATGTTATATTCAACCAGTTAACATCATTACCGTTAGTGTCTATATTTTTGTTTTTTAGGATTTCCTTCCTTAGTGTCTTGAAACACTTGATATCAGGTTGATCTATTTCATATACTGTATAAGGATGTTTCTTGCAAGCAGATCGGACTAATGCGTACCAGCCCGAGGGATCGAATATGTCCACATTTTTCTTCTTTTTTTCAATCTGAGCATGAATGTTGTCAACCTCCATTTGAGAGTGTCCAGGTTCGAAAAACATTTGATTTATTACTGGAATGTCCAAATATTTCACAGCATGAATGCAAAAAGCAGCAACGTTTGCATTTCGATTTTGTCCACCACAGGTGTCTGAAAAAAATACGACTTCCTTATTGATTCTCTCCATCTGTAGAAAGTGCCACAAACAAGATGCCACCTCATTGGAATTGCAATACCTTCGTGCCACATGTAGCATACTGTTTTTTTATCCACAACATTGAGAACTGTGAAGTTATATACAGCTAAACGACTCTTGTAAAAAAGAGCTTTAGCATTAGTTGCTGGAGTATAACACACAGCTTCAAGGTCAAATTCAATCAAAACACATTCTTCTCTCTCAGCTCTTTCTTTCGCATCATTCTTGAATTTTCTAGCTTCGATTTTTCTCAACACATGCTCGTCATAATCCTCCTGTATTTCTCTTTTTTCTTCTGGTTTACTATGCTCAAAAACGTAACAAGTGTCACACATATCTTTTCTTGGCTTATGGAATGACATGTTGAATTCAGTCTTGAATACCGACCTGTAGTACCACAATTTTTCTGCTCTTCTACCGTTCTCTTCACAGTGTTGTTTATAAAGATCGTACATTATATTCAGATTGAGGTCCTTTTCTAAATATTCCTTGTTTGTATCTTTCCTGGTATAATGCGATGGTACTCTGGGAAATGAGTTGATGTGATCCTTTATGAAGTTTCTTGCATCCAATGGAATTTTGTTTGCACTCTCACATTTCCCACGCCTCGATTTTTCAATGAAATAATTTGTATTTCTGGATTTCATGATATGGTAAACCTTTGATTCCGTTATCCCTAAAGAAGACAGAAAAAATCCTTTACACACGACAATTTTTGTCCCATTTTTGCTCAAATGGTAGATGTGTGTACTTTTTCTCCTGGAATTCTCTTTACCAGATTTCTTAGTTTCTTGTGAAACTAATGAACCTATGAATTTGTTCTGATCTTCTTCGTCTCCAAGTTTCCAAAATTGTTGAAAAATTTGACTGGTTTCTTCTTCAGAAAATGCTCCATTGCAATTCCTTGGACATTTAGAGCAATCCTTATATTTCATCGATTTTCCTGGGATGAACTTTTTTCGCGATGACATATAAGGTAGCCCTGCTTGCCTTTGAATCTTTCTTCGATTTCTTATCCATGTTTCTGGTGCAGCTGTACGATTTCTAGACCTCTTTATAACAGTCCTATCATTTTCATTTCGATGTTCTTCGCCTTGTCTTTCATTCTCGGTTATATTATTTGCTATGTTATCCTCCTGCTCATTCATATTATCATTTATTTCTTCTTCTCTGTCCCCATTCATATCCATTTCCATATCATTATCCAACTGCTCATCTGTCTCCTCATCCGATGATACTGATTTCTCTTCCCCGGGTGTCCATTCTTCATCAGCATCATCATCTCTTGCCTTATCATCTTCAGTATCCTCATTCGTTTCTTTATTTCCGTCCCTTTCACGTCCCTCATAATCCCATAATATTTCTTCAACTCCTTCTGTATTCCACTCTGTTCCATCGGGAGCTTGAATTATTTCAATGGCAACATTAGTCAGTTCCGTATAAATGAGTTCTCCATTCCTTTGTTCAACTATATCTTGTCTATCTTCATCATCCATATTGATGGCAGTTTCTTCAGCGGCGGAACTCTTTTCTGAATTTTCAATAATTGTATTGTCTAGTCGATTATTGAACACATCTTCACTACCTGACAAAGAATTAGAGGTACATTGTCTCTCATTCTCCGTATCGATTATAGTGTTATCATCTTGAGCAATATGTTTTTTGTGTTCATCTAAACCTTTCTGCATAATTTTGAAGCTTCTACTGTTATGGTCCATTATACCTGAAATAATGAAATTACCTATGAACCTATATTGTGAAAAAGAGTGGATAACAAAAGTAATCGAATATGATGTATGCCATACCCACTCTATGAAAAGTGATGCGTCACTTTTCAATGATTAGAACATAACAGAAAACAGGAGCCACAAAAAGTATTTCAGTTCTGGATGAAACGAACAGTGCTCTCTATAAATGAAACTTCATAACTAAGATGGTTACAACGCATCAATAAGTAATGTCTTCAATAATGAAAACATGACAATCATTCAAAGAAATTCTTCATTGGGAGGTGAATTACTTCTATTGGCTCGATGGTTTTGTCGAATACCATCAAACTGACGATAATGCTGATAATTATATGGATGGACTTTACTTCATCAAGAACATTGTTTCATTATTTCCGAAACACATAATCAGTATCGGATGATGCCAAATGATTATGATCGCCTGATCGCGCAAAAAAAATTATTCATTTCATAGAAATACAATTATAGAAGATAGGTATTTTCACAAAAATCAATTGAATATTCCGATGAAATGAATGATTTATTCCGACATTTACAAATAAATCTTCATTTGATCAAGACAACTGTTTTTCCTGTGTAGCGAAGTCGACCCTTCTTGAATATTGCGATGCACAGCCGCCTCATAACCTCAAAAATTGAATCCAATATTGATATTATTATATTCAATCAGTATACATTATTATTTCATTATTATACATCGACACCATTCTTCCACACAATGAAAGAGCATAAATTATAACAAATCCATAATGAACGAATCAGCACTTACCTGATGATTTATTTTTTATTGTTCAGCTCACGAAAAACATTCGACAAAAACAGAAAATGCTGAGATTCCTAAATCTGATTCATTACTTCATTAGAGCAATAACAACGTATCCCATGATACTCTATTGTCGCGCCAATTCTTTCAGTTATGATATAGAGCAACAATAGCGTATGCTGAGATACGTGGTTGTTACACTAATTTTCGGGGTATAAATGCGATACAGAATTTGGAAAAACCGTTTAAATATTTTTATATCAGAAACTTGATTGTTGCCCTCAAAAATATGCACTACGATGAGTTACGTGGCGTAGTAACCAGAAATCAACGTTTTTTTCAGTTACGCGGTTGTTGCTCTTAGCCCTCGAATAATAGGTTCGGGTACTGACGTACAGTCAAGGGGGAATGAGGGAAAGGGGGAAAGAAAGTGGGAAAGAAAGGGGTTAAGGGGGTAAGGGGGCCCAATAATGCGTTATTGTTGGAGTCATGAGAAGGCATATTTTTCTATTTACAGGCATGAAATAAAGATAGTAGATGATAATTTAGGTAGGTATTAAGGTAAGTGGGCTAATATGTGTATGAATTTTGGTTCTATAACTATCAAATTGTTAAGGAGGGCCCAATGATGTCATTGTTGGTGCCACGAGAAGGCTTATTTTTCTATTTACAGGCATGAAAGGATTGAAGAAGATCATAATGTAGGATGTAGGTAGGTAATAAGGTAAGTGGGCTAAAATGTGTATGATTTTTGGTTCTATTTCTATCAAATTGTTAAGGGGGCGCAATTCTACAAGATTATGATACTTTTCGCATTTTCCGAGCATATCATCAAAATTTCAATCGGTCCTGCTGTTGCATCTTCATATCCTCATTACATAAAACAAGTTTCAGCCAGATGATATGCCTGATATGCCGAAGGCATGTCAGGCATATCATATCCACAGAACCATGTCAGATATTTTTCTACTCCAAAACCTTTCGAGCATATCATCAAAATTTCAATCGGTCCTGCTGTTGCATCTTCATATCCTCATTACATAAAACAAGTTTCAGCCAGATGATATGCCTGATATGCCGAAGGCCGAAGACTTACTAAGACGTAATTACGAGATAGAAAGTCGTAATTGAGAAATTATGTCTTCTATCTCGTAATTACGTCTTAGTAAGTCGTAATTACGAGATAGCAAGTCGTAGTTGAAAAATTATGTCTTCTATCTCGTAATTACGTCTTAATAAGTCGTAATTACGAGATAACAAGTCGTAATTGAGAAATTATGTCTTCTATCTCATAATTACGTCTTAGTAAGTCGTAATTACGAGATACTAAGTCATAATAGTAGGCAAAATAAAAATAAAAAAGTACTTGGCCCCTCTGCGCTTCCGTATCAAATAAACGAAAATGAATAGAATTTTTTCATCAAATCATAAAATAAATTAGAATAAGGGTCACCATTGGCCTATTAAATAACAAATCAATTCAAAAATTCATTGAAAACTTATAATTAGCAATTCAGTCATTATACGGGGTTTTGTAGGTTTTTGTATATAAATTTAGAGAGGTGATAGACACTCGGAAAATAAATGCATTTTTCTTAGAGAACATTCCTCCAAAAATGCATCATAACTCAAATACCACCCTGCATTAGACTTCTAGAATGATGAATATTGTGAAATAAACGGCATCAACTTTCATTATACAGTGTGACCCACTTCTAATGGAACCACCCCTGTATCTTACGTAATCGTTGGGTAAGGATCCTGAAATTCGCTGGAGCAAGAGATATACCAGAAATGCACTCTATGACCAAGTGGGGTCATCTTCAGTGATATACACTGCTCGCCAAGAGCCATGAAATTTCCGAAAAATGATAATGATTTTATTGAGAGTGTGTTGTAGGTCGACCTCCCAGTTGAGGGTGCGAGTGAATCGCACACCCAGATAGGTGACTTGATCTTGAAGTTGGAGCCTCTGACCTGCGAGCACTAGGCGGATGTTTTCGGGGTCAAGTTGTTTTCTACGTGTGAGGTTTGGATGGGTGAATAGGATGGTTTGAGTTTTTTGTGGGTTAAGTGTTATTCGCCATTTGTTGCACCAGTTTGATAGCTGGTTCAACATTTGTTGTCCGCGGGTGTTTAGTGTTAGTGTGGAGGGGGCTGAGGTGTATAGGGCTGTGTCATCTGCGTACAGAAGTGTGTTATGTATATGAGGGATGTCGTGAACGTAGATGAGGTATAGGAGTGGTGCAAGTATGGAGCCTTGGGGGACTCCACTGAGAGGGGAGAAGGGTTCTGATAAGGAGAGGTCTACTTTTATACGTATTTCTCTCCTCAGCAGATAGGATACTAGGATGCGTATGAAATGGTGGGGAAGGTTGATGTTAAGGAGTTTCTGGATTAGGCCTGGGTGCCAGACTTTGTCAAAGGCTTTTTGGACATCGAGGAAGATGGCTTGGGTGGCGTGACCGTCGTTGATTGCTTTGGTGGCGTGTGTGTGTATTTCGTGTAGTGAGTTTTGGGTTTCGTGATTAGGTTGGAAGCCGTGTTGATAGGGTTGTATTATGTTGTTAGTTTGTGTGAATTCGAGAAGTCTGGATTTTAGGATTAGTTCTAGGATCTTGCCTAGGCAGCTGATTAAGGATATAGGTCTGTAGGAGTCAGGAATTTTTGTGGATTTTTACCAGGTTTTAGGATGAGGATTGTATTTGCGCGTTTCCACGCAGTGGGGAAATGGGCGTATGTGAGGCATGCGTTGAGGATTTTTGCCAGAAGGGCGTGGGTGGATTCTGGGAGTTGTCTGAGTGTTTTTCTCTTTATCGCGTCGGGACCGGGTGTTGAGTTTTTGCCAGTGTGAATGGTTGTGTGGATATCGTGTGAAGTGATTGGATTTAGGAGTGGGCATTCAGGATTTAGAGGGATGGGGCCTGGGTGGTGATTAAGAAATTGATTTATGTGCGTAATTGTGTTTATTTGGGAGTTGTTATCGAGATTTGGATGGTTTGGGGTTTGAAAGTAGGTGGTTTTTAAAAATCGCGGCTTTTTGATCGGTTGTGGCGTGAATTTGGTTATTATGAATTAAGTGAGAGTGGGTGTTTTTATTTTGTTCAGTTAATCTTTCGAAAGTTTTCCAATAACCTGCTCCATCCCTGTAATCGAGGTTGGCGGTGGCTTTAATCCAAAGTTTTTCTTTATGTTTATTTATTTTTAATCTAATTGTAGAATTTAATCTATTCCATTCGGCTTTTAGGATAGGGTCGTGGGTTTGTGTGTACTGTCGGTATAATCTACGTTTCTGTTTTATGAGGTTTAGGATATTAGGAGGGAGTGTATGATAATCGGTTTTTATGGTGGTGAGGGGAACTGTGGCGTCGATGGCGTCTGTAATTGTGGATTCAAGTGTATTTATTGCGTTATCTATTTGGACTGGGGATTCGAGTATGGGGTTAAGTAGAAGGTTTTGTGAAATGAGGGTTCTGAATTGGTTCCAGTCAGCTTTTTTGAAATTGAGGAAAGTTATGGTATCTGATGGTTTTGGGATTGGGTTCATTAGCTGAGAGTGACAAAGGAGAGGAAAGTGGTCTGAGGAGATGGATTCCCCGATGTGACACTCACCCTCGAGCATCTCTATGCATCTTCCGGTGCATATGATATGATCGATGATGGATGGCCACCGTATGAAAAAAAGGTGTAGTTTCGGTTTGGGATTCTATGGATGGGAAGTTCGAGTAAGTGGTTCGTGAGGAGTACTCCATTTCGATTTCCCGCGTGGTCTCCGAACTGCGGATGCCTGGCGTCGGAATCGCCAAGGAGTATCCCTCTTTGGAGTGAGGATTGGTATGTGATGAGGAAACGGGATAGGGTTTGGGTCGAATGGTTGTAATATGCTATAATGGTTATGTTATGATTTGGGATGTGAAGGTCGATGGCTTGGATATCTAGGTCTTGGAGGTGAGGTGGGAGTACATATGCAGGTGTGTCCAAATAGGACCTGCATATTTTTGTTCAGACTCGTGAGAATCAGTTGGCGTCTTTCCGGCAAGGTATTGATTAATACAATTGTGTTTAGCATAATTATTGATTTTGTGGCTTCGGTAAGCTCTGGGAGGATTGGGAGGGGGGTTAGGACTACCGGGGCAACTTCCGATGGGGTTTGGGGGGGTTCGGCCCTTTTGGGGCATTTGGGGGAGAAGGCGGGGTGATCTCCGTTGCAATTTTTGCATTTAGGATTTTGGATTTTTGGGCATTGTTGGGGTTTATGTTCATCGCCGCAATGAGGACATGAAATACGGTTTTTACATTCCTCTAGGGAATGTCCGTTTTCCGCGCATCTGCTGCAATATTTTGGGATAGGAGGGATAGGGTTGGGATTGGATGGTTCAACCTGGAATTTCATTCCGAAGAATGAAATACCTAAGTTTAGGGCTCGGGAATAACAGGATTCAGAGTCAGTGATGACTCTGATTAGGGTTGTGGGTTGGTTGGTTGCCCGAGAGGTGATTCTCCAAAATTTAATTGTTGGGAAATTAATTTCTTTGAAGGATTCTTCCAGATCGCCCATGGTGATGTCTTTGGGGACACCCTTGATCACCATAGAGAACGTGGGATTCCTTGTGGTTTGCGGTTTCTTATTTAGAAGGTTTCTGGGATTTATGAGGATTACGCGGATTGAGTTCTCTCCGGTTGCGTTTTTGAGTTTTGTTTCAAGTTGTGATTGCGTTACGTTTGAGGTTGTTTTAAGCAGTGCCGTTTGATTGAGGTTGGCTTTTAAAAATAGGATTTGATTTCTTAGGATTTCATGAGTATTTATGAGGTTGTAAAGTTCTTTCTGGGATCTGTATTTGATTGGGAGGGATCTTAGGTTGAAGGTTTGTTGTGTGTTGGTGTTGTTGGAGGAGGAAGTGGGAGGGGGGTTGGGGGTGCTGGTGTTATTGTTTGCTTTGAGCGCGGAGGAAAAATCCAGAGTTTTTGTGATTTTTTGCAGCATTGTTGCGTCTGAATAGGAAATATTAGACTCTAACGAGTCGTCGTTGCTTAGGTTAGGTGGAGGGGGAGTTTGGGGATGTGGGGTAGAGGAGGTGGAACGTGTTGCCATCCGCGGAGGGATTAGGTTTTTATGTTTTCAGTAGGCATTATGAATAGCGAGTTAATGAGTGATGAGGTATAGAGAATTTAAACAATTGGACAATTATCAAATCGACTTACCCCCTTCACTTATCATTCACTCGTCACATTCACTGCACTTCACTGTCACTTTCGCTTTTATCGCTGTTCGTAGTTTTGGCACTAGTTCACTCTGCTGTTTCTACCTGGGAATAGTTTGGGTCAGGGACTAATCCTTTAGGTGTCGACTCTGCTAAGCTCGCTGGTACACTGTGTGTGTGTGAGATTCATTATAAGATATAGATCAGAATATAATAAATGTCATAAGGTTTGAAGTAATCTTCCCCTAGCTCCCCTACACAGCATGAGAGGAATAAGCACGTGTTGTTTATCAAAGAGACCCGCCTGACATGAAAATCACCTCGTTATTTATGATGTATTTTTTATGTTTCTTATATCTATTTATTGGACATACCTGAGAATCTATAAATAAGTCATTCTGTGCTAAATAGTCTAAGATAAAAATAATAACTTTGTTTTGACGGGCCGCCGACGCCACGGTTGCATCGCCTATCGCCTCTTATGTTTTGCACTCCATTCCGAAAAGGGTAGTTGGGTAGTTTTGATTTAGTGGATACCTACTAGTTGATATTTGAATTTCTGAGCGTGCGGTTAACTGTGTCTGAAAAATTCGAATATTATTATAAGGAGCAGACCCAAGAGGAAAAGAATTAATCTGTCAGATTCAGAAAATGAATCAAACTCCGGTGATATTTCTAGTGGAAGTGATGACGATTACATACCAGGCAATGATGTAACTGAACGTGAATCGTCGTTGTCACTGAATAGCATTAATAGCAGTATCTGTGCGTCTTCTTCTGCTCGTGTACAAACACGAAACAGTGCTTACAAGAGCAAATTTGATCCTCATTTCAACATTGAATTGAAAGGGACAAATCGAGATAAGATAGCTAGGCGCAAAAGTTGTGTAAATTCGAAGGAGATTAAAATGGCACGGGGCAATACTACCGGACTGAAAAAGCACCTACGCAGTGAACATTTGAAAAAATATTTCGAATTATTTCCAGAAGAAAAAGCAGAACAAATATCCAAAAAACAACAGGCGGGAGCAAGTACTCCCAGCCTTTCTATTCCCGAAATGTTTGCTTTAGAGTCCCAATTGAAGGTAATATATATATTATACCTATATATTAGGAAATTTCATAATATAAATTGATTATTCCAACGCAATTGATTCTTTGGCTTTTCTTCAAACATTTTGTTACATTTTTGAATATATCGGAAGTTTTATGGTCTTCAAGAATCTTTTTTTTTAAATGTATATAACTTCATTAGTTTTTTAGATATCTGCATAAAACTAGACCTCTTTTTTTGGAATCTTCAATGTGCGGTTTTGAAACTTTCGCGAATTTTTTTATATCCTTATTATAAACTTTCAAATATATTTTTTATATACAGGATGTTTGTATTTTCGTGGACAAGTATCAACTTCCTTATTTTAAATGGAATTCCCTGTATATTGAAGCATTTTCGAATTCCTCGGGTATTTATAGATATAAATATCATTATATTCGAGTTAGTTTCTATGATAAATGAATACAGGGTGAACGAAAACTTGCATTGAATTCTGAATGAAAAAATCGTGCAAAGTGATTGTTTTCAAATTTAAACTCCCTATTTTCTCAATTTCATTTTATTTAGCATTCAAAATAAGGATGACTTTGTATATGGTCTATTCAAAAATATTGAATAAAAAAAATTTACTTATTATGAAAATGTGAAGCATAGACCACTAAAATGAAATAGATTTCCTTCGTATATACTATAGGTATATAGGCTATAACGTATTCCATTTAAAATAAGTTGACACTCATCCAAGTTAACAAAAACCCAATACATATGAAAATTCAAAATATGATATTTCAAAAGTTTATGTGAATCCAAGCAACTTTTAGATATACTCAACTTCATTTGCCATCTCCCTTCACCCTCTGATAGTTGTCATCCCATAATAAACGGGCCACCGCTGTACACAATAGTTACCTATCTCCTTAACAAGTGCGGAAAGTGGTACTTTTCCGCAGGCGACGGCAGCAACTTTTCCGCACTAGTGCAAGAAAGTAAAACTTTCCATACTGACATGCGTGCACTTCTGCTCGCTCGTATAGAAAATATTTATTTAATTCGCAGTTTATGACGTCTTGTCGCATTCCTTCCATCATTTTCACTTTTCAGACTACTTCAGGTAAACCCAAGGACGATTTGGACACGGCAATTGTTGATTGGATGGCAAACAAATATTTACCTTTTAACTTTTTCAATGACGAAGGCACTCAAAAATTTTTTAAAGAAATATCTGGAAAGGATTTTCCAAAAAAACTAAATTAAGAAGATTGGCAATGTTACGATTCGACTGCCTACAAAAAAAATAACCGACATGTTGGCAGGAAATTCTTCGAAATTATCATTTACTATAGATCGCTGGACTTTTATCAGCGGCAGATCTTATTATGGAATAACAACACATTTTATAGATGACGATTGGGAATTGCAATCTATCACTCTAGACTTTATTCCTGCCCATGGAAAACATACAGGAAAAGACATAGCTCTTACTTTTTTCAAATGCCTTGGAGATAAAGGCTTAGGACACAAACTTCAAGGAATAACATTGGATAATGCCTCGGCAAATACAACTTCTATAAAAGAACTTCAGGAACTGATTCTCGATTTAAATGTGGAGCACTCCCATCTTCGATGTTTTGGACATGTAATTAATCTGGCTGTGCAAGATTTGTTTAAGTTGCTAAAACTAAATTCTGAAGCAAATTTAGCAAATGAATTATTGAGTGATGATAGTGTCGATGAGGATGCGGAAGTTGAGGAAAATCAAGATAATTCTAATGCAATATGTAAAAAACGTTCTCTTTTTTCGAAAATTAAACGGTCAGAGCAACTTTTAATCAAGTTCCGAAGTGCTTGCGAGGCAACTGGTAATTCACGGCAACTGACACCTGTGTTGGATGTGCCTACACGCTGGAATTACTGTGATGATATGTTGGAAGTAGCTCTTAATCAAAGAAATGGACTTGGTGTATCATGTCAAAATGTTGCTGATTCAAAGCCAAATGCACTTGGTGATGAAGAATGAAAACTTCTGGAAGAAGTGCATAAACTACTCATCAACTCTGAAATACTTTCCAAAAAACTCGGAGGATAGACGTACCTATGGTGGTTGTATGTATCAATATCTAACTGAATAATCTTGAGAGCAAAATATTTGAATGGGATAGAAATGCGGATCGAACCTCTGTCGAAGATCAACTCATTATTGGTTTTCAGGCTGCGAGAGACGAAATATCAAAACATTATCGTAAAATTAATTGGATTTATGCTGCAGTTTTGATTCTTGATCCACGACATAAGTTAGAGACGTTTGATATGACGAGATGGGGCCAAGAATTGAAAGAAAATTCTATTCAGAAATTTCAAGATATATGAAGTATATTTACATCAATCAGAGGCATCAGAGGGACAACGTTCGAAAGAAACGCCAGTGGAGGGACTAGGACGAGAAGATTTTGAAGCGGAAAAGTCGAAATCTTTAATCGATTTTGATGCATTGTACGGAGTAAATCCTATACCTGTCGAAGGAGTATGGATGCAGGAGCTTCAAAAATATTATTCTGTGCCTCGGTGTAATAAAAACACAGATATTTTGCAATGGTGGGAAATGCATGCTTCTGAATTTCCCGTTCTGAGTTTGATGGCACGAGATATCTTGAGCATAGCGGCTACTTCAGTCCCGGCGGAAAGATTATTCTCACGTGCTGCGTTAACCATAAGGAAACATCGGAATCGCCTCAATAATGAATCCGCACGATGTTTGTTATGTCTTAAAGACTGAGTGAGAAACAAAAACATTTGCGATCGTGAAGGCTGATCTGACAATGAAGGTTTTTTTTATTATAGATACCTATTTCTTGAATGAGTAAAATGATGTTGGATTTAAGTTTTTGTTTTGTTTATTTTTGTAGAATATACGTGTTACTTTTTATTTTATTTTTATAACTTCCGAATATTTAATGCTATGTTTTTTTTCTTGTTCAGATGCATGACGAACTTGGGAAAACTTTTGCGAGACTCTTGTACGAGACGCGAGACAAGACGAGACTCGGGGCTGCGAGACGAGACTCGAGACAAAACTCCATATTTCATCGGCGAGACGAGACGAGACTTTATGGAAGTCTCGTCTCGTAGGTCTCGTGGGAATCACTTGTTGAATCGAGAGTAGACAAACACTGTCCAGCAGCGAACTGATACAACTGGAGCAAAATTACCAGCCAACTATTCTTTTATCAACATTTTCATTTTTCCCCTTCTCTATTATCCAAACGACGTTCATTATCTACTCTGTTTCTATTATATGGCTCGCGAACATTCGATGTTCTATAAACAAAACAAAATTCCTATTTAGCACATTTAAACCCCCCTCGTGAGTTTCATCAATCCTTTTCAAATATCTTTCGACCTCCTCAATATAACGCATTCCCGAACTCATTTCCTCTGCAAATATCTGGTTCAAAATGTTCAGAAAAAATATCTATCATTTCTTCGTCACTTGGTGAAGAATCTAAATACCGTGCTTCTCGAACTTGCTTCAACAAAAAATGAGCCCTCAAGCCCTTTTCGGACACTCCAGATCTGAATTCTCTAAACGCTTTCCTCTGAGTTCTGCAAAGTACTACCTCCAAGTTCTTTCCAAGCAGTCAAAAATTGTGAATTATTACTCGAATTCACACAGCTGACAACAACTGCATCATCATTATTCATCGAAATTTGTTTACCCACCTTTCCTGGACTAACATTAGATACATTGTTACTTTTCAAATCATCTGAAAGTGATTCAAACTTCTGATTCAATTGTCTACTGTCTGAGTCTATGTAACTGTTAACAGATTTATCCACCTTAAAATGCAACAATAGGTATCAAGAATGGTCATAAATAATATTCTATGATTATAACTCAGGACAAGGGAAGATTTCTCTTCATATAGGCCTATACTTTGGGTTCACAGAGTTTCTAACAGAACCAATAATTCTATCAAATGTAAAATCCGATATAAGACTGAAATGTTTAGTTAACAAATACTCAAATATCTCTTTATATTAGACAGTGAGAAATTACTATTCAAATGTCCTGACAGAAAAAAATATGTATGTTAAATGTCCTCAGACAGTGAAAGAATATGTATTTTTTGTCCTCAGACAGTGAAAAAATATGATATGTTAAATGTCCTCAGACAGTAAAAAAAATGTTTTGTACCATAAGACTCCAACTGTGGTCCACTAGATCTCACTACCTGGATGAAACGAAGACACTCCTCTCTCATTTGGCGTTAGGAGTTAGATGTGCTAGGAAAACTGGATGCCCATAGCTGATGAAAGATTGATTTTTAGTGATCCATCCAGTTAACAGTGTTAAGTAATACAATTCAAGTCTAGAAACATGCCATGTGGTCAAAAGAAAATGGAGTTCATATCATCCACTTCTGAACCCCTTGCTCCCCTGTATAAGGCCGTGATATCTGAAATGTACATACCCTATCAAATATCATTCACACAAAAAAGATTTTATATTTCTTACCTCCCTATCGGAAAGGCCTCACACAAAAATAGGTGTCCACCACCTGACCTGATCGCACGAGAGCCAAGATCAAAAAGGGCCTCATTTTGGCTTCAACACATGAAACCTCTTCGCAACGAAGGAATCACCAAGAAGAATGATGAGACGGAAATTGCTCAAACAAGTTTTCGTCAATCAGAGCACTTGCGATCCATCTCAAGAAAGTATTGCAAACCGAATTTCGTCTCTGCGCAGCGTCAAGCTAGCCACTCAAATAATATGATTCAAGGATGTAACTCGAAAGAAATATTGAATATCGATCATGACATCGATAGTCCATACTTTAGTCGATACATTAGTCGATCCACACCAGTCGATACACAATTGTAAATATACCTGTACCATTACAGGCCACTGCCACTAAACTCAACAAACAGTCTTCTACTGGCAAGAGACTAAGATGAAAACAACAATATTCATGGGCATCTGACAAATGTGTAAAATTGGATAAGAAGTGGAAGGAAATAACCTAACAGTCCTCCGGTCATGGACATGGAAAATGATAACATTTATCAAGATGGAATTATATAAAGTACCTCAAAACCTAGGATAGGAATCATCGAGTTACGCAGTGCATCTTCACAAAGCTTCCCCATTACCTATTTGCAGAATTCACAGTATGGAACATGAGAAGGCAAATTTTTATATTACATTCACCCCCTTCCTCGGATATAGAAATTATGCATTGAAACATGACTATTTTTCATACTCGGAATCTATATGTACAAACAAAAAAATTCTTGATATCGAATTAAGCTCAATTTACCTATTCACTAATGCCCATCATCTATGAATTGAGACTAATCTTAATTCAACCTACAATCTACCTTAACTTGTATCTACGATGGTATATACAAATCACTTGCGTGATGTGTTCAGTAACCTCTTCATGATCATGATTCCTACTACTCGTCACATGCAGATTCCTTATCACTATGGATTGTGGAGACATCAGTAAGTGATCCATGATATGGTTTCGAATCCTGAACATGCCAAGTTCTGGCACCTGAGCCATCCTGGTACTTCAAAACATATGCTAGTTTTGATTTTTTCTTTGCCACCGTGCAAAGAGTGTAGCATGGAGGTATATTTTGAGCAAAACTGTAAGCCGAATTTGAGAGGACCCGGTTTCTCTCCCAAAACTTTTCTCATACGGAACATTTTATGTCCCTCCTCCGTAAATTATAATATTTAGCATTCCTTTTATATGACAAATCCAATTTATTTTGTACATTCTCGAAAATTTCAGATAATGTACCCAAGTTCTGAGCCCATCGTTCTCTACTGGTCGTATCTAATTGTACATCTCCTTTTCCATAATATTATCCGGAACAGGGAACCTCACGTCCGATATTCAAATATGCTATTCTAGGCAACTCTTTATCCCATGACTTGTGATTTCCATTCACATAACTCCGGACTGCTGTACAGATGGTACGGTTTGCTCGTTCTACATAGTTAGCCTGAGGATGGTCATTTGGATTATATCGAAGACTCGTAGTATTGAACAAGTTTTTTATGGATTCACTAATGAGTTGTCTGCCATTATCGCATACTATCAGCTGAGACACTCCATGAACTAGGAAAACATAATTTTCTGAAAATTTCATCATATTGCTAGAAGTAGAATTTCTTAACGAACAAATCGAAGGTTATTTAGTAAACCAGTCAGATACTACCAAAATGTATTGAAAACCACTTGAGCTTTTGGAAAGAAGTCCCATTAAATCTACAGCTATCACTTGCAATGGAAAACGTACAGTACGCTCTGTCCAAATTTTGAGTGATAAGGTGCTTTTTGTGAAGCGCACATCTTGCATGATTTCACGTAATTGAGTTATGTCTCTCCTCATCTTTGGCCAATAGTAGATAAAAGCTGCTCTAGTATATGTTCTGTGATAACCTGCATGTGAAGCAGTACAAGGATCATGACATGACGATATTATGTGTTTTCTTTCTTTGGAACCAACAACTTCCACTCAGAAACGTTAGAGTCCATATCCACTATTGACGGAATTAACTTGTACACATAACCTACTTTCACAGACCATTGTGGAAACTCATCAGGTTTATGTAGAATTTTTGTGCGAAAATTCTCATAAAATGAATCTAATTTAGTTAAATCGATATCCAAGGAAATGTAATTGTCATTCATCACACAAATTTCTTCCTAAACACTCCAATTCTCAGAGTCTTCCAATGGTGAATCAACTGCACTACGAGATAAAATGTCAGGAATCACATTCAATGCTTCTTTGATATAAGCAACGTCAAAATCAAACTGGCTGAGCCGAACACTCTAGCGAGCAAGTCTGCCTGTGGAATTTTTTATTTCAAAAAACCATTCGAGGGATGCATGATCACTAACTAGCCCAGATAACACACGTACATACATTGGATGTCCGATAGACATTACGAATATCCATTGGACGTCCGACTATGTCCAGAGGTACATCCATTGGACATCCAATGGATATCCATTTGTCACAGAATTGGACATCCAATGGATGTCCACTTTGATCCAAGTAATGGACATATATTGGATCAAAAAGGACATTAAATGGACCTATGATGGACATATATTGAATATGTGTGGACATTGAATGGATCTGTAATGGACGTGAATTGGATCTGAAATGAACATGAACTGGACATCCAATGTACATAAATTGGAAGAGCAATATAGAATGTTTCAATAGATATATTTTCATTTCTCTTGAAAAAATATTAAAAAATGGTTTTTCGCAATATTCAACTGGCAGATTTTAAATACAAAATAATAAACAAATATTGGTGTCAAAATTTTATTTTGGAAACATTTAATTGAATTTTTGAAGAGTAGTAGTTTATTAATAAAATAAAAGAATTCTTCATAATAAACCAATGATTTTTGAAAACGAAAACAAAAGATATTCTTTAACTTAGGTGAAACATTAACAACTAAAACCACAAGTCACACTAATTTTTATTATTGTCGATTCCCACTTTTACATTCTCACTTCGATCTTTGGCTCTCCTTAACCATTTTTTAACTGCTTCTTCGGTTGCTTTTTGGTTTTCTGATAGTTTGGATTGTTCAGATGCACCTAAAACAAGTCATTTTCATAAAAATATGACACACATTTTCAGGTAAGAATGATATCCATGAATTGCAAATAAATTATTGAGAGCTGGAAAAAATGGCCATATACAGGTTCCGGAATTTTATAGAAAATCTCTCGGATTAAGATAGAACCTGAAAAAATAAGACGACAAGTTCTCCTGACAGAGGTATGAGCCCTTAAATAACGCCAATGGAAATTTGTTTTTTCTTAGATCACTTTCGAAGTGATTAATATGATCGAATGAAAATTTGATGTGGAGACTCCTTAAAATATTGTCCTTGTACCATATTTAGCTTTCTTAGTTTATCAGGATGGACGTTTTTGATAAAAATAGAACATGAATGTGTTAATTATTAAATTCCTCCAAAACAGCTCTATGGACAATAAACAAGATTGCAGTTTTTTCAGTTCAAGGTTCAAGCTACGCAAATTTATTGTTTTCAGGCCTGTATCATACAAAGTATCGAAAATTCCAGCATTAATGATGAAACTTAGTCCACCCCTGATGAATAAAGAAAACTAAATATGGTTCAAGGACACTATTTTAAGGCATCTCAACTACACACTTTCCAGTTGTATTTCAGAAAGCGTAATTTCTGAAATTCATCTGATATGTTCTGAAATTCAATTGACTAATCTGAAATACATTTGATGCTTTCTGAAATTGAATTAATCAACCTGAAATACATTTGACCGTTTCTGATATCAAACTGACTATTCCAAAATACAATTGATGATTTCTGAAATTAACTTGAAGCTTATCTGAAATACAACTGAAAAAGTTGTAGTGTCTCTCATATGAAATTTTCACTGAATTATATTAATTACATTGAAACTAATTTTGCTCTTGTCACCATAGTCAAAATAAATGAGTCAAAGAGCTGATGATATGCGATAGAGATCCGATAATGTTATAATTATCACTGAGGTACAAATTCATAGAAAAGAAAGAAACATTTTGAGACCAATTCTTACCTAAGAGTATTTTTGCCAATTTCAGATTTCCAAATATTCTTTTCTTTTTAGCTCCGTGCCAACTGAATTGTGAGGCGAAGGAATTCGATATTGCTACATTGAGACACCTTTTAATAAAATCATATAGATTATTAGTTCCACCTAACTTAGAAAATTCATCAACCTGAAAACCAGACAATCAATTTTAAAAAAGGTTGTTTCTATCTATACTCACAGTTGCTCTAAAGTTTATTTCATTTTCTAAATACTCCTCCACAAGGATTAGGTGTTCATCTGAACTGATAGAGAAGAAACTGAACGTTGCAAATATTGACGGATGGGTTTCTTTCCTGATATATGTTGGTTGTAATATTCTTAAATTTTGGATATCTTCGAGAATTTGAGCCAATATATTTCTCATGAGTACTTGTTGCTTTACAATGTTTCTCAAACTATCCCCTGAAAAAATCAAACAAGCATGAATTACAAAATAATATCATTACATTATAATATACAGTGAGGACATAAAAAGTCCTCCCCTTCCTTAACTTTGGAACAGAACAAGATATTGAGGTCGAGTTCAGGTACAGGTTCAGGTACAGGTTCAATGAAAAGAGTGGTCACGTGGCAGCTGGTTTTGAAAGCCTTCTCTATCCAACACCGCTTAGTTTTTACATAATGACATAACAAAATGAGTCAGAAATTTGTTTCAAATATTTTACAAATAAATTTTAAATATCAATGTCAACTTGTTATAATAGTGAATACCTACCTAAAATTCTGTTGCAATTAAAAGTTATTTAGGTTTTTAATTTATTTGTAAAATATTTGAAGCAAATTTTAAACGCTTGTCAATTTGAAACCGGCTTAGCTGAATTATACAAACAAAGCGGATAGAGAATCGAAAGGCCTTCAAAACCAGGTGTCACATCACACCTCTTTACATTTAAAAAAGAGTTGATGGTGCTCTGCTCTTGACACTAGGCCACAAGACCACAAACATTTTTATGCCAGTAAGTAGCACCTGAATTCTACCCGACCTCGATAGCTTGTTCTGTTCCAAAGTCAAAGAGTGAGGAGGACTTTTTACATCCTCACTGTATAATCAACTCACCACTTCTGTGCACCCGACAGCAACAACAGAATAATTCATCTGAAACATATAACAAGAATGAAATGTCGAAACTGAACATACTTTTGAATACAATTATTATCATTGAGTCATGAAAGAATACCAACCATTAATAGATTTACTGCTAACAGAATCAAGTATTGCAGGAATTACAGGAACTGGATCATCAAGCTGACTTCTTGATTGGACTGAATAACTTGTACTTGATATGGTAGGTATTTTAGGTGGGGCAGTTAATTTCTTCTGGGAGCATTTTTTATGCCATTTTACTGTGTCCAGCTCCTCAGCAGATGATTTTGAACTGTCATCTGAGGATATTACTTTTCTCCGCCTCACTCTACGTTTACTCATATCAAGATCAGAGTTCAAATCACTCTCATTTTCTGCCTTTTTGGCTTTGGTCCGAGCTTGAAGGTAGTTGTCTGGAAAAGTGAAAATGCCAATGTCAACATCAGAATGTATTCATTTCCTATTCAATAATAGAAAACTAATTATTTCAATTACTGATCAAAATTTGCATCTTAATGAACATTCATAAACCTCCATCTGCTATAGGAAACTAGCATAAAATCAAATCATATGAAAACCATTCAATATCAAGGAATGTATCTTATATTATCAGTAATTGTCAGTCTTTCAAGGAAATTATCATCTTCATAAAATATTTTCTCAAGGAAAAAATGTTTTCAGTACCTACACATTACAACTGCAGAAGATATCAATACTCACCATAAGTTCCGCTCTTGAAAATTTCAATTTTATGCAGAGGCCAACAAGTGTTTGGTTGGTCGTGTTTTTTGATTGCTTGCTGTATTTTTTCATGTGTGTAAGGTGGCCAATAGCAATGATCATTGCCCATCAGCCAAGTTGTTGGTATAGCCTCTACAGAATTTTCTTCTTTAAATTTAACTACAGTCCATGTATCAGCCATGATTCAGAAGCTCCAAGAAAAATATAAGTGATTGAATAATCAAGGACAATATTTGGAATATGAAATAATATAAGTAGAACATAGGGTACAAATTCAGGGTTGGCACTGAATACATTTTTCTTAGAAGGAATGTACATTTTTTAGCTGATTTTTAATTTTACAAACAAATCTTATTCAATCTTTAGCAATATCTAATAAAAAAAATCTCATATTCTTACTTGAAGAAATAAAATACTTGGCAAATGAGTGATGAAGTGATTCAATTTCAAACAATTATACTATTTACATAAATATTAGGTTCCTAATTCCATCATCTATTACTATTCTGAATGCAGAAGTGGAAAAACCACACATTCATCATCATTTACTGCAAGTTTCATACATTTATTACTGACTGCACTAAGCGGCCATGCCTGTAATGTGCCTAGATCACTACAAATAAAAATTCCTAATTCTGATGAGTTACAGGGTGATGTATACAAATTTTCCATCTTAAAATATGCTTGTCCTATTATGTTCATAGTATTATTGCCATCAATAAGAAAATTTCTGATAATTATCAAACTATTATCATTCAGACAACAACAATGA
Source organism: Phaedon cochleariae (assembly GCA_918026855.4). Lineage (NCBI taxonomy): Eukaryota > Metazoa > Arthropoda > Insecta > Coleoptera > Chrysomelidae > Phaedon > Phaedon cochleariae. The sequence continues at coordinate 10,999,555 of OU896717.1, forward strand.
TCTGCCTGACTCACACTCAAAACAAAATTTGGGAATTTGACCTTTTTATATTGATTCAAAGAATTTATGTCCAGTAGAAGAGGGTCACAAGAATGTTCTATACATGGTTCTGGTAGCGGTACATTATTCACATCACTAGACATAAAATAATTATGTTCATGAATTCTTCCCACTATCTGTTGAATTGGTTTGTATCCTTTTCTAACAAATTTTTTCAATACTTGCATATGATTTTGGAAAGGAAAAGCACTAAACATATCTAGTGGACCAAATCGTTTAACATCATCACATAAATGTAGTGAATTGTGAACATTGTGTGAGATATATTCGTTTCCATATAGGTTTTCAAATGACTCAACAAAATACTTCAATAAGGAATCTGCATAATCAATGAAATGAACAAATTTTTTGCTGGATAGTATTGTAATTGCAACATGTAATGTAAGAAAGTGAATATATGTTTCTGTGCTCAACACCGATTTCAACACAACAGGACCTAAATATAGTAAGAACATTCTAAACTCTGTTGCTTTCCATCTCTTCACTTCAATTGATGATCTACTTTTTCGACTGAATTCAGCTGGAATCTGTGAACTATGTTTCAACAAGAAGTTAGATATGATAGAAATTTGATGGGATGACAATTTTGTTTTAGGTTTTCCGTCAATCCACAAAGACACAATCATTTTTTTAACAACACCCAAGCAAATTAAATGCATGTAATCTGAAGGAAAATCGCTGATCATGTCAATGTCAGGTATCTTTTCCAGAATAGATGTTCCAGTGTGATGTTCTTCATGTGATTTTGATCTAAAATCCAAGTCATTGCGAAGTACTAAATTATTTATATCAGGAAAGCACACTTTTCTATTTATATATGTACCCATTGTTGAACATTTACTGCAAGAATGATAGCCAGTGTGACTTTTGACATATTTGATAAAACATTTTGCTGGTACATCACAAATAAAAGCTTTAATTTTGAGATGATAGTTTTTCCCATCAAATATAAATCCCTCGTCCACAACTACTACTGCTTCATTGACAAAAGACTGTAAAAATTTATTAGCCTGTTTAGGTTTTTCATTGCCATGATATAAACCCACTACAAACACAGGAGATTTTTGCAAAAACAAATTACAAAGAATCGGGTACAACTGGCTACCTGAACTCTTCGATAAAGGTAAACCATCAATGTTCAAACAAACTTCTATTATATCCGACTTTTTAATATGAGGTTGTGCTACCCTCATCAACTTCTCAATACAATCCTTGAAACCAAAATGATAATTCGCGAAAATCACGAAGTGGGTGGCCTCTGGTGTTTGATTTTGGAAATAAAATAGAGGTGAACACTTAGATCATCTGTAGGATCTAAGCGTTGATCTAAGGGTGAACAACAATACATTTCAGCATTGTCACCACTTGTCACTATTGTTCAATGATTTTCGTGATTATTTTGTATAGGTATATGGGATAGGTAGATATTTTCAACCTTTCAACATACAGCAAATACATAAAACCAAAAATACGAAATCGAGAAAGTGTTGTTCAGTTCCGCAGTGCTCTTCATATTGTACAGACAGTGTTTCTTCACACAAATTTCCACTTTGGAACCGCAAATTGTGTAAAAGATGGAGGAATTTGTTGAAGATTGGTAAACCAATAACCAATAATATGTACGTTTGTAGTGAGCACTTCTTACCTGGAGATTTTACATCCTTCAATAAATCTTTAACTGAAGGTAAAGTTCAAGGAATTGAACTTCTTTAAATCACATCTATGCTTGCAAATTTCATTTAAGGCTCATCAACTGGTAAACCACGACGGCGGATCAAAGAGATAGCCATACCTTCCGTGAACCTTCCAAAGTCATCACATGAAAATACAAAGTGTGAGCGAAGAATGTGAGTGATGATGCATAGGTTCTCAAATTGGATGATGTTTGTGCTTTGAATTTTCTAGATTGATGGAAATTCAACAGATGAATACAAAAAATCAAATAGGTCAAGATGTAAGTACTCTAACAAAACCAATTGACCAGTGAGAAGACCAATCTGAAATTACTGATGAAATGGAATTGGAGACAATAATTGAAAGTCAGCTTGGGAATGATGTGAATATTGAAATGAACATAGAAGTAGAGAAAACTGAAAATCAATCTATGAGACATGATACCCTCATTGATTTACCAAAGTCAACAGAGATATCTCAAGTTATTTTTCAACTGCCTCAAATATTGAATACAAACGAAAAATTGAAAACATTCACAGGTATAGTAAATCAATTATGTATACTTTATTTATTTAACAACATTATACGTAAACTGTAACTTTCAATCTAAATTATAAATATTTTTTTTAGGTGTGGATTATACAATCTTGAGAGCCTATAAAATGTGTATGGAGAATACAGCATCCTACAATAATATCAATCCAACTAATATTGAATTCAGCATAATACTTGTGTTATGCAAATTAAAGACAAATCTTTCATTTTCTTGTCTATCACTTCTGTTTGGTATCAGCAAGTCTACTTGCACAAGAATGTTGATTGAGCATTAAATCGGTTATTGATTGGCCAACTAAAGAGCAAATTGTAGAGAATCTGCCAAAATGTTTCCATTGATTCAAAAATACAAGAGTGGTTCTGGATTGTACAGAAGTGGAAGTTCAAAAATTGAAATGTTTGAAATGCAGGATTTTATCATATTCTCACTATAAAAGAACACACACTGCTAAATTTCTTATTGGGATTACTCCATCTGGATTGATTTTATTTGTCAGTAGAGCATATGGAGGTAGAGCTACTGATAAAGCAATTTTCAATAAGGAAAATCTCATTCAAAAGTTTCAACCCAATGATGGAATAATGGTGGATAAGGGCGTTTTGATTGAGAAGGAATGTGAAGAAAATTTTCTGAAATTGATAAGACCGCCATTTCTAAGAAAGAAGAAACAACTCACAAAAGAAGATGCAAAATTAACTGCAGAGATTGCAAGAGCAAGAGTGCATGTAGAGCGAGCCATTGAAAAAATTAAAAATTTTGCTATTCTGAAGGATCAAATAGACTGGTATATGATACCTTATCTCAATGACATTATGATAATTGTTGCTGCCACAGTGAATATGAAAACACCAATTTTAGGGGATGATAAATTTTGATGTTTTATAGGAATGAAAAAACAGAATCAATACATAAATCACTCATTAATCATTTGTTTTATTGATACTATTGATATTGTCCTTATTAAATCTGAAGAGAACATCTCATCAAACTGTATTTTCACCTCCACATAGCTGTGAGAAAATGAGGAATATACCAACAAATGTGTCTCTGTCAGATTAAGTAGGGCCATTCCCAGCTGCACCTGTCCATAATAGGCATGTTTTGTTTTCAATTTTACTCCAGACCCATCATTCATAAGAAAATCACATGATTGCAGGAATTCCTCTGACCCATTTGACTTTCCTGAAAAATGTGTGATGAATCATGCTGAAATTCTAAATTAATAACAAACCAGAGTATGGACATTTTATTTCAATTAATTTCCATGGTTTTTCATCCTGAAAAATAATGGCATCTGGAGAAAATCCCAACCATGGAAACTGTTGGGAGATGAATAAGTTAGTTTGAAAGATTTCATATTCTTTATTATTCGATTGGAATAATTTTAGTGCCTCTGACTCATATTTCAGGCCATGTACAGTGAACTTATTCGAAAATCCCTCTGGGAAAAAAAAACTTGAAGCTTTGCTCTCCCAGGTGTTCTTTTTAAAAGTGTATATAGAGTAGCAATTAGAACCTAAAATGACTCAATGTAGAATATAGGTATATCAAAACATAATGTAATCTCCAAACTCACCAGTGATTCTGAGCTGTCTCTCTTTTTTCCACTTTTCAGACCCCTGTGAATATTCAAGAGCCACCTTCATAACATCTGTGCTCTTGAGGTTCTCCAGAACTGCCTCACAACATGGTCGCAGGTCAATTAATTCAGAATTTATATTATTCAATTCTCTAAGAAATTTGCTGTTTTCAGCATTTTTCATTAATTCCATAACTGATTTGAGTTTAGATGTAGTTGACCTGGAATATATGAAAAACAAAACAGAAAAAAGAACATCAAAATAAAGAAGTGGAGCAGTTATGTTTCCAATTAAAAGAGGCTGATGGGCCTGTAGTAATAAACATGTATCATACAACCTATCCTCCCTATGAGTAGGAACAGAATTAGTATTCATAGTAATCATCAGTAGAAACCTCTGTAGAAATTTTTCTACAAGATGCTTCATTATTACTTTCTACTACCATCTTATTTCCTGAATTTCTACCAATGAATTTAGTAATAGCAGCAATTCCAGAGGCTGAAAATAAATCAAGAATGAAAGTTGAAAGTGAGAACTCTCAAGGATGCAAAATTTATGAGCTATTTTTGGAGTTCAGAATATAAAACATCGATCTTATTGGCAAAAATAACACCTTCAACACCATCCACCTAGCCACTTGCCTGTATAAAGTATTTCAAAATTCTGTTGGTTCAAATGATCATTTGTTTTGAGGTGAACTTTTTTTTTTTTTATAATGGGGTGGCAAAATTCACTCATGGGTTTTGCAGAATACATATCCTCCACTCCTTTCTTTTGTTTTCCCCACTGCTGGGTCAGATCTGTGCAGCTTACATAATCTAAATCTTCATTTCTGAAATTTCCATAGATTATTAATTCACTATTAGTATATTATGATACATGATGAAAATTGCAATTACCTGTTTATACAAATGAGTGTTCCAATAATATGTTTGCAGTAACCAGACAAACCTGCTTTGCAAGTACACTTGCATTCGAAAATGTTTTTTTCATTTGGGATGATACTTATTTCATGAGGAGACTCTGCTAATGCAGATGATTGTAAACATGTAGCAATTATAATACTACACAATATATAATCTATTTAATAAACTGTTCAGACATTGAATTATCTCTCGTCTTTTTTTAACAATAATATGTGTCCATAACAACTTCAAGTTACAAAAATATACAAAGCGAATAATATAAATATAAATGAGTAAACAGCTCTATAGTACCCCCCTCCTAGTGACTCAGTTTCTTTCTTAGTCACGAAATCGGACTGAGAGGTTCGTTCGATCATTCTTGCTTTTCTTTTTCCCATCATTGTCGCTGGAATCCAGATGAATGGAGTTTCGACTGTCGACAGACAATTCATCAGTACGGTGTGCGATGAAAGCAGGCTTCAACCTATCTATGGAGATGTTTTTATGTTGTCCCTCAACGTCAATGATAAAATTTTTGGCTGATCTTGAAATCACCTTGTAGGGGCCGGTATAGGGTTGTTCTAAAGACTTACGAACTCGATCAACTCTCATAAATACATGGGATGTTTCTCTCAACTCTGGATGGAGAAAAACTTTTGCTGTACCATGATGTTGCGTAGGAACAGGTCTTAGCTTTCTGATACAATCTCTGAGGTTCTCAGTGAAATCAGTTGAGTTTCCTGTATCCTTAGAATCGATGAAAAATTCTCCTGGGATCCTTAGAGATGTTCCATACAACATTTCAGCAGGAGAAAGCTTGATATCTTCTTTGACGCTGGTTCGTAGTCCAAGGAGTACAGCAGGTAGAGAATCAATCCAAGATTCATGTTCATGACACATGATTGCTGCCTTTATTGTTCTGTGCCACCTCTCTAAAATATCATTGGATTGTGGCCTATATGGTGAAAAACGTGTGCGGTTGATCCCTAGGAATTTCAATAAAGATTTCATCAGAGAAGCTTCGAATTGTTTACCCTGATCAGTAGTTATGGTGAGTGGACATCCATATCTAGAAACCCATGAACGGTAAAACGCTTCAGCAACTGTTTCAGCTGTGATATCAGCTATAGGGATAACTTCAGGCCATCGAGAAAATCTATCGACCATAGTAAGACAGTACCTCATACTTTTAGCAGGAGGTACAGGACCTATCAAGTCTATATGGATATGTTCGAATCGATGCTGTGGTACAGGAAAATGCTCAGGTGGGCTTCGTATGTGCCTATGAACTTTCGAACGTTGACAGGAAGTACAAGTTCTCGACCATTCCGCGATATTCTTGCTCATTCTTGGCCAAACCACTTTCTGCTTCATAGTATGGGCTGTTGCTCTTGCACTTGGGTGAGATAAATCGTGGAATGTTCTGAATACCAAGTATCGACTAACTTTTGGAATGTATGGTCGAATTCTATTTGCGGAGACGTCACACCAGAGATCTGAACCATTGACATCAATTCTCTTCAGTATTAGAGAAGTTTTTGAATCAATGAGTTTACTCAGTTCAATGTCTTGCTCTTGTTCCTTGGCTAGTTGTTCGTTACTAATAACTTGGAGGACATCAATCTCATCGACACGGGAGAGTGCATCTGCTACGACGTTCTGTTCACCAGAGATGTGTATGATTTGGGTAGTGAATTGGCCTATAAAATCGAGATGACGAAGTTGTCTTGGTGTTGCTTTATGGGAATTTTGTTGAAATGCGAAAGTGAGAGGTTTATGATCTGTCCTAATCATGAAGTCTCTACCTTCAATCATATATTTGAAATATTTGACACCCTCATACATAGCCAAAAGTTCTCTGTCGTAGGCACTGTAATTTTGCTGTGCCTTATTCAATTTCATGGAGAAAAAACCAAGTGGAGTCCAATTGTTCTCGTGGAATTGTTCAAGTACACCACCAATCGCAAAATCAGATGCATCAACAGTTAATGCTAGAGGAACATTTTCTACTGGGTGTCTAAGGAGTGTAGCATTCACTAATTCCTCTTTACATTTACTAAATGCTTTCTCTGCATCTTCTGTCCAGATAATCGGATGTTTGTCGTTTTTTGTTCCATTCTTTAGATAGTCATTGAGAATTGCTTGATCTTGGGCAGCGTTCGGAATAAACCTTCGGTAGAAATTAATCACGCCCAGAAATCGTCTCATATCTTTGATGGTCTCAGGTTTCTTGTAATTCCTGATGACTTCAACTTTCTGAGGCAATGGTCTGGTGCCGTGGGCTGTGATGAGATATCCCAGATACTCAATTTGTTCCACGCCAAAAATAAATTTTGCAGGATTTACTGTTAATCCGAATTCACGTAGTCTTTCAAAGATGATGAGCAGGTGTTTCTTGTGTTCTTCTGAGTCAGTAGATGCCACAAGAATGTCATCGATGTAACAGTAACAGAAATCTAAACCTTGGAGAGCTGAATTCAGGAATCTCTGGAATGTCTGAGCTGCGTTCCTGAGTCCAAATGTCATGAATGGAAACTCAAAAAGTCCAAAAGGTGTGATTACTGCTGTCTTGGGAATATCCTCTTCAGCAACGGGAATTTGGTGATAAGCTTTCAGAAGATCAATGAACGAAAAAATAGTTTTGCCGCTCAGTTTATATGAAAAATCTTGAATGTGTGCTATTGGGTATCTATCTGGTTGACTGATGGAGTTCAAACGACGGTAATCACCACAAGGTCGCCAACTGCCTGCTTCTTTCTTGGGAACCATATGGAGTGGGCTAGCCCATGAACTACTAGATGGTCGACAGATGCCTTGGTCCAACATAAACTGGAACTCTTGCTTCGCAATATCGAGTTTCTCGGGTGACAATCGACGAGCTTTTTCGAAGACTGGTAGTCCAGTGGTGATTATTTGATGAAACACTGTGTTTTTCTTTCCAGATGGTAACGGTGAAACTTTAGTTATATCTGGAAACTGTGTAAGTAGTTGATGGAAATTAGATTCGATAGCAACTGTTGTGATACTTGGAAAATCACTCACAGCTTTACCAGTGGTAATCGATAATTTCGTAGTGTTATCTATCAATCTTTTATGTTTCAAATCAACCAATATGCTATATTAACTCAGAAAATCAGCGCCAATTATCGGACGAGCGACTTTTGCAATGATGAAAGGCCATTTGTAACAGCGACGTTATCCAAGATCGAGTGAAATTAATTGTTCTCCATAAGTATCAATTGTAGATCCATTAGCAGCATACAACTTGTACTCTTTGGGTGATGATTTTCTACTGTTCTTGGACAATGGAAAAACTGATACGTCTGCGCCTGTGTCAACAAGAAAACGGGTGCCGGTATTTTTATCCGAAATGAATAGGCGGTACTGTGTGGGTGCCTTGTCGTCGTTGACCGCCTCTACTGACGACGACTGCTGCTGTTTACCGGAAGCTGGTTGGAATCGGATTCGAAAGAACATGGTTCCACACAGTTTCTGGCATTTTTACCAAAACGACGATGATAGAAACAATAACTCTTTCCTTGGTGTTGTTCAAATCTAGATCTTGATTTTGATCTAGATCTAAATCTATGATTTTTCTGATGCAACTTTGTTAACGATTCCACACATGTAGTTAAAGATGCTATCTGCAAACGAAGATTATCGATAACTTGATCTTGGGCCAAAGTTGAAGAAACGTGAACAGGTGAGCTGGCACTTTGAACTGGAAAATCGTTCTTTGGAGTAGATTTACTTATGGAAGTAATATTAGGTTCATGAGACAAACTACTGACTTCCATTATTTTATCAGCAATAGCTGCCATTTTGGAAAGTTCTACCCCTTCACTAGCTGAAAGAACTATCTGTACCTGAGAAGGCATTCGTTGCAGCCATAATGTCTTCAAAACATCGTCATTGATTTTTCCTGCAGCCAGGGATTTCATTTCACGTAAGAGATGGGAAGGCTTTTGATCGCCAAGCTCAATATCGGTTAGAAGCTTACGAATTTGTTTCTCTTCTGAATCAGTGAAACGCGCTATCAGTTGTGTTTTCAGGCTCTCATATTTTCCTGTCTCTGGTGGAGATGTGATATAGTCAGAGATCTGTTGCAGCACTGAACTATCGAGCGCAGATATCACTGTATAGTACTTGGTAACATCATTTCGTACCTTGTATATGTGAAATTGGGGGTCAACTTGTGTAAACCACAACGCAGGATTCGATCTCCAAAAATTTGGCAGTTTTACTTGCTTGACGTCTTCAATATGATGATTGACATTTTGCACTTGAATTGGATTTTCAGGCACAGGCATGTTTTCTTCGGGTGGATTGTGCATTTTGCGAAGGAGTTTTCTTCAGTTCACAATACGGGGTCACCAATTGAAGCAATTATAATACTACACAATATATAATCTATTCAATAAACTGTTCAGACATTGAATTATCTCTTGTCTTTTTTTAACAATAATATGTGTCCATAACAACTTCAAGTTACAAAAATATACAAAGCGAATAATATAAATATAAATGAGTAAACAGCTCTATAAACACAAGCCTTTGATCACATGCGTTTGTTCTGCATCCACCCCACACAATATAATGTGACCTGCTCTAAAAACTGCTTCTCCTTCTTTCATGGGTCTCACCCTATCGCCAATATATTCTAATATATCCGCGATGGACACTTCAACTTTGGGCATTTTTCTGAAATATTATGTGACAACTAAGTGACAACAGTTTGTTGTTCACCTCTATTTTGAAATCTGACGTTGGACAGGCGCCATCTTTTGGTTCGTGATCCATATTTCTCGTGTGGCTTATACCTGTATGACAATAAAAACCTTTAAGGCCGATTCATGCAACGTTCATTATAATTACATTTACATTACATTTTAATTATATTATATTTATATTTTCACTGCAAAATGGTACCCGTTCATGCAACGAATTAATTATCTATTTTCGGATATGTGCGCATGCGTAGTTGCTGACAAAATTGACAAATGACGTACCTAGTGATGTTTGAGTTGAGGTTAGTTTTTCCCACTTTTTGAACTCTTGTAGGTATACAATTTTTGTGTTGTTCTGGTTGTTAATGAGTCGAATATTATGAGGCTCTCGCGGAAAAAACGAGTTGGATTTTTGATGTCAGCTGTTCTTTTGTCATTACTAGTATTGGCTCGAAAAAAAAAATAAAGCAATTCCGTCGTTATAGTGTCAGACCCTTTCTAAAACAAAATAAAAAATATGGTCAGTACGAGAAACTAGTGAAGTACATGTTAGAAAATGATGAGGAGGAGTTTTTTAGCTATACCAGGATGTCTCCGAAAGTTTTCAAATATCTATTGGGGCTTTTGAAACCTGAGCTAAAGAAACATCCTAGCCGAAAGAATGCTTTGTCACCAGAGTTTAGACTTGTGGTAACCTTACAGTAAGAAAAATGTAGGCTTGAATTATAGTAGATATATATTCATTTTCCTTTTGTTGAAGCTACTTAGCAGAAGGAATGTCCATGAGGGAAATCGCCAGAAATTTTGTCATTGGCAGATCAACAATTCACTACATCATAAAAGAGACCTGTGATGCAATTTGGAACATATTGATGCCAATATTCCTGCCACCCCCAACAGCTCATCAGTTTTCAGAAATTTCCAATGAATTCTGGAAACGTTGGAACATTCCAAATTGTATTGGTGCTGTTGATGGTAAGCATGTTCTTTTGGAAGCACCAGCTCATTCAGGAACAGATTATTTCTCCTACAAGAAAACATCCAGGTTATACAATATAAATATTTATGTTTATCTTCTGTGAAATGTCTTACTTGGACTCATTTTCAGTTTAGTTTTGATGGCTGTTTGTGACTCATATTATAAATTTGTAATGGTGGACATTGGTGCCCAAGGATCTATACATGATAGTACTGTTTTTCAAGAGTCATCATTTGGAAGAGCGTATTTGAGTGATAGGTTGCCAGTACCTCCTGAGAAAAATTTACCTGGAACTGATATTCCTTTTCCCCACTTTATTGTTGCAGATCAGGCCTTTCCTCTGAATGAAAAAATTATGAGACCATATCCATCTGACCATCTTACTGAATAACAGAGAATCTATAACTATAGGATATCAAGGGCTCGAAGGACTATAGAAAATACCTTTGGAATTCTTGTTCAAAGGTGGGGAATTTTAAAAACCCGAATGGCCACTGACATCTCTATGTGTGAGAGTATAACGAAAGCTTGTGTTGTCCTTCATAATTTTCTTCAATGTGATGAGGAAAGTCTTCCTCAAAATGAGAGGAGATATTGCTGTAAGAAAGCTACTATAAATAGGTTTTTATCATTCATTAGATTATCGAATCAATCCTAAGCTGGTTAAAATTACATCGTCCAGTATATTGCACTGATCATCGAGATCGAAAGCCAAACCGGAATAAATTTTACAACTCTCTTGTAACGGGTAGGTATAGAGCTCGGGTTTCTAATAGCCCTCAGCTGATCATCATAACTGCAAATGAATTTGCATAGATTTACTTATGATATGTTGCGACCAGAATACTTCTAGATTCAAGTAACTATTATACTACTAGTATAAGATGAATAAGGACATGGTATCGATAGATATAGTTGTTGGTTTTTTTACTATGCCTTTTTTCCAACAACCCGATATCATTTTTGTATTGTATAATGGACAAGGCTAGCTCGATCCATCTGAACGAGGTCCAAATAGTTTTCTTTCTTCAAACACATACTTTAAAGGGTCTGAGATCAGTTTATTGCTTTTTGCCCATGCAAAGACAACCATATAATACGTTTAGTTTCTAGAAAGAATAACAAATTGTCAAGTAAATCTTGTTAGGTTTGAAACATATGTTGAAGGTTATTTATGGTTTCCGTCGAATTGATACAAAGGCGAGTTAGGAGATTTCTAAACATCACCCTAATGATGGAATATCATCACATGATTGGTCAGATACAATTTGGCGCTGAGCTTTCGCTTCCCTCATGTCACGTGATACACTCTGCATACAAAAGTAATGTTGTCACAATTTTGTGGAAGATCGTTTTCGAATTTTGTTCTGTTTAGTTGTGTCACGTGATATGCGGAACGCAATCTGTTATTTGAAATTTCCACTTTCATTATGAGTTGAAGAGTTATCAACTACTCGAGTTGATAACTCAATTATCATGGTTATTCACGATTAATATTCGATTATCACTAAGTCTTAACTAGTCTTTGGATGCCGATCGGTTTCGTGTCATTTAGTTAGGTCCAGACCCTATATTCATTCACTTTCGTTCATTTATTATCCATCTGATAATAAAAATAGTTAATTCAGTAAGGAACCGAATAGTTTGATTTATGGACCTCCTTCCTATCCCTTTTCCCACATTTATTTGAGATTGAGAGTAAAGTTAACGTAATTCATTGTTTCATTGTTTCAGATAATAATTAAAGAGTGTCTCAAAGTAGAGTAATATACTTTGATTAAAGAGTATGTAAGCACAGATATTTTACTAGTGCGATGCATATTACACGTGGATGTGTCACAAGCTGGTAGTTGGGATACTTCAGATAAACAAGGTAAGTTGATTATGATATATTGTGAATGATTATGTGGCATTTCAATACGATTTATTCAAGAACCTACTTGCCGACCTGTCTCGCTCGGAAAGAAATACTTTTTGTTGGAAATTAAAATTATATCAAATGAGGTGGTTTTAAGACAGGTTAATAAATTAGTGATCAAGATAGGTTGATTGCTTATCAGAGACCACCTCGTTTACATTGCCCTACTGGACTAATTGATCAAGAAGGACCAGATGGTATTATTATTACTGGTACTTGGCGTCAGGGGACTAATTTACTGTCAGTTAGGAGATTGGGATCCAACAATTCCACAAGGAAAGCCCAGAGAAACAGAGAAAAGCTCTGTGACTATTTCAACTCAGCTATTGGAAGTTTACCCCACCAACAAGAGCTTGTATTGAAAGGATCTGTTCCCATTTGAGTGAAATAAAAGTTCTTCATGAATGAATTTACATTGATATTTTGTTCTGTTCTCCATGTATTGAAAATCTTAGTATTTCATTAAATAACCAAAGGAAACACTTTTTTTTTCAATGTTAAATTTTCTGGGAAAATCAAAATACTTTGTTGAGAAAATAATGTAATTCCTTATTTAACAGCCTATGGCAACAGCCTCATATAGTTAAGTAGGTATCACAAAATTAAATAAAAACTAAATGCCAGGTACTTCATTCCTACATTCAAAAAACAAAAAATATAACAACAGCTTTTGTCTTCTTTGAGAATAACACTGATAAAAATAAGTGGTACAATACCTGTCACAAAAATAAAACGGAAACTAAATGATATTCAATACCTTCAACATAAATATTTGAAAAAAAAACTAGTGATAAAAACAGCCTCTAATCTACTTCATATTTTTCTAAAACCTCACAAATTTCTAGTTTGACCCTGGCTTTAACTTTTCTGCTTTTCGACAGTTTGTGGCTACTGGCAATACATTTTCCAAATAATGTGTCTTCATCGTCTACATCATTGGAATTTGTATCCTTCAAGATATTTTCCATCATTTCCAGAGTTGACACAATGCTATCCTCAAAACTGGATGAATCATTCTTTCTTTTTTTTAAACGTTTCATTTCATAAATGTTATCCTCATGAGACTTAGGTGTATTGAAAGAAGTCTCTTGTGATTTTGATGAAGAAGTCTGGGAGGAAGTGGAAGGTGATTTAGGGAAAACCACGGATTGTTGGGAGGATGAAGAAGCTCGTGTGGACATGAAATCCACCTCAACACTCATTTCTTCAGTTACAATTTCTATTTCTTGTTGAGATTGTTCAGTTTCTGACAGATTAATTTCCTCTGTTGATGGTTGCATGCTGCTTTGAGGGCTACTTTGGGAGCTATTTTGTGTCAGTTCAATATTCCCATATGTCCTATAAATATTCAATTCTTGAGTTCACATGATAATTAGTACCTCAATAACTTATATTACTTTCTGACTGTTACATGCTCTTCCAGGAAGGAAATTTGCTTGAAATAGCGCCATTCTGTTGTTGCTGCACTTCCTGTATGAGTGTAACGAATTTTCCTTCTTTCCGTCACAAATCGGTTCCTCAAAGAAGTCCAAGCAATTTCAACTTCCTCTCCTTTAAAATGAAATATTTATACTATGTGATGAGGAGGAAATGATTATTAAACTCACTTGTGTGGCCCATTATTTCAGCAATTGTTGTCCAAGCATTGATTTTGGCCAGTTTGTTCTTGAACTCCTTGTGCTTCTTATCATATAAATGCTTATATTGCTGCACCAATTCGATCAATGTTCCTTGATCCATTATTTTTTAATATAAAGATAAACACAAAAACAATCTTCCGCGCTGCTTTCGCGGTAGTTTTTCTAGGTTATTTTCACAAATTTCACAACCACAGATCAACACAAAACAGAAAAAAACATACATAAAACCAGTTAGGACCAGAACATAGAACAGAACTAATGAAAGATAGGTCCTTCGCGCATGCGATTCGGTCATCTTCACTAACAATATAATGTGATGTAAATTAATTAGTTGAATGTTGGCCAACTTCTAAATGTGTTAGTGTAATTTAAATGCATTAATGCACTTGCATGAACGCATTCTATACTAAACCGAGTAGTGAACTTTTCTTAATGAAAATGTAATTATAATGAACGTTGCATGAATCGGCCTTTACTTTGTGCCAAGAAATTAGCATACAGATTTGAGCGATAAAACAGCAGTGAACTTAACCTTACCTTATAACAAACTGTGCACTACGGCTGTGAACCCTAAATAAAATAACAACTAACAACAGTACACACGACTGACAACAGACACGAATAATTTATTATTATAAACCGCCAGACACAAACCCTGGAAAATTGTTATTGAAAATAAAAACCATATAAAAACATGAACAGACAAAGAATAGAAGGTGAAAGTACAAAAAAACAAAAGTAGCTTGTGGTGGCGCTGTATGCAACTGGATGGCGCTACGGCCAGGACGACAACTGATGAAAAATTAGGTTAGGTACATGGCTGCCAACTTGCAAATATATTATTTTTGAATTTTCACACTGGTAAATACCGACTGACCGTGGTAAATTCAACGCTTATAGTATCGATTTTAAATATTCCTTAATTATTTATTAATTTGAATAATTAATTGTTATAACGTGAAAAGCGCGGCTGTGCGCTATCGATTAGTCACATTCACTCTTCCAAATATATGAACATTTTCATATAATATTCCGTTTTCTACTAGTCGCATATTAGTGCGAACTTTTTCTGCCTTCGATATGTTTTTGTTTGTGCAAAGATTCTGTCGAGTAGGAAATATTTTAGTAATTCCCAAAGGATGTCCATTGGACGTCCAATGGACGTTCATCATAGAAATAAATTTTCACATCTTAACTTGGACGAGAAGTGAATATCCAGTTGATGTCCCGAAACGGATATCCATTGTACTAGTGGGTAATGGACATCCAATGGATGTCCATTTCGTGTCCATGTCCATATGGACCAATCATGGACATTAAATGGATATCCATTGGATATCATGTGTTTACTGGGAGAGTAAATTTGACTCCTTCCACATATGGACGAATTTTCTCGCAGGCAAAGATACAAGCTAAGGTTTCCTTCTCAGTGGTACTATAGTTTCTTTCACTTTTTGACAGACTTCTCGAAGCGTCAGCTATAACCTTTTCCTCATTATTTTGATTTTGAGTGAGTACACCACCTAAACAAGTGTCTGATGCATCGCATTGTATCACAAATGGCAATGAAAAATCTGGGCTAGCCTGGGCAGGTGCAGATACTAATGCATTTTTCATATTCTGAAAAACCTCATCTGCTGCCTCAGACCATTTTATTTTTTGTCCATTTTTCCTATTTTTCAATAGATCATATAAAGGTGACATCAATGTTGAAAACTGTGGAATGAATCTCCTATACCAACTACATAAGCCAGTGAATCTTTTCACTTCTGTAGTATTTGTTGGTCTAGGAAGATTCACCATAGCAAGAACTTTCGAGGAATATGTTTTTAGCCCAAATTTATCTACATCAAACCCCAGTGTACTTGAGTGAAGATTTGAAAAATTCGCATTTATTGATATTTTCTGTGAGGTTTGCTACTGTTGAACGCTTTGACACTCCTCTGAGTAATTGAATGTGTTCTTGAAAGGTTGAACTAATAATGATTGCATCATCTAAGTACACAAATACATTAGGTTCCATCTCTGGACCAAAAATGGCGTTCATTAGTCTCTGTTGGCATCGGGCATCATTAGAAAGTCCAAAAGGCATGACATTGAAATGAAAAAACCCCTCCCAGGGACAGAAAATGCAGTCTTTTCCTTATATTCATCATCCAAGGGAATCTGCCACAATGCACTTTTCAAGTCAATGATGAAATTCTATCAACTACAGGAAGAGGATAACTGTCTTTCTTAGTGAGCAAATTCAACTTACGCCCATCAAAACAGAAACGAAATTCTCCATTAGCCTTTGTCACCAACAGTACTGGATATGAACATTCACTACTGGATGGTGCAACTACATTCAGTGCTAACACATTGTCTAATTCCTAATTGAGATGACCTAGCATATGAGGTGACATTAAATACTGCCGTTGCTTGACAGGTTGAGCATTTCCATTTTCAATATGATACGTCAGTTTATTAGTTCTCCCTAAATGACCATCTCTAGATAATTTTTTGAATTCTGAAATGACTCCATTAACTACAATTTTCTGGTCTCGGAACATATCGTCTAGACTCTCAACTTGACCAGTTGTGAATGACATGTCATTATTTAATCCGACTGAAGCGATATTGACATTGGTGCAATCACTAGATACAAAGATTAGACGAATTCAATACCTTTATTCCCAATTGTGCTTTTACTTGCACAAAAATTGAGCATCGCAATACTTTTTCGCCCAATTACTGTTACATATACATAGGGTATATCGTCAAAATCTTTCTTGGCGAAAATAGGAGCAGTAGTATAAATATTCTGACAATAATTTTTGACAAATGAAATCACTTCAATTTGTTCTGTTGAACAAACTTCTTTTGTGGCATCAAGTTGCGCAGGCAAATCGTGCCCAGGATTATATGGTTTTACCTCCGGGGTTCGTTTCTCTCTCTAGTACTCCTGGATTTCCACATCTGAAACAGAATTTCGATTTCTTCAAAGTTGATGCCTAAAATGATGATTTTGCAATTTGCAATTGAAACAAACCATAAGTTCTCCTATTTTCGTTACTTTTATGTTCAGTACTACCGCTAGCCTGTCGATTATAGTTAGATCTTTCATATACCCTTGAACTCCAAGATTGTTTTGGCTGAAAATTGTTGCTTCCTTGAGTGATTAATTCCTCTACAGAGTTATACCTGTTTAGAGCTAAATTTTCTACAAATTCAGGTCTTAAATTCTTCTGAATCCACTTCACTTTTGTAACTAGTGCTGGTGTAGACGTGAGCCTACTGAATAGTTGCTCCATTACAACCACAAAAATGGCGATGGATTTTCCCTCAAATTGTTCTCTATGTTTGATGGTTTCCCAGAGCTCTTCATCATAGTCCCTTCTCAGGATATCCTGTTCTGAACGTTTAGATAGAGAGTCCTAATCTCTCACGATATTTCCTTTTTGACATGACGAAGCTACAAACGAGCCTTACCAGAGAATAAGTCAACTGCCGATTCATACAGTTGCTGTCGAGTGACCTGTCGAGCTTCAGCTAGTTTATCACTCTTTCAAGAAGAGATTTAACCCCTAGTGATTTTTTTGAACCATCAAATTTTGAGTCCCACTTATAGATAGAAGCTTATTTTGAACTGCTTGGCATCATGTTAGAATGAATTCGTGGAGAAAATGTATTTACAGACTGATAAAATATGGATGGTTCTTCTTTGATCTTCTCATCTAACTCGGCTTCTAATGTTAAGCAGGAAGCTTAATGCTTCATTGCGAGAGTCAGTAGGTGCAGTGTTTCCTCAGAATCGCATGAACAACTCTCAAATTCACACTATATCTCTTGAATTGAAATAATTTATATAAGTTTCAGTTTCATTCATTTCATTTTCCAAAGAATTACAAAAATTGTTATTTACGTTATTAGGTTTGTTTCTTCTCTCCATCGGTCTGTTATCTTTATTTCCTTCTGCTGCTCCATTCAAGTTATATCTGTTCACTGATCGTTGTTGTGGATTGCCAAATCTTAATGATTTCGAAATAGTAAACAGCTCTATCTTGGAACCAATCACTCTTCCAGTCACCTGATTTTGAACGTAAAATGGCAGACCAAGAATTGTTGAAGCGATAGCTGGCTGTTCTGTCTTTTTTGACATTATTGTCATCCATTTTGTCATCAAATGATTGAGTGCATCTCTACTAAACCTAATATTTGATGATTATCTCGGCCTCCAGATCCTTCTGCATGTTGGTAATCAATTCGTGTGAATTTCGATTCTATAACTCCATCCGACTGCGCCATTGTAATAACACTCTAAATATTATTCATATTCATGACAACAACATAAGATATTCATTTCATACAATGTATTCTATACCAGTATAATACGAGGTATGTCAAATAATATTAA
Source organism: Phaedon cochleariae (assembly GCA_918026855.4). Classification (NCBI taxonomy): domain Eukaryota; kingdom Metazoa; phylum Arthropoda; class Insecta; order Coleoptera; family Chrysomelidae; genus Phaedon; species Phaedon cochleariae. Next base: position 11,017,990 of record OU896717.1, read on the forward strand.
GATTTATCTGATTGAATTACTGCTATTAACGACAATATGTTAAATTATGAGAGAAGTTGACTTGAATTCAAAACTACGAAAATCAGGTTTAATCATTCACTCTCGAGCAAAATTCATATTATTTGGAATACCTCATATACGACTGGCAAAATTCGATATCTGATATTGGCATTTTCCGTTCGAGGCCATGCAGAACTTTCTATGGAGAATGATCCTTCCTCAAATTGATATTGAAAAAGTGTTCCATTCGTTGTTCAACTCATTCAGACATAATGTACACCAGCAAACAATAATACCGCAGGATATAATTATTTCAAATCAATGTTATTGAAAGTACAGGGTTTTTTATGAATGATCTATCATCATAGTGATAGTGACCATTGGTACCGTGGTAGCAAACTGTTTCCGCAATTCAGTGCTTCTCAAAGCCAATGGTACTTCAGAACCACATTGCTCAGAACAATTCCTCAAAAGAACAGATGACTCCAAATGTTTTTCCTCATCCAATCCAGGTAGCCCAAAAACATATACATCATTCCTAGGTACACCAGCATTTCTTCTATATTTTATTATGGTTTCGACACATATCAACAATTCTTCTTTCATAGAACAGGCACTGAACGTCCTCTTTTACCTTCAATTACAAACCTGACATATTCTTGAGCAGATTCTCTGTCCGTCAAAGATGATGATCTGTATATTTCCAAGTCTCCTGAACAGATTAGTAATTCTCAAACCCTTCAATGGTCAATCGCTCAATCTCTCCACATCGTCTCCTATTGGAGATTAGTATAGACGTTAGAGTACACATCAGTAAATGAGCTTCAAGAGAACGGGAATCAAAACGTCACTTTTCCCATGTAAATCTCCATAAGGAATTTTAAGGTTCATTCTGCAGATTTTGGTTCCTTTCAAGGTCATCCAACGAGCGATGCGAGAGATCCGTTCCAGAGATAACGGTGCGCATTTCATTACATTTTTCACCCAATAATGGCTATATACAGGGTGTATGAGTTGGCTAATAGTTGGGGAAAAATATATATATATAGAGTGAACCCAAAAGGCGTTATACCTCCTCGACGAGTAGACTACCAGCATATAGGCTACCCGCTAGCTAATGATATATACAGGGTGTTTGAGTTGTATATTAGTCGATAAATATATACAGGGTGATCCGCAGTAAAACTACCCCACTTTGGGGTATCAGAGGGTTGAAGAGGGTGCGGGTACTCTAAGAAAAGAATTTTTAACAGGCATTTCGAAAATAATGGTTCGTCCATATGCAAAGTCTCAAAGTTTATGAGATATCATTTGAAATGTGTGGGGAAACGTTCAGTTAGGTATGTGATGGAAATAGGTAATTGATGCTGGGGCCAGATTTCATTAGCCATGAAATATGTCGAACAACTCTTTATCAAAACTCATTCAATAACATTATATATACAGGGTGTCTGAGTTAGCAATAGCGATAAGAAATAGGGCCTCTCACGGGTAGACTCAGCGAACATACGTATGATAGAGTACTTAGAATCCGTTCGATATACAGGGTGTTTGAATAGCAATACAAACTTATATAGGGCACTCAGAGTAGACTACCTACATATAAAGGCTACTCGCTATAACATGATATATACAGGGTGTTTGAGTTGAATAAAAATTAAAAATTATATATACAGGGTGTCCCACGGTTAGACCACCCCACTTTTGCAGGATTAGACAGCTGACGTATTACATAAGACATTTGACAGTTAACAAAGGATTGACGACACGTGACTAGATGACCTACATATAAAGGCTACCCGCTATAACATGATATATACAGGGTGTTTGAGTTGAATAAAAATTAAAAATTATATATACAGGGTGTCCCACGGTTAGACCACCCCACTTTTGCGGGATTAGACAGCTGACGTATTACATAAGACATTTGACAGTTAACAAAGGATTGACGACACGTGACTAGATGACCTGCAAGTAGACTACCCGCTACCTAATAATTTAATTTAATATACAGGATGTTTGAGTTGAAAGAAATATATACAGGGCGTCTCATGAATTATATATCACATTTTTAGTAGATTACAGCCAACGTATGACAGATGGCAGATAGCATATGATAGATGACATGTGACCTTCCGGTGCTCATTGGAACTAAACGCTCAATTTACGTTTGATGGATACCACGTGACGCGCTCGGTAAGAGCAGAGGCCGTCAAAATGGCTACCAGTTCAAAATGGCGCTGAAATGATGATACGTATGATGTTTGACAGATGACGTATATCACGTGACCTTCCAGTGCTTGTTGGCAGAAACACTCACAGTCGAGACAACCTACCAATTTCAATCAAAAAGGCTATTGAAACACATATGGCGATAATGAGAAAATAGAAACTCGCTGCAAAATCTACTATATGCATGCCTAGCATATATTGAACAAAAATGTCGAACAACTCTTGAACAGAACACGGAAAAAGACTTCGAGGGCTTTTCGATGTTCAACTCGCGAATAATATACAATGTCCTATAAGATTCTAGTCAAAATCAAATCAAGATATGTGAATAACCTACACTTTCACTCATAATGCTGAATATTTGACATACGATGATTAGATGTAAGCCCAGACAGCTCATCCTTTCATGAAACAACAGTCGAAACTCGTAAGGGTTAGGGACGCTAGGGGTTATGGGCGGGTGGTTTAAGGGTATACCAATACCACTATAATCACCTCTAATGCCATACAATAAAGCATAAAACGCGATTGTTGAGTCAAAATCGGCGGAGATACATACAAAAATCAATAACAAATCTTGTAGGAAAATTTACATTAAATTCAGAAATATTTCTCATAAATTTTTCCCTAGATTCTACGGATGTTACAATTTGCGGGCCATCAGAGCCTATGTAAAGCAGATTAGATTTTTCCCTAGATCTAGGTACTTCTTCGAATGTGAATAACAAAACTCGTTCAATAACAGGGTCGATATACAGGGTGTTTGATAAAGGAGAACTCATGAGTAGACCACCACACTTCAGATGGACTCAGCAAACAGATAGCTGGCGTATGGCAGATGACGTCAGAAGTCTTCCGGTCACACCTATAGAAGTATTCAGAGGTATTCGGAGGTCTTCAGATCACGCCTTCAGATGTCTTCAGATGTCTTCAGATGTCTTCAGATGTCTTCAGAGGTCTTCAGATCACGCCTTCAGAGGTATTCAGAGGTATTCAGAGGTATTCAGAGGTCTTCAGAGGTATTCAGATGTCTTCAGATGTATTCAAAAGTCTTCAGCTGTATATCAGACACCATAGCGTTCACATCATGGAGTCTAAACCACATTCATCAGAGCAAGCATCACTGTACAGATTATGATAATGCTTATGGTGGCTCGTTTGAGATTATCAGCCTCGCTCCGCTCGTCCGACAAACAAACAAACACACCCCAAAAAATTGATCTAACCTATCGTAGCTTGGATAGTCCAGGCCGATATAGCATCAATCTCAACCAATGATGTCAACCTACTCTCTAACCTATCCTGTTAGTGAGTGTGGCATCACTCAACAGGCGGATGACCTGTCTCTCTTGATGGAATCTAGAAGCATTAACGTATATGTGGTTGCTGAACCCCATATGTGGAGACAGTATTCTAAAACAGGTTGTATCTGTATTTTGTAGAGTAGCATGTTGTCTGGAATAAAAATCCTAGTTTTTGTGTTGAAACTTTCGTGATGTATATCCGGGTACCGTATACTGTTTGATTTCAATTATTGTTCAGGATCAGCATTAGTATCTTCATTTCGGGTAGAAAGAAATGGTACCTTGTGATCATTTCATACCAATGAAATTGGTGAAAAGTTCACCTGACAAGACATATATGATTTTCTCCTAATGCATGATAGCCTGTTGGAATATTATTGTCTATGAAGTTGATTCCTGATTGTTATACGTTATTCAAATGGTTGGTACTATGATTGGTGTCGGATTATTATTCTTTCATCACTTGAAGCGCACTGAAGGAAATGCTTATTATGTTCGTGAAACATCGCTCATGCCTAGGGAGGTTGTCAAAAAAGAGGTGCAGTATTGAACATTGGTGTATCTTGGAACTACTTCCTTTGGTAAACTTAGTCGTTTTATGAGTTTCGGTAAAGAGTTGTTCAACATATATCTGAAGAGTAACAGCTTTTCTGTGATGTTTCAATTTTGTTAATGGAGCGGAAGTATCTGTAGAATAAGGAAAGGTTTCCGACTCTCTCCGACTCATTTGCGATGTTTCAATGTTTTTAAGACTTGGTGAGTGTAGCATCGCCCACCAGGCGCATAGCTAGTCTCTCTGGATGGCGTCTAGTAGCATCAACGTATATGTGTGAGTGCTGAACCCATATGAGTAAACAGTATTCTTGAACAGGTTGTATCTGTATTTCGTAGAGTAGCTTTTATTTATAATCAGCATTGGGAATCTTTATTTCGGTTCGAAAAGAATACTACCTTGTGATTATTCTATATCGATGAAGTTTGGCAATATTTCGAATGATAGCCTAGATATGATTTTGAATAGGATAGGATACTTGAACTGTCTGACAATGATAGTAAGAGATATTATATTAATTTTCGCAGTGTACATTAGTCATTTCGAGTATTTTTGTCTAAGACCTCAATAATTCATAATTGGTTTATGTTCTTCATATTTTATTCGGTTAGAATGGTGTGCCATCCTTATATCATGTTATCGAAGCAATATTTCAATCGTGCTGTTTTTGTGATGTTTCCGTCACGTTTTGACGCATGCGTAATATGAGTCATATTAATTATACATCATCTGAAAAACGCTTCAGGTGTCACATGGCATCTGTCAAGTGTCATCTATCTAGCATAATTTGTGACGATGTCGTACATAAAGTAGAGTATTCTATTCGCGCATTTATTGTCAGTATCATTAAAAAAGCCCAATACTAGCTTTATGGGAGATAACATAAGAATATAGGTTATTCACGGCTCTCCATTCTTTATTGATATCTCGCAAGCATCGAAACTCTGCGTACCTATATCAATGTATTTGCAAATCCTAGTTTTTGTGAAGTAGCGTTCGTGATGGAACTATCTGTCATATACTGTTTGAATTCAATAGTTATCCATATGCGGATAGGGTATCTTTATTGCGGTTAAAAAGAATGGTACCTTGTGATTATTCTATATCGATGAAGTTGGGCAATATTTCAAATTAATGATAGCCGAGTTACTATATTTTCCATAGTGTACAGGATAACAACCTATTTGAATATTTTTCCTCTGAAGATGTTTTTTTTTTCATGATTCTGATCTTTCATTTTCTATATGTCAGGTGGAGAATCTAGTTCATTATCATTATTTTATATCGATGAAGTTGGTCAATATTTCGAGCCATAGCTGGGATACGATTCTCCATAATGTATAATAGCCTATTTGAAAATTTTTTTCACGTTTTTCATGTTCTGGTACATTTTCATCAGTTCATATTTTTTTTATCACTTGGAGCGCACGAAAGAAAATCCTAACAAGGTTCGGAGAACGTCGTGCATACCTTAAAGGGGATAGGATATTCAATCTAACTGGGAATGTCTCACTTGATGAGAGAGAGAGAGAGAGAGAGAGAGATGATTTTCCAAATATTTTCGTCTTAGAAGTTAATTCATAATTATTGGTATACGTTGTTTGAATGTTTGGTGCTACAATATGCGTCAGATTATCATTATTATTTATCTCTTGAAGCACACCAAAGCAAATACCTATTATATTCGAAGAAAATCATGCACAGGCTACAACAGGAGGTATAGGTATTGAATTTAAAACTTTTCAAGATCTTAGAAACACTTCCTATAGTAAACTAAATCATTTAATGAGTTTTGGTGAAGAGTTGCTCGACATATTCAAGATTAGTGGCAACAGAATGCGTTTTCTGAATTTGTTGAGTGCGTCTGACTGGTATTGCTAGCGATGGGATGATAGTAGGAATCTCTGAAAATTATTTTTTTGTGTATCTGTAGAAAAGTGGAGGGTCGATGTCTTTTCGGTGATGTTACAATGTTGTTTGAGAATCAGTGAGTGTAGAAACAGAGCATCAGAGTATGTATGGATGTTGAACCCCATAATATGTAGGAACAGTACTCTGCAAAATTTCATATCTGTTTCTTATATAGTAGCTTTTCGCGTGAAATAAAAATCATAGTTTTTTTCTATGATGAACTTAGTCATTTTATGAGTTTTCATTTATGATGTTCAGATGTTTTCTAGGAATTAGTGAGTGTGGCATCGCTCATTAGGCGCATGGCTTGTCTCTCTGGTATGGCTCGTCTTTATGTGTGAGTGCTGAACCCATATAAGGAACAGAATTCTCAAACAGGTCGTATCTGTATTTTGTAGAGAAGTTTCTTGTCTGGAATGAAAATCCCAGTTTCTGTGAAGCAACGTTCGTGATAGAACTTTGTGTCATATGCTGTTTGGATTCGATTGTTATTTATAATGAGCATGGGGAATCTTTATATCGGTTTGAAGAGAATGTCGCCTTGTGATTATTCTATTTTGATGAAGTTGGGGAATATTTCAAATGATAGCCGGGATACGATTTTGAATAGGATGGGATACTTAAACTGTCTGGGAATGATGGCAAGAGATATAATAATTTTTCGTCGTGTATATTAGTCTTTTCGAATATTTTTGTCTGAGATCACAATTCATAATTGGTTTATGTTGTTCATATTTCATTTGGTTAGAATGGCACGCCTGTTTTTGTGATGTTTTCGTCACGTTTAGACGCATGCGTGATATGTCTCCTCTTAATTATATAATATCATCTTTTTTTTTTTTTTTTATCGCTTGGAGCGCACGAAAGGGAATCCCTATAATGTTCAAAGAACATCGCGCGTTCCTAGGGAGGAAAGGGACAGGAGGTAGGTATTGGAATTTTTTTTGAACTTTTGGAGATTATATGTTGTTGGGAATACTTCCACAGGCAATGAATTCCAGAGCCTAGCCGTTCTATGGATGAAGGAGTCTTGATAAAGTGCTGTTCGACTTCTTTCGAGGTTGACAACGAAAGGATGTGCTGACTGGGCTTGTCTAGTTCGTCTGATTGGTATTGCTAGTGAAGGGATGATAGCAGAGATTTCCGCAAAACGCCTCATGTGTTAAGTGGTATCTATCAAGTGTCATCTATCTAGCATCATTTGTGAAGATGTCGTAAAGAAAGTAGAGTATTCTATTCGCGCATCTATTGTCGGTATATTTAACAAGTTTCAATACTAGCTTTATGAAAGATAACATGAAAATATAGGTTATTCACGGTTCTCCATTCTTTATTGATATCTCGCAAACATTGAAACTCTGCGCATATCATCCTCAGCCTCAGGAGTACTATTCATTTTCAATGGTGGGATGTATTTTTTCTTGATTGTTGGATCTGTCACAGATCGTCGGTAGCCATATTGTTTTCAGATAGTGCAGTCGAGAACCAATGCCTTGTTATAATGTAAAGTCATACGTCTCTCAAATATTTCATCTGATTCAGTTTTTTAATCGTCCTGTATATTATATTTTTCCTCGTGGTGGTTCATATATTGTTGCATGTATGGATTATCAACGTTTGATTGTTATCAGGTTTCCTGTTGACTATCAAGTTTCTATTTCTATATTTGTTCAGTCATATCGTGGACGTTATGTGAAATTTCTCGTCGATTAAATGGTGTTGTTTTTCAAAAATGCCGTTTGAGTGAATTATTTGTGATGGTAGTGATGTGTGCTTTTGAAGAATCATGTATGAAAATAGGAGTATGGCGGTTTTTGTTTCATCTGAATTGTCTTCCCACTATTTGCATTCATTATTCAGATTTTCATCGAATCTAAGCCTGCTAAGGTGAAAAAAGCTAAAGTTAAATGCGTTATAACCACATGTTTTTATATACTGGGCTGTATTGGAATAAGCGTGAAAATTTCGAACCTCGAGACGTTTATACTATCGAATGACATATAGGTCACCTATATAGTTTCACTCTGTAACAATCCTAAAACGTTCCATCTAGGTACATGAATTTTCTGTGCTGAGTTCAATTATTTAGATTGTTTTGATGTTTTCCTGTTTTTGCTCAATTTTCGGGATGCAATTTCCTGTTGATTTGAGGAATTTGAAGATATCTGATATAAGAATGTTATATATCGATGTGCTGAATACATATTATTATTTCAAAAACACCTCGCGTATAGTTGAAACATATATTTCTGCAGTTATGACCAAGTAACCGTTTCACGATCTATCAGGTCACGTGACTAATGTTCCTGATGAGGAATTTGATGAGAATTGGCCTACGATATATAAGATTTCTATATGACAGAATTATTTTAGGTCTGATCGGGTATGCTTTCATATTAGATCACCCAAAAAATGATACCTATTTCGCTTCCTGCGGATAACATCCCATCGCACTAAACCTCTATCCCCTAGTTCCTCTGACTCTTAGATTACCAGTTCTGGTAGAGAGTTGTTTGACATATTTTATGAACCAACCAGAATACCTCCTATGGTGAAACACTGAGCTGTAATATGAGTTTTAGGTGTAAATAGTTGTTCGATATATTCCAAGGTGGACGGTGAATGGGTGTTCTTTTCTATGATTTCGATTCCCAAGTACTTTTAAAATCGGCATTATCTACGACTATGTGTTGGCCCTCAAAGCGTAGATTCTTATGTCCAAGTGTCCATCTGCCGTCAACATATTTCGGTCCATAAGAATTATCATAATCTGTACAGTGATATTTATCTAATGCTTGCTCTGATGAATATGGTTTAGACTCCATGATGTGAACGCTATGGTGTCTGATATACAGCTGAAGACTTTTGAATACATCTGAAGACATCTGAATACCTCTGAAGACCTCTGAATACCTCTGAAGACATCTGAATACCTCTGAAGGCGTGATCTGAAGACCTCTGAAGACATCTGAAGACATCTGAAGACATCTGAAGGCGTGATCTGAAGACCTCCGAATACCTCTGAATACTTCTATAGGTGTGACCGGAAGACTTCTGACGTCATCTGCCATACGTCAGCTATCTGTTTGCTAAGTCCATCTGAAGTGTGGTGGTCTACTCATGCGTTCTCCTTTATCAAACATCCTGTATATCGACCCTGTTATTGAACGAGTTTTGTTATTCACATTCGAAGAAGTACCTAGATCTAGGGAAAAATCTAATCTGCTTTACATAGGCTCTGATGGCCCGCAAATTGTAACATCCGTAGAATCTAGGGAAAAATTTATGAGAAATATTTCTAAATTTAATGTAAATTTTCCTACAAGATTTGTTATTGATTTTTGTATGTATCTCCGCCGATTTTGACTCAACAATCGCGTTTTATGCTTTATTGTATGGCATTAGAGGTGATTATAGCGGTATTGGTATACCCTTAAACCACCCGCCCATAACCCCTAGCGTCCCTAACCCTTACGAGTTTCGACTGTTGTTTCATGAAAGGATGAGCTGTCTGGGCTTACATCTAATCATCGTTTGTCAAATATTCAGCATTATGAGTGAAAGTGTAGGTTATTCACATATCTTGATTTGATTTTGACTAGAATCTTATAGGACATTGTATATTATTCGCGAGTTGAACATCGAAAAGCCCTCGAAGTCTTTTTCCGTGTTTTGTTCAAGAGTTGTTCGACATTTCTGTTTAATATATGCTAGGCATGCATATAGTAGATAGTTTTTGCAGCGAGTTTCTATTTTCTCATTATCGCCATATGTGTTTCAATAGCCTTTTTGATTAAAATTGGTAGGTTGTCTCGACTGTGAGTGTTTCTGCCAACAAGCACTGGAAGGTCACGTGATATACGTCATCTGTCAAACATCATACGTATCATCATTTCAGCGCCATTTTGAACTGGTAGCCATTTTGACGGCCTCTGCTCTTACCGAGCGCGTCACGTGGTATCCATCAAACGTAAATTGAGCGTTTAGTTTCAATGAGCACCAGAAGGTCACATGTCATCTATCATATGCTATCTGCCATCTGTCATACGTTGGCTGTAATCTACTAAAAATGTGATAATTCATGAGACGCCCTGTATATATTTCTTTCAACTCAAACATCCTGTATATTGAATTAAATTATTAGGTAGCGGGTAGTCTACTTGCAGGTCATCTAGTCACGTGTCGTCAATCCTTTGTTAACTGTCAAATGTCTTATGTAATGCGTCAGCTGTCTAATCCCGCAAAAGTGGGGTGGTCTAACCGTGGGACACCCTGTATATATAATTTTTAATTTTTATTCAACTCAAACACCCTGTATATATCATGTTATAGCGGGTAGCCTTTATATGTAGGTCATCTAGTCACGTGTCGTCAATCCTTTGTTAACTGTCAAATGTCTTATGTAATACGTCAGCTGTCTAATCCTGCAAAAGTGGGGTGGTCTAACCGTGGGACACCCTGTATATATAATTTTTAATTTTTATTCAACTCAAACACCCTGTATATATCATGTTATAGCGGGTAGCCTTTATATGTAGGTAGTCTACTCTGAGTCCCCTATATAAGTTTGTATTGCTATTCAAACACCCTGTATATCGAACGGATTCTGAGTACTCTATCATACGTATGTTCGCTAAGTCTACCCGTGAGACGCCCTATTTCTTATCGCTATTGCTAACTCAGACACCCTGTATATATAATGTTATTGAACGAGTTTTGATAAAGAGTTGTTCGACATATTTCATGGCTAATGAAATCTGGCCTCAGCATCAATTACCTATTTCCATCACATACCTAACTGAACGTTTTCCCACACATTTCAAATGATATCTCATAAACTTTGAGACTTTGCATATGGACGAACCATTATTTTCGAAGTGCCCGTTAAAAATTCTTCTCTTAGAGTACCCGCACCCTCTTCAACCCTCTGATACCCCAAAGTGGGGTAGTATTACTGCGGATCACCCTGTATATATTTATCGACTAATATACAACTCAAACACCCTGTATATATCATTAGCTAGCGGGTAGCCTATATGCTGGTAGTCTACTCGTCGAGGAGGTATAACGCCTTTTGGGTTCACTCTATATATATATTTTTTCCCCAACTATTAGCCAACTCATACACCCTGTATATAGCCATTATTGGGTGAAAAATGTAATGAAATGCGCACCGTTATCTCTGGAACGGATCTCTCGCATCGCTCGTTGGATGACCTTGAAAGGAACCAAAATCTGCAGAATGAACCTTAAAATTTCTTATGGAGATTTACATGGGAAAACTGACGTTTTGATTCCCGTTCTCTTGTAGCTCATTTACTCACATCGCTAAATTTCTCCATGCATACATATCAAATCTTTCCTGAAGAATTCTCAAATATTTTTTTCTCTCATTATTCAGGAAATTATTGAGTTTTTTGATCTCTTCTTGTGAGAGTAATATGAATTTTTATGTATTGTTTTCTCCAATTGGTGCTCCTCTACAGTTTTTTTTATAAATGATGTATAGTCTTCTTCAACAATTCTAGGGAAGTTGTTCGTTTTTTCTACGCCATCCTCATTCTCTTCCTTCATATACTGATTCTTCAAAAGCTTGGTGCAATTTTCAAAAATTGTACCACATTCGGAAGCAGTTGGTGTAGATTTTTTTTCATTGTCTGGATTATAAACTGCCATTAACAGCTCAACTGATATCATCATGGTTCGTAAACACAGAAGCAAAATCAGTGATGGAAGGATTAATTGCTTTCACTGCTAGCACATACCATCCTATCAATCGTAGCTTGGATCTGATCATCTCATATAGATGTGGTTCACTGTTAACTTATCTCCAGAAAAAATTCACAGCTCATCATAGCGTATAACATCAGTTAACATATAATTCCCCAATCTCGAAAAAACTCCATTCTTCAGTAATGAAGTGGCTTTATGATGGATTCGTACAATCTTGGAATCAACAGACGAGCATTTGTCATGAGAAGTACATTATGGATCACATTTGATAAAGTGCCTCTTCAACGTTTTTTCAGTTGAATCCTCTGCATGATGGACATACTTCATAGTTGAATACTGTCTGTAGGTTAATCGAGGAGGTGGTACATTCATTATTCCTGATTAATTGGGATTTTCTCTCCTCGTCTCTATAAAATGAAAATATCGATATTATTTCAATAAACGTGAAGTAAGGTCAAAACAGATGATTTGCCCCAAAATGTCACTGCGTTTGAAGAGTTCACCTATCAGAGAGCCTAAAAGAAAAATCCACTAGCTTGTCAGTCACAATTTGTATTTGAAAAGGTTTGGAGAAGAGAAATGAAGGTATATAGAAAACATATAAAATGTTCACTCTTCTTTGGACGTTTAGGGAACGAATCTTCTTTCGTTTTCAACATGAAAAATGGATATTCGTATGGTAAATTCGAAATCGTCTTGACACTTTTCAGTTCTCAGGGACAATTGGTGACGTTGGCGATAAAATGAGTTACAGGATGATTCCATCAATCAATCTTGAATTCACCATTATAATTTTCAGATTTCAGAAGTAAATAGTAGTAGTAGTTTATTATCCTTTTGACATATAACATGTATAGGAAATTGTCAATCAATTTATGTTAGTACGAATGTAGAAATTCAAGAAATCGTGAATAATTCTTAGCATTAAATAAATAGATAAAATTGAAACATACAATGAATATGAGACATACAATAAAATGTGATTAAAAAAATACATTAAGAGTGTGTTTATCACACGTTATCAGTCGATATAAATTCGTTCATATTATAAAACGACTCATCTGCTAAAAAAAGTTTGAGTCTCCTTTCAAAGAGTAATAGGGAGTCACAAGACCTTATCTCTTTTGGTAGAATATTAAACAATTTTGGGCCAAATATATTTGGAGAACATGAAAAAATATTCAGTCTCTTCTTTTTTATTCTGATGTCACTTTTATGTCTCGTATTATGTTCGTGTACATTCATGTTGAGCATAAATTTATGTTTGTTCTGGAAAACGTATACACATAATTCAAATATATACAAACAAGGAACTGGCAGTACATTGAAATCTTCAAATATACTTCTGCATGAACCCATCCGCGGAATTTCGAAAATACACCTAATAATTCGTTTCTAGATAGTAAAAAACATTACGTGCATGAGATGAATTACCCCAAAAACAAATGCCATATTTTAGCCGTGATTCAATTTGTGCATAATAAAAATTTAAGAGCTGATGCGTATCCAAAACAGTACGTAGGTTAGCAAACATATATTTCATTGAACTCAATTTTGAAATCAATTGTTCACATTGAGGTTTCCAATTTAGGTATTCATCTAGGTGATTTCCCAATATTTTTACAGGTTTGTGAGAATTTGTAAGAAAAGTGTCTTCTATGAGAATTTCCAAATTCTCAACATTTCTTTGATGATTATGAATTCTTATAATTTGTGTTTTATCAACATTGAAAAAAAGGTTACGCCCATTGAAGAATCATGCTACTTTATTTAATGATACCATTACATTTTTCTTCCAAGATTTTCGTATCTGAATCGGAAACGATTAATGAGAAATCATCTGCATATGCAGTATAATGCTCTGTGTCAAAAATATGATCCAAATGATTCACATACAAAATAAAAAGTACAGGCCCCAACATTGAGCCCTGTGGTACGCCTCTAGTCAAACTCCCAGTATCATATTCAACAAATTCAATTTTTCCACCATGTTGAAATTGTAAGGTGACTATTTTGTATTCAAGTGCTGAGCCTCGCAATCCATATGTTTCCAATATTGATAGGAGTTTGTCATGATTAACGCAGTCGAATGCCTTGCTCAAGTCGCAAAATATTGCAGAAGGGCATTCGCCTCCGTCAATTATATCTATAATTTCATGATAGAATGAAAACAATGCGGTAGTAGTAGACATTCCCGAACGGAAACCATGTTGTTTCTCACTAACTACCTGATGTATATCCAAGAATGGCAATAGTCTATTGAGGAAAGCATATTCGAATATTTTGGAAAATCCGTAAGGTATTGTTGGAAGTGGAATCTTTTTTTTGAAAAGAGGAACCACTTTTCCCGTTTTCAGAGTATTCGGAAAGGTGAATACCATGTTCTATCTATATCAACTGAACAGAAAGCAATGCTATTGTCTCCGTTCAGAAGAGTCCCAGCAGATTCATTGATTTTTCTGTTCAGGTTGTTATTCGTCTTGACCTTTCTCAGTTCTCAGTGAGAATTGGTGACGTTGGCAATCAAATGAGTTACAGGATGTTTTTAGGAAAACACATCAATAAATCGAAAGAAGTTGAACATATCCTTACTGAAGATGGACAACATAGATAATAACCAGAAGAAACAATAGCATTGCTTCCTGTTCAGTCGATATAGATAGAGCATGGTATTAACTACTGAAATCTCATTTGATTGCCAACGTCACCAATTTTAACTGAGAACTGAGGAGTGTCAAGACGAATACGAATTTGCCATACAAAAATCCATTTTTCTTGATTTCCATGATGAAAACGGGAGCAGATTCGTGCTCGAAACATCTAAAGATGAGTGAAAATTAGATTTTTGTTTTATAAACCTTTATTTCTCTTCTCCAAACCATCTACAATACAAATTGTCACTGACAAGCCAGTGAATTTTTTTTCAGGCTCTCTGATATGAACATTTTTTTAACGCATGGTATTTTGAGGCAAATCATCTGATTTTTCCTTACTACACGTATATTGAAATAATATTGATATTTTCATTTTATAGAGACGAGGAGAGAAAATCCGAAATAATCTGGAATAATGAAACACTGTATAGTATTCTGGGGCTCGGTTACTTTCTATATTAGGTATTCTGGATACGATTAGAACGCCTGTGTTGAATTGGGAAACATTATGCATGAATGTGCGTTTGTTTCTATCTTTTTTGTCGCTCAGCACATCCTACAAGATTCTTTGTTATCAGTTTAACTGTACTTTCTATTATGCATAGAATATGTAAGATGACTGATGATTCTCGATACCAGTTGATTGTGCACTGAAAAGTAAGTTAATTTTTTGATCTCGTATCTTTAGTGCTTTCATAAAGTACTGAACAAATTCATTCTTATCGAATTCATTCAGAGGAATCTCCTGGAACAGGTCAATTTTTGATCTAAATTTACCACATTTTCAAAAGAAAATTCACTATATAATGATAATAATAATAATAATAATCGCTTTTTATTGAAAGATAATGGTTAACAAAAAATGGTAACATATAACGTCATCTATCAAAAGGCAGAGTTAGCTTTGGTTCGGACTCGGTGTTGAGTCGAACAAGTGCTTTCTTCCACTCAACCTATGGAGTTAGTATTTAACTACGCTGAATAATCTAAAACTATGTTAACAACTGAATATAAGTTGATACAATACATTAACTATTAATTAAACTACTCAGAATAATAAATACAATTTGAATAAGGCATAAGAAATAAAAAAAAATAAAAAAATTAACCAGGAAATAAAAGGCATCATAGAGATATTTCTCCTGACAGTAGGCTCTTTTTGAGTCTACTTTTGAAACATTGTTATGCCTTTAAATCTCAGGGGGTGAGTAGTAAGAAAAATGGAATAGAATTTTATTTACCCCTGAGTTTGGTTGATGAATTACCTAAGATTTATTAGGTGTTTTAAATCTTAAATGTATTGACAACAGAAAAAGTGTTTTTAGTGCCCAGTTTGATACCGTAGAAACTAGACACTGGTAGTTCAGCGGGACAAATGGGTGGGTACGTTAGGCTTAGTAAAATACTAAGTTTGATAGGGATGAATATGCTTTTAATCACAAGTAAATTCTGAAATGACAGATAATGTGCTCCAAATGATACTATAGTTGGCTCAAGACTTCCAAAGTAACTGAGTATCAATAGCAATATTACCTAAACAGTGTACAATTATTGCAACAACAAGAAATATAATTGACTGACTGAAATCAACTCTTCAGATCAGTGTAAAATAATACAATCACTGCTCAAAATCAACTCTCTGAGACAGTATTATAATATATAGCTTATTAATCAACAAAATAACTCAGTAAATCAGTATCAATGAGACAAAAGAAATAATAAGGCCTATTTTACCGCAGTGCACTTTTGGTTTACAGAGGTATATTTTGTAGCTATACTGAGTGTCTATTAAATCAATGACATGTTGCAATTATATTATGTTGAATGAAATTTAAAACTGATGAATTATGGTTGGTGGTAGTTTATCCCAAGTAAAATACTATCCCTGGTGGTGCATGGAACGAACTCACCAAATTATGAGCAGGTCCTGATGTGTATCATCTGGCTCTGATGTACAGGGGGATCAGGTGAAGTCAGGCAGCGTTGTCAGGTGGTGTCTCCGGTGTGTCGCCCTTCAGCCACAAATCAAAAGGCTCCCAAAGCAGGCGAAAACAGAGCTACCGCACCAGCGCAGACTCCAGTACAGCAGTCCCAGGGAGCTGAAGGGGGCCAAATCTCGAATGCAACGAACGGGAGAGAAGGCTTTAGCCCGATAAAAGGAACCCTAGATGGAATGACGACAATCGTGCGTTATTTTACCAACACAAGGAATGACAAGAAAATAGCAGCTGATGATTAAAAGAATATGTAGTACCTTGGATGTTGTGTGGATTCCAGAAGTGGTGATGTAGGTCGGCTCGGCCACGTGGATTTCAGCCACGAAGAATCCCTCTATAGAGGCAACAGGAATCCCATCATCCCAGCGATGATAATGGATATCCCAAATTTGAGATCTTTTCCTAATTAATCCCAACACTAAGTAATGGAAAATCGAATGTTAGACAAATTCGAAATTATTCAAGAAACAGATCTCCCGGCTTACTTTTTGTGACCAGGCTGGTAGACTGCTGCAGACAAAATGGTGCCTATGAAGATCGAAGGGGCTGTCCTTGCCACATCTCACCGGAAGATCACCCTTTTTTGTGTATCTTCCCCTATACTCCCACACACATCAATCACCGGACGATATAAAATTATAGGCGGGAGATATCCCCGCGAACACCCTGTACATGGCATTTCTACCTCACCATGGTAGTGAAAACTATGTCGATAATATCAAGAGAGGTGTCGAGACCATCAGAAAAGAAGGAATATCATTGAATCACCATTTATTTCAAGTCAGAATATATTATTGCCAGTTATTATTGTTTGGATTTGAAACTTCAAATATTCAAACGCGGTCATGCGCAACTGAGGATCATTGTAGACCTGAATAGTGGGGCGAAATACGTCATCATCTTCTTCCCGTGCGATGACCCTTTATCACCATGTAACATAACCCATAACACCCATACTTACAAGGAATTAGTGCCAAATCAACAAACAGGTACATAATGGCGAAGATACAGAGTGCCAAATCATCATAACGAGATATGGTGCTGATTGTGAGCCGTTAGAGCCCGTATTCGTGATGATAGCAAGGGAACTATGGGTCAATGTCCCATGATGACAATGTTGAAAATTCGAGAAGATGCATGCAGAGGTTCGCAAATAGTGGTCATCCGTCATTAGTGTCATTACCGTCAATAGAGACTAAACGTCATCAAGCTGACAGTGACATTTTCAATAATTACAATAATTACATAACAATGATATTTATTTGGAAATATAACGGCAACAATAATTACAAGAATGATACTCGAAACTCAAGATGAAATTTGGCGAAATACCTGTGGACTGAATCAGTCATGTGTGACAATTCCAGGAACCAACTACCTACCTACCAAAATTTGTAAACAAAACATTCTGACCAAGAGGTATGCAATAACGATAATTAGTAGGCTAAAAATCACAATATAATTCCTTATTTACAAAAAAAATTGAGTTAGAATCAATAACAACGAACAGAGAAATACCAATCGATAGCCAGTAGTAAACATCACAGATGAATTCAATTGTGAACCAATGAAAAAGAGAGTGAAAACTAGGTAAACAATAATGCATAGCTCTGTTTTCTGCAGTATTTTCGTAACGTCCTGAACGAAGTGTAACACTCCCCCTCTACCCCGAAGAGATTTACCTGTAAATCTCAAATAAAACGAAAATACTGTCTGCTATGATATGGGTTCATATTGAATTCAGGAATGACCGTCCTCATCATCAGATGGCTGATCAGGTGGATGAGACTTGATGTCCTGAACGTGCCAAGTGCCTTTCGACTTGTTAGAGCTGTCTACAATTTCATAGGTGACTGGAAAAAGCTTCCTTTTGATCACAAAAGGTCCATTGAAGTTTGGTGCAAACTTTGCTGTGAAGTGGTTCGTGGCATCCGACAGTGCATGATTTTTCACATAAACTGATTCACCAACTGCAAAACTAACGGGCCTACGCCTGAGATTGTATCGAACTTCAGACTTTGAGTGTGCAGTGTCCAGACGTTTTCGAACATCATCATAGATATTTTTAAATTCCTCCACAGCTCTTCTTGAGGTAGGCACGCTATCTGCTTCAACCAGAGGATGATCATAATCATTGCCACTAGACTTATGCTCACGTCCAAAATTGATAAAGAAAGGTGTTAACCCAGTAGCCTCATGAACGGAAGTTCTGATAGCACAGCCAACCTTTGGCAATAACTCAGCCCATGTTCTGTGATTTTCCTCCACATAGCATGACAGCATAGACTTTAAAACTCGATTCACCCTCTCAACTGGATTCGCTTGTGGATGGTACAATGGTGTAAATCTGATGTGGACATGATAATCCTGACACAACTTTTTGAAGAGATTAGATTGAAATTGTACCCCATTATCACAAATCAGAATTTGTGGACAACTAAACATCAAAAAGATATGTTCCTCAGTTATTCGAGTCACTGCTGCAGCTGTAGCCAATCTCAGAGGGAAAAATAAGGAAAATTTACTAAAAGTATCAGTAACCACATAGATGAACTTGTAACCTTCTTTTGTGCGAGGCAACGGTCCAACAAGATCTACAGAGATCATTTGCCAAGGAACAGTTGGCTCTGGGTGTTTTCCAAGCAAACCAGCTGGACGTTTCAATTCTGGCTTATGACGTATACAAGTCTGGCACCTCTTTACATAAGCAGCAACATCCGCTCGCATTTTAGGCCAAAAGTACCGTTGTTCCAACCTCTTATATGTCTTGAAAACGCCAGCATGACAAGCTACCAAGTTGTCATGGTTGTCACTGATAACTTTTTTCCGGCCTTCCTTTGGTATCACCTCCTTCCAATAATCCGCCGTGTCTCTCAGACCAGGATACGAACAGGAAACATATTTATATAGTTTTCCATTGATAAAACGCCATTGTGGATAGTTTAATGGGCTATCTGAAACATGCTGAACCATTCGGAGATACCAGGGATCTGAAGATGGACTAGTAACATCAGAGACGTTGACAACACTGATTTCTGGTACAGCTCGCGACAATGCATCAGCTACCACGTTATCACGACCTTTACGATGGTAAATCTTGAAATTAAACTGTTGAAGGCGCAACAACCAACGTGCTATTCGACCCTTAGGTTCTCTTAGATTATGGAGCCATACTAAACTGTGATGATCAGTGATGACCGAGAATTCGTACCCCTCAAGATATGGTCGCAACTTCTCCACCGAAAACAGTACAGCCAGACATTCTCGCTCTACAGTGCTGTAATTCCGTTCCTGGCGAGTTAGTGATCGACTGACATAGCATATAACATGCTCTCCATCGTCAAAATTTTGCGACAGAACACCGCCTATACCGTATGCAGATGCATCAGTCTGGACTTGAAAAGGTCGACTAAAATCAGGACAGGTTAGTACCGGAGCTGAAGCCAATGCGTTTTTGATGCCTTGGAACGAAATTTGACAGTCATCTGACCAACACCACTTCTTTTTCTTAGAAAGAAGCGCAGTCATGGGAGCAACTAAGGTGGAAAAATTTGGTATGAACCTCCTATACCACGATGCAACACCCAGTACTCGACGAACCTCAGTGACATTTTTAGGGGGTGGGATGTTCAAAATTGACGAGACTTTTTCAGGATCGACATGGAGACCTTGACTATCTACAACATAACCTAAGTAACGTAGCTCAGGGCGACAAAAGAAACATTTCGATTCTGCAACAGTTAGTCCGGCCTTTTTGAAACGCTCAAATACCTCCTTCAGAGTTTTCAAGTGGTCTTCAAATGAAGATGAAACAATTATCACATCATCTAAATAATAAAAAACATTTGGTTCTAATTCTGGACCCAAAACTTTGTCAATTAGACGTTCAAATGTGGCTGGCGCATTACAAAGACCGAATGGCATTCTTTTAAAATGATAAAGTCCGCGACCTGGTATAGTGAAAGCTGTATAGTCCCTAGACTCGGGTGCAATCAATACTTGCCAGTAGGCAGATTTAATGTCCACAGAACTTAAATATTTTGCGCCTCGTAACTTGTCTAAAATTTGAGGAAATGAAGGGGAGTGGGTACGCGTCTTTCTTGGTAACTCTATTAAGTTGGCGATAGTCAACACAGAATCGATATTCGCCTCCTTTCTTTGGCACTAACAAAACAGGACTTGACCAAGCTGAAGAAGAAGGTTCTATTACATCCAACTCCAACATCTCTTTGACTGCTTTATCAATATGTTCTTGCATTATTGGAGATACTCTATATGCCCTTTGCTTAATCGGCTCTGAATCTGTTATGATTTTATGTTGAATCAAAGAAGTACAACCCAATTTATCTCCTTGTTGTTCAAAGTAGGATTTAACAAGTTGATCCAATCGTGATTGCTCTTCATCACTCAAAACTTCCTTTGGAATTACTTTAGTGACAGAACTGATGGTATTGATGCAAGAGGAAGGATTCGAAAATGACCAGCAGCCACGCTTCAAGTCAGGAATTAAGTTCATTGCCAACCAAAAGTCAACACCCAGTATAATGGAGTGATTTAGCTCAGGAACAACCAAAATATCTAAAATCTTAACTTTATGTTCTAATTTTATCGGTACAGAAATGGAGCCTAATACAACGCAATTCTGATCATTGGCAACAACGCAAGAAGTGATATTTGACTTATTTAAATTGAGACCTAAACCTTTTAACACATCCCATCCAATTTTTCCCATAACTGTATTATTTGCTCCACTATCTAACAAAGCTTTGAATTCAATCTCAAAAATTTCAACTGATAAATATGGTCGATTATCACCTTCACAGTGTGACAAAATATACGAGAGTACTGGCAAAATTGTTTGAGAATCCCTATTTTGAAATGAGTCGACTACTAATTTATCAGAGCACATCACACGACTCCTTAACGGCTCTGTTGCCCGTTTCCCGAACAGTTAGGACAAGTTTTTACTGTGACTTCAGGCCTACCGCATTTAAAGCAATGTAACTTTTTGGGTTGTGTACACCTATTCCTAATATGTCCTGACTGACCGCAGTTCCAACAGGTTGGACCTGAAGAGGGTCTAGTAGCGAGCGGAGTAGACTGAGTCGGGTTAGGCCCAAAATTCATAGGAGCAGCTTGAATGAAACTGTTTGAGTAATTTACTAAACCCGAACTATGTGGAAACAAATTATTAGTTACCTCAGCAGAAAAAGTAGGATTACTGGCATTACCGTCAACATCCCTGTGATTATTAGTAAATTTATTATGTTGTTGTCCGTAATCTGGAAAAGTAGGCTGTAAAGGAGCAGCATTAATGGCTAATGGCGAAACTGAATTCAATTCCAAAGTATTAGGTGCATTAGGAAGTAAAAAAGAATTTGATGTATAGTGCTGACTATTTTGGGTCTGTGGAGAATCAAAGTAATTAGGATTTATTGAGGAGTCAACCGCAGCTATACGAGAATTAAGGGGTCGCTGATACTCCAGTCCAGGTTCGACTGAGTACCTAGGACTCACTAAAGGTGCTCTATAATCTTGAGCGCTCTGATTGGCCTCTTCGATTTCTCTACCTATTGAGATCAATGTTGTTAAAGTATAGACACCTTTTTCCGCAAAAGCCATTTGTAAATATGGTAGCATTTTTCCTCTAATGAAAGCAACCCTATACTCTTCATTCGGTTTAGAATTCAGTTTATCGAATAGGTTTTCCATATATGAAATATAAATCACACTTTCATTCGGACCTTGTGTCCTTCTCTTAAGAGTATCCCAAATTTTCTCTTCGTAATTTCGAGGTAAAAAGCTATTTCGCAATGCCAAAACAAAATCATCATATGTTCTGATGTTACTGCGCGCAAAACGGAACCAAATAGATACGTCTCCTTCTAATAATTCTGGAATTGAATCAAAAAGTTGATTTTTGGAAATACCTCTAGAAACTCGCATGTCCTCTAGTTTTTCTAAAAAGTCAGTGACACTACTAGTACCATTAAACTTTAGTCTCCAACGACTCACATCCACGAATCGCTGAGGAGGTACACCAGACTCGAAACTAACACGAGAAATATTCCTGCTATCATTCGTAGTATGAAAATTGACCGGTGAAAAGGGATCTACTTGAGTCGTGCCTATGGTAGCGCAACGACTACTAGGGAGGTTTAATCCAAAATCATTAACATTTTGTGCTGGACGTACGGAAGTTACATTCATGTCACGCATCATTTCTGAAATTTTGTTCGTTAAAATTGAAACATCAATGTCCTTTTCCATATCTTGATCCAAGGTTGATTTAGGCTGGGAAGATTGTGCCGCCGGAATATTGAAATTTACATGATTACCATTAGCATTAGGTGCCTTTTCACTATAACTATTGACATGTTCCTCTGCTTCGTCAAATGAAATCAGATCATCTACAAAAGAATGGCTGGTGGAACTGGCATTTGGAGGAGTATTATTATTTGTGGGAACAGTATTACTGGCTGAAGTAGTATTAGATGATTTTCTCCTAGCAGCCCTATATGCACAATCTAATGCAAGTTTCAAATTATTGGCTACGGTGGTCAATTTCAATCTTTCTATCTCATCTTCCGGTATTCTAGCTGGAAGCCTATCAATACGTTTGGAGACATGAATGAGCCGCGATTGAATTTTTTTAAATTCATTTTCGAAATTGTCCTCATCAAATGTTTGAACATCTCCTAATAATTCAGTTACTTTATTATTACAAATCAAAAGCTCATTTTCAGGATCAAACTGCATGGTGGATGTTTGTAATGAACCTTCCTGTTCAGCCTGCAACGCAGCTCTTAATAGCACCCTTTTTTCCTGAACTGTTCCATTTCCTAGGCATGCACCGCGAAGCAAAAGTTCATAAGTTAGCTCATCGCTACGTAGTCTATTGATCTCCATGATAATCCTAAAATTTCTCGGTACCCCAAAAATCAGTTATAAATTCAAGTCCACGCCTGGCTCACTATAGAATAACGCGATTGAAATTTTCTCAGTCTCAAATCTCGGCAATAATAAATTCGAAGTCAAAATAGGCTGGTAATAAGTATGAAATAATCGAAAATGATCGATAAGCAAAAAAAAATAGTTAATAATCTCAATCAAAAATTCAAAAAAAAATTCAAGATCAAATGTCAAATTCAATTTGAAATATCAGACAAAAAATATAGGGAAATCAACTATCAGGGAAAATGAAAATATTTGCACATGCAAACGACAGTTTGCATACCCCCTTCCTTCCCAGAGAAGAAAAAAAAAACGAACAAGGAAACAATCCCTAAAATTTGACAACACCTAGACGGATACACCCAGCACGCTGACCACCCTGTACAACAACAAACATGACCTGAAAATTTTATGTTCACCAGAGTAAACCTCTAGTAAATAAGAAAAATATATATATATTATCAATTGTTTGATCTATTACTGTGAACCACCTGTATGTGTACGCCCTGTATATTGATATCCAATGATCAATGATAACAAATGTGAGTGTAATGGATTTTTGGAATCACCCTGTATAAATTAATTCACTGGTGTAAAATATACAATCTAATAAAATTGACAAATGCTATCTTCAAATACTGTATAACTGACTATATTATTTTATGACCTAACCCTGTACATTTCAGTATTCAAAATTCAAAAAAAAAGGAAAAAAAAAATCCTTCCACTAACTTTTTGATTACATTAAGGATAATTAGCTGATGTTGGTATATTCCTTGTTTTTTTTTCGAATAGAAATTTAAGTTGTGAAGAAGAAATGTACTTGAAAATTGAATACCCTGTACAATTAAAAATTGACGATAGGTTGTTCTCAACAGTCTATACAGAATACACAGGTCATTAGAAAAATTGTCTGAATTGTAATCTTCTATTAATCTCTCCTGATCATCAACTCAAAAAATAAATGGTAATTTCGTCCAAACACCCTGTCGATTCAATGTTTCCGAAAAAAAAAGAACGATTCACAGTATAAAATAGATTCAAAAATATACAGAATTATGTAAAATTTAAGCCAAATTGGGAAGTATAAATTTTCAAAAAAAAAAAAAAAAAATCACTACCACCAATTATTACTTCATAAGTCCAACATATTCACCCTATTGTGCCACTGCCCCACGTTGGGCGCCACTGTTATGCCTTTAAATCTCAGCGGGTGAGTAGTAAGAAAAATGGAATAGAATTTTATTTACCCCTGAGTTTGGTTGATGAATTACCTAAGATTTATTAGGTGTTTTAAATCTTAAATGTATTGACAACAGAAAAAGTGTTTTTAGTGCCCAGTTTGATACCGTAGAAACTAGACACTGGTAGTTCAGCGGGACAAATGGGTGGGTACGTTAGGCTTAGTAAAATACTAAGTTTGATAGGGATGAATATGCTTTTAATCACAAGTAAATTCTGAAATGACAGATAATGTGCTCCAAATGATACTATAGTTGGCTCAAGACTTCCAAAGTAACTGAGTATCAATAGCAATATTACCTAAACAGTGTACAATTATTGCAACAACAAGAAATATAATTGACTGACTGAAATCAACTCTTCAGATCAGTGTAAAATAATACAATCACTGCTTAAAATCAACTCTTTGAGACAGTATTATAATATATAGCTTATTAATCAACAAAATAACTCAGTAAATCAGTATCAATGAGACAAAAGAAATAATAAGGCCTATTTTACCGCAGTGCACTTTTGGTTTACAGAGGTATATTTTGTAGCTATACTGAGTGTCTATTAAATCAATGACATGTTGCAATTATATTATGTTGAATGAAATTTAAAACTGATGAATTATGGTTGGTGGTAGTTTATCCCAAGTAAAATACTATCCCTGGTGGTGCATGGAACGGACTCACCAAATTATGAGCAGGTCCTGATGTGTATCATCTGGCTCTGATGTACAGGGGGATCAGGTGAAGTCAGGCAGCGTTGTCAGGTGGTGTCTCCGGTGTGTCGCCCTTCAGCCACAAATCAAAAGGCTCCCAAAGCAGGCGAAAACAGAGCTACCGCACCAGCGCAAACTCCAGTACAGCAGTCCCAGGGAGCTGAAGGGGGCCAAATCTCGAATGCAACGAACGGGAGAGAAGGCTTTAGCCCGATAAAAGGAACCCTAGATGGAATGACGACAATCGTGCGTTATTTTACCAACACAAGGAATGACAAGAAAATAGCAGCTGATGATTAAAAGAATATGTAGTACCTTGGATGTTGTGTGGGTTCCAGAAGTGGTGATGTAGGTCGGCTCGGCCACGTGGATTTCAGCCACGAAGAATCCCTCTATAGAGGCAACAGGAATCCCATCATCCCAGCGATGATAATGGATATCCCAAATTTGAGATCTTTTCCTAATTAATCCCAACACTAAGTAATGGAAAATCGAATGTTAGACAAATTCGAAATTATTCAAGAAACAGATCTCCCGGCTTACTTTTTGTGACCAGGCTGGTAGACTGCTGCAGACAAAATGGTGCCTATGAAGATCGAAGGGGCTGTCCTTGCCACATCTCACCGGAAGATCACCCTTTTTTGTGTATCTTCCCCTATACTCCCACACACATCAATCACCGGACGATATGAAATTATAGGCGGGAGATATCCCCGCGAACACCCTGTACATGGCATTTCTACCTCACCATGGTAGTGAAAACTATGTCGATAATATCAAGAGAGGTGTCGAGACCATCAGAAAAGAAGGAATATCATTGAATCACCATTTATTTCAAGTCAGAATATATTATTGCCAGTTATTATTGTTTGGATTTGAAACTTCAAATATTCAAACGCGGTCATGCGCAACTGAGGATCATTGTAGACCTGAATAGTGGGGCGAAATACGTCATCATCTTCTTCCCGTGCGATGACCCTTTATCACCATGTAACATAACCCATAACACCCATACTTACAAGGAATTAGTGCCAAATCAACAAACAGGTACATAATGGCGAAGATACAGAGTGCCAAATCATCATAACGAGATATGGTGCTGATTGTGAGCCGTTAGAGCCCGTATTCGTGATGATAGCAAGGGAACTATGGGTCAATGTCCCATGATGACAATGTTGAAAATTCGAGAAGATGCATGCAGAGGTTCGCAAATAGTGGTCATCCGTCATTAGTGTCATTACCGTCAATAGAGACTAAACGTCATCAAGCTGACAGTGACATTTTCAATAATTACAATAATTACATAACAATGATATTTATTTGGAAATATAACGGCAACAATAATTACAAGAATGATACTCGAAATTCAAGATGAAATTTGGCGAAATACCTGTGGACTGAATCAGTCATGTGTGACAATTCCAGGAACCAACTACCTACCTACCAAAATTTGTAAACAAAACATTCTGACCAAGAGGTATGCAATAACGATAACTAGTAGGCTAAAAATCACAATATAATTCCTTATTTACAAAAAAAATTGAGTTAGAATCAATAACAACGAACAGAGAAATACCAATCGATAGCCAGTAGTAAACATCACAGATGAATTCAATTGTGAACCAATGAAAAAGAGAGTGAAAAGTAGGTAAACAATAATGCATAGCTCTGTTTTCTGCAGTATTTTCGTAACGTCCTGAACGAAGTGTAACAACATGCAGTGGATGAAGTTTTGAACTGTTCCGGAATCCTATTGTAAAGCCTGGTAATAGTGAAGGAGAATGACGATTGAAACTGGGCTGTGGAGTGCTGAGGTGGCGTAAGTCGTGATTTGTGCCGAATGTTGATGTTGTGCACGTCCGTACGAAATGTGATCTTGTCGTATAAATAGGGTGGTTTTTGCGAATTTATTATACTATGAAATAAAGTGCAAAGGTGAAGTATTCTTCTTTTTTCGGTATTGAGCCATCCGAGTTCTTGGAGAGGGGAAGAGATGTGATTTCGTCTACTCAGTCCGCAAATTAAACGTACACAAGAGTTCTGAATCAATTGTATTCGCTGGGCGTCTCTTTTGGTGATGGCGGGTCCGTGAATAGTGTCAGCGTAATTCAAGTGTGAGAGAACTAGTGACTCACAGAGAGTTTTTTTCTCGTTTTTATCTAACATTTTTCTGTTGGAATATATCAATTTGAGGTTACAGAAAGCTCTCCGAACGAGTAGATTGACATGGCCACTGAAATTGAGCGAGGAATCAATAATAACTCCCAGATTTTTCGAGCTATCAGAGAAAGGAATAGTTTCTTCCCCGATTTTCATCGTCATTAAGTTCTTGCAACGACTGCGAGCGACCTTTCTGCCAAAAAGAATCGCAGAGGATTTTGAGGGGTTTAATGAAAGACAGAATTCTTCAGATATCGAGATGATAGCATCCAAGTCAGAGTTCAGTTGGAAATTAGCCAGGGGAAGATTTTTTTCAGAAAATGATATGTATAACTGTGTCATCTGCATAAAAGTGACTATTACAGAATTTTATGTGATTATGAAATTCATGGGTATAGAGTATGAATAACACCGGAACCAATATCGATGCTAGAGGAACTCCGTTTTCCACTACCAGAAAGTCAGAACAGTCTTGTTCTGATAAAACAGCTTGCAAGCGATTGTTCAAGTAAGCTCCTAGCAAGCAAGTAGCGGATGCAGAAAAACCAATATAATGAAGTATAGCCAACAACAACTGGTGCTTGATCCTATCGAAAGCCTTGCTGTAGTCGAGCATAACCAGAGCGGTGAGCTGTTGTTGATCCGTCGCGGTGAAAATGTCGTATGTGACCTTGATTAATGCGGTTACACAGCTGTGTTGAGGTCGGAATCCAGACTGATGGGAGGGAATGATGCTGTTGGATTGTAGGTGATCCTGAATTTGAGGGAGAATTATTTTTTCGAAAGCTTTTGATAAGGTACATAGAATGCTGATGGGACGAAGTGTTTTGAACTCCACTGGATTGGGAATTTCGGGTAGAGGAATAATGAAAGATTTTTTCCAGATGGAAGGAGAGACATTGTTCGCGATACAGAAATTGAGGATGTGACATACGATGGGAAGAATTTAAGGGCAGCAGTACAATAACATATCAATATTGATTTTCTCAACCCCATATGCCTTGGAATTGATAGATAGAAGGACTTTGTATATTTCTGTCTCAGTAGTTGGAGAAAAATCGAAGTCGGTCACGCCGGGTCGTGTATTTTCTGAGTAAAAATTCAAGGTAGCCGCATCTGGGGAGTGATCACTTACAGAGGAGTTAACTAAATAGTCATTGATGGCTTGGTGGTTTTTCAAATGATCTGGAATTACACTGCCTGTATTTTTATAGTGGATATTTCAATTCTTCAGTTCCTTCCAAAAAATTTTTATTATTTTCGGTGCTTTTAATTTTGAATTGGAAATATGCCCTTTTTTCTCTAGCGATGGCGTATTTGGTTTCGTTTCTCAGATCTTTGTAGTAGATCCAGTGTCTCACTTCTTTAGTATGTTTGAATTTCACGAGGGCCTTATCTCTGAGAGACATCATTTTCTTTATAACATAAGTAATCCAGGGGGCTTTAGGTCGACTAATCTTGACTGTTCTTACAGGGGCATGGAAATCGAACAACGCTGTTATGATCTCGTTGAATAGACTGACTTTGTCATCGATATTGTTTGACAAGAGAATAGGTGAGAAGTTGGTGAGTTCCGAATCTGCTGAGAAGTTGTTCAGAGTGAATGCCTTGAAATCACGAAATGTATATAAGAAGGGCTTGGTCGGTACATACGTGGGTCCTATTCGGCAGGATACCATGCAATGGTCAGATAAACCCGTATCTATAACAAGTATACCCAAAGTTGTTCAGTTTCATTCTGAGGGATAGAGTTCAGCAAATGAGCTTTATATCCAGATTTCATGTACAGAGCAACCCCGCTACCTCTGCCCACCGGCCTGTCTTTTCTAAATAAAGTATAGCTTTCAATGGAAGATATAGTATATCTAGGTCTGAGTTATGACATCTGCGAGAATTGTTTGAAATGGAACACTCTATATATCATCGAAAGTTTGGAATCTCAATGAAAAACTGAATTCGAAAGCATATCACACGAAGGATTCGTATACAGTGCGTCCGATAATTCAGTGCAACGCATAAGTGGAGTAGCCTTCAAAAAATGCCGATGACCTACAGGAATCGTTCTGAATGTATTGACTGAATTCTGAGAAATGACCCAATGGAAATGAAATTTGTAGTTAAGCGTTCTTTCCGAAAATTATGCCTCTGATTCTTTAGGAATTTATCCATTTTTTAAAAGAACACTTGATTAACGGAAGCACTATATACACACATAGGATTTGTGATATATTTTTGAATTCAACTTTCCATGGAGATTCATGAAATGGAATCATATATAGCATTTCATTCGATAGTAGGGTCTCAAAAGTCATTAGGCAAACGTGGATCATCTTGTGCATTCAATTCTTCCGTAAAAATGTGACAACTTGAGAGTAAAGATCACCTGTTGCACAAGATTCATTCAACAAGAATTAAGCGGGTTGAAAAATTTCCGAGAAAGCAAAATTAGGAACTGTCTTCATGTAACTCTCGAAGAGATTCAAGGGATTGAGAATTTCATAGGTCTCAAGAGCTTCCATTATCTTTCCTGGCTCTTGGATCTCAAAAGCATAATGACATATTCATCACCTCTAGGTAACACAAAAAGTTCTATAATTTCTGGCACATTCCGGTGTTTGACTTCCAAATGTCTTGCATATAACTTTCTTACAATGGATGTAGAATTATTTCTTGTATTCTCCATCAGATTCTGGTACATTGTTAATGCGAATTTCATGGAATGTATTTATTTTTTCACATTCTTGTTTTGATTCTCCTGGCACAAGCGGATTGTCCTGCAGAGAGAAATGCATTTTATCATGTTTCTGATATATTCCTGTATTTGAATTAGAAGACATAAACAATGTGGCCCATTGAAAATTTGAAATGGGTATTTTGGGTGACAATGGAAGTCGTCAAATCACCCTAGAAATTCTCCGGTTTCAGCAGATACTCGTTGTAGAATTTAACCGACATTGGAAAGATGTGCTCCTTCACCACTATTTTCTATTTGAATTTTAGGGTTCGTTCACTCCACTGCTCGAAGGTTGAAGTGATAGTGCTGCAGGTAGGACAGCGAATAGTCCCCCTCGAAACTTAAATCGAAACCCCTATGTCAAGTTTTCGATGGGCCACCTATGAACATCGACTTGTTCTGCAGTATATTGTATGCCATCTGATTCTGTTACAATACTGGATGGCAAAATGGTGGTTATAACACTGGTTGAAATGAAAAAAGATGAATAGGCATATTTGGATTGATTTGGATATCAATTCTTTGGAGGTAAATACACCAAAGGTATTTTTCCATTGGTAAATATATTTTTGATTCCATGAAACTTTTATTGTCATGTCAAACAATCAAGAATCGAGGGATGAGTGACCATTTCGCGAGAGCTTGCTCAAGCGATTTTGATCATCTTCCCTTGATCGATTTTCCTTTGGTGAAATGACTATGAAATTTGAATGCAAATCTGGGACATTGATACACAACTAGATTATGGAGACAATTGAGTTGAATTCATATTGAAATAGAAATAATGTTGTGTCAAAAAAACTCGAGAATAGTCTGATGGTGACAGTTGTGAAAGTATGTATAGAATTGTGTTGATAAAAATTTGGTCGATTCTAGGAGATTGAAGAAATTTTATCAGTTCTTAGAATAGGCGTGTATTTATCATAGGACTCCACTTACCCTGGCGACTTTCCGAGTGCTTTTATTTTCCGCTGAAATGAGTGAAATATAGATTAGGTTGAGGGCAGATATAGAATGGAAACTTATTTCAATATGTATGAAAAATAGTCGGTGGTGAATGAGATCGGGTATTTTCTGGTTCTGGTGAGGGAATTCCTTCACTCCTACACATTTTCAATTTTTTGAAAGCTGAAGAAGTATAATCCACAAATTAATATTGGGTGCGTTTGATTTTCAGCCTGGAAAAAAGTACTATGGGCTAGCTATTTTCAGCAAACAAATCATTGTTTTTATTACGTTTATGAAATCTTTCCATTGGCTGACTGCAAGGGAGCACTCTACTTGTTTTTTTCCATGAAAAACTTGAAGACTGTGTATTTTTGGTTGAAGTAATATGAATTTTGAACAAAAAAAACAATTGATCCCATGAAAATACAAGACAATACCTCTGGGACGTACATCACTCATGTCTTATATGATATCTTGATGACTGAGTATTTCAATCTTTCAAATCGTCTATATCATCAGAGAAAACAATTGATCATGAAAATACATAATTCAGTTCTCGAATTCATTCTCTAGCTCCATGGGGAACACTTTTCTCTTTTTATCGAGTATGAAAACAAAAGATTCATGTGAAAATTTTGATGTCTTGATAACCAAAAATTTGCGGTCTGTATGATATTATGCAAAACATAGGGGTGGAATTCTTTCCAGAGAAACTAGGGAATAACTATAAAAACTTTCTGTTGTGTATTTTCATCAGATGAGTTGTTGTTTGTGAAATTTTATAAAAAAAAAAAAAAACACAGGATTGTTCGTTGAAAAAACCAATTCCTACCATTTCAGTCCAGTCTGCAAATCATACTTACAGGAAATAAACCTCGATAATTCAGGTTGGGTGAAATTAGGTTTTCATTTGCTAGTTGTTTTTTATTGTATATTGAATACTGAGATTTGAGAAAGTAGGTCGTTATGATTGTGTTTTCAAATATGAAATATCCATTGATAATATTATATCAGAAAAATGTAGGAATGGTTGCCAATTTTCTTGTTTGATTTTGATTCATCTCAAAGTAGAGTACGATGTAATATGAAAATGTGCCTTTATCCAAACTCAATTATCAGAATGGTACAGTTTCCTCTTTTCGTGCTCAGACTTGAGTCAAGTATCATCCAAAGTAAACAGCTAAGCATTTAGTTCACATTTTATTACAGGAACTTACAAGAAGTGAATTATATTACATAACAATTGTGGGTTTTTCATCATGTTCTTGTACCTGTTGGATTGGTTGGTTCACTGCTCATGTTTTTGGGAATATTGATGCCTAAAATTGAATTGAACATGTAGATTTTTACACAAAGTCACAACTTACCTGAAGTCAGTCCCTGTATTCTTCAAACTGAGGTGATCATCTCCAAGCAATCATTGAACTCCAGGAACAATCTGAAAAGAGAAACAAAAGATTAGGTGAAATCATAAAGAAAGTATTTGAGTTTCAACAAGCATTGTACTTACCAAGTGAGTCTTACAGCTGTTAGGACTTTCTTTATTTTTCCCCAAATTCGTTTCTTTGGAAAGTTATTTTCAAATTCGAATTTGTTTATTTATTTTTATTGGCTGTCAACATGATAAATTACAATTTGTCCAAAGTCAAATATCAAATTGTTTCATGTCAATGTCATAGGTCACAAGTCACGTCAGATTTGTTTCTTCGTTCATTTTAGGGTTGTTCGTTTGCACTTAAGAATCAGTCTCAAAGTCAGGTCGAAGTGAATACTAAGTGGAAAGTCATGTCATTAAAAAGTCGTGTGTCATATGTCAAGTGTCACCAAACCACGTGGGGTAAATCCAATTTTCTGATTGGCTAGAGGTAGAAAGAGTCCATAGCCTGTGATTGGTTTAGAACTTAACTCGGGCTCACGCATGAGCGGCGTTGTTGCGCAGAAGGCATAGTTGGCGTTGACTGTTTTTTTCGAATAGGTTTTCCTATGCTTCGATTTTGTTCTTGACAAATATAATTTTTCGGGAAGGGATTGTCCTTTTCCGTCTTGGTCTCAACGACGCCATCATGGGCAGGAAAAGCTCTTTTTCGATTTTGCCTGGCGAGGCGATAAGTCGCCACTTAATTTTCATTTGGTTGTGTGAAGCCGATCCCCCGTGGAAGGTGAGTTTTTTTAACCACTTGTGGCATATTTTAGGCCTGCAACAGGGACGTTCTGTATTATAGATTTGCCGGCTTCCACGAACCCCACGAGTTTCCTCACTGATGAATCTAAATCTGAACCCGGACCACTACCTCACCACTGACCACTGCCTTACCACCATTGAAGAAGACGCCCTTTTTGATGACCACCTGCTGATCTTCAGCCTGGTTTCTGACGGCCTCGTGCTCGTCAGCTCTGAAGAGCCTCCTAATTCCAAGGGGTTCCTTGGGTTCAATTTCCCCGCTGCAGTCAAACCTCCATTTGATGGAAGTGCCCCTGATTCAAGGCAGGCTTCACTGGGACTGTTGAGGTCACCCTGTCCTGACTTGGAGTAAGAGGTTCCTGGAGTTCCAAGGGAGGAGATATGGGGCCTATATTCAAGTTCTTGGTGAGCTCGATCCAAATATGATTTTTGTTTATGGGTCTGAATGATTTAATTTCACCAATATTTGTGTCTTATCACAAAACTTAATTTTTCATACAGAAGTATCATGTGCAATCAAGGTTAATCAATTAGGGTTTATTTCAACCATGTTTATGGTATATACATAGTAAGATTTTGATTTTGGTACCTATATAAAGTATAGTATGATGTATATGTATAAAATAATCACCAACAGTTGTGATACATGATGGTCCCTGTGAACCCCATGCAGCTGCACGCGGTAACCAGTGTCTCAGTAGGCTTTTAAATCATTAGCTGTTGTTTAACTTAACTATACTGCATATTTTCTCTCCAAGAGTTGAGAAGGTTTACATGCCTGTTCACTAATTCACTATGAAGCTTAGTAATTAAACTACCTTTGACTAAAGTCGGCACTGTTTTGATTTCTTATCTCTCATTCCAACAAATTTAAGTGGCGCCCCTTTCAAAATAAAAAAAAAACTGTTTGATGATCATCTGACCAACCCACGTCCCAGCTCTCCAGACACATTGGCTGCCGTTTTCTTGACAACACCATTTTGCTGTTTTTGGTATTTATTTTGGGGTAAGTGTCTAGAAAATGCAAAAGGTGGTGACAACGAAAAGATGAAAAAATGTCAAAAACATATAATATCATAATACCTGTGGTGTTATTGTTGATTTCATCCAGTTGATGTCAGATTCAGGTCCGAGTGTATAAAACATTTATAACGTCTTGGTCCAAAATTTACCCTGAATTCAAAGTTGAATAACTCACGAATTTCCTTACCAATTAGAAATCGGTTTTCACCGATGATTAGCATATTCTCTTGACAGTTGGTAATGTGAAACTTCTGTTATTTCACATAACATTGCTACAGGGTGATAATTAAATGGGTATAAAATTGCATCGTGGTCGTCTTCTTACCGTTTGAACAGATAATTCTTTCTATTTCTTTTCAACCTGTATCCTCCTGATTGATGCTTTCTCTCGAAACGTATTCGGAATTTTCAAATTCAGAGCTTTGATAATCGTGTTATGAATATTCATGCAAAATGATGCATTTGTTCGACGATTGATTAAATGAAATTTGAAGTTGGAATTCTTTTTCGAAGAATCAACGTTGTATGTATAGTCGTCGGATATGTGATTGTGTTCGAATACAGAAACTCCCGAAGTATACAAAGTGATACAAGAAATACTGAATCATGAAATGGAGAATAACGTAGTCTCCATTAGATTAAACATAATTTCCTCTGTGTTACTAGTGAAATAATGGAGTGTCACTTCGTCATGAGAATGCCTGGTGTCTGACCTCGAAATTGTTCCGTAATTTCTTGGATCGAAGGTCATGTAATGAAGGTACGCATTCTCAATCAAAATGATGCATTTTCATTAAGATAATAAATAGTAAAATTCAAGAAATTACTATTGGAGTCCTAGAAGTATGACATTCATACCCATCCATTTAGGTTCTTCGTAGTAATTTCAAAACTGAGGTCTAGTTTTCTCGGAGAGGAGGGTCATCTAGAGTAAAACTCACGTATATTAGTAATTTCGAACCATTGTGGCGTAACTCCACAAGAGCAATCAAAGTCTCAATGAACTGTGGCCGTCATAGTCATTCAATTTTGAGAATTATTTTTCAATGTGTTTTCCACGAGGTGTTCTGTGAATATCTGTAAAGCAAAATATGGGCGCCAATCAGAGTAAACTGATAGGAATTCAGGATAGGACAGCACAAAAATATCGAACTACACCTCATGAAAACCATGCAACTAAATTTATTACCTGAATGATGTTGGTCAGAAGTGCTTACACGCAGTGTGTAATAGGTCAATATATTCTACTACAATTAATGCTGATAAAATGAATGATGGTGAAGATCGAATTGAAATTCAATAGATTACTTAATGTTACAATGTAAGTGAAATTTGATTAATGAATAGGTGAGTATTTCAATTCTATTCTAGGCTATGCCAAAAGATATAATGTTAGTGGAATCAAAACTATGACAGCCTCACTGTGACTAGCAAGTGATAATAATAAGTCACCTAGGTTTCTTATGAAAGGAAATAGCAGCTGTTTTTTCATGTCTCATAAATAGGAGGACACTTATTACAAGGTAAACAAAGCAGGATGCTAGTGAAGATCTATGTCTCCAACTCCTCAATGGTAATCAAAAATCACATCACAAGTAGTACTCACTGAGGGTCATCCATAATTTTACTCTTACTCAAAATTAACCATTAATCGCATGGGTAGCTTCCTCATACTCCATAAATTGCATCACCATATCTGTTGTATTTCAGATGGAAAACGTATAATGGAGGAAACCTTTCGGAAACTTTTAATGACTTTTTTTTGCATTTAATCTGACCGGACTTTACTTCATGATAATAATATCTACATGGAGATTCTAAATGCATATAGAGACAAAAAATTGTATGTTATTTTCAACATTCTCCCACTTTTGCAATTCCTGTTATAAAATTCGAAATTGCAAAATGAAATTAACAACTACCGCAAAATTATATGAAATTGAACCGCTGTGGTGGCTCAACTACACGGTCACCTCTTGTAATCATTGTCTTCTGCTTCGCTTCTTCTTCGTTTACAAATTCTTTCGACGCACTTCTTCCGTATGATTTCCAGCTTCCGATCGTTTTTTTTTCTGTCGCCTGGTTTTCTTTTTTCTTCTGACTCTCTTTTGTCGTCTGATTATCTTCTATCATCTCTTTCCTCTTGAGCATTTTTTCGGTATCTTCTTCATTGATCTCCCATGGAAATAATCTCTGGAAGGGACGTAGAATCGTTCCGTGTTGTAATTTTGCTCGAGCTATTCTTGCTACTCCGTCTTTTTCTGGGATGATCTCCAAAATTTCTCCTAGAGGCCAGTTCAAGCGTTTTTTATTATCTGATGCAACATATACGATGCCTCCGATTTTCACAGTACTTGTTCTTCTATGTATGCACTAGTTCCGCTAGGTACTCCTTCCTGAATCGAGATCTGAGATTGTCCCTGATTCTTTGCAGATATCTTCTTCTGGAAACGAGATGACTTCTATCAATCTCGTCTTATTCAGGTGTTTCGTTACTTGATAGGTCTTGAATGAATAATGAGGGACTAAGTGGTCTCAGATCGTCTTCATTTTCTGTGACGTAAGTAAGTGTTCGACTGTTAATGACTGCTTCACAATCACATGAAATTGTTACTAATTCCTCAGAATTAGCAGTAGCTTTTTCTGAATTTCGTCGAAGAAGATCCTTGACCACCCTTACCAACCGTTACCACCATCCTCCCCACCAAGCAGCTGTAGGAGGATTGAAAATCCATTTTATCTGCTCAACATATGAAAATTCGATTTTTCTATAACATAAATCACACCTATCATTCCTATTCTGAGCTTCAATAAAAGTGCTCTAATTAATTCGATCAGATTCGGTCCTGGTTGCAAACAATTGTTTTAAACAATTGTCATGATGATCCTTTGCCGAAGCATCAAAAACCGGTCTTATTTCAGTTGTTTTACTAGATTCTTTGACAACAGCATGGTGGCATGAATAATGTGAAGATCCCTAACTAGTGCTTTCTTCGCTAACCTGCTTATGTATGGCATACGGAATGTAACCCAGAGGTTGTGAGTTCGACTCTCACACGGGGCGGTGGAGTTTTTTCATTTTCCATTGTCACTCGAAAAAAGGACTTTCCATCTTCATCATTATATGTATCTTTTCGGTTCAGTAACCGACAAAAATAATGACTTGACTTCTATGTATGATTGCCTTCGGACATTTCCGTATACAAGAGAAGACAATGCCAGAGGACGAACGGGAAGATATGGAGACTGTGTACAGTACCATCCTGCCAGCGATGCTTCGTATAGTGCATGATTTCCAGTGACTTCGGGAATTGGAAGGATTCTGCCGCCTGGTGTGTGATGAGAACTCGACCTCCCTGCCGATTGATCGATGGACGACCCGTTGGCTCAATTGGCAGAGCGTTGGGCATGTAACCCAGAGGTTGTGAGTTCGACTCTCACACGGAGCGGTGGAGTTTTTCCATTTTCCATTGTCACTCGAAATTTGGGCTTTCCATCTCCATCATTATATGTATCTTTTCGGTTCAGTAACCGACAAAAATTATGGATTGACTTCTAACTGTATATCTCCAGAGACATCCTGTCCTACAGTTTGCTCATCAGTTTTAACATATTCCAAATCTTTGACACATCTTGTCAATATGTATGATTTTTGTGACGCGGAGTCCAATAAAGCCCGAACTACTTTTTGGCATCTAGATTATTCGCCAGGAAGTTGTAAATACTTGTACCGCTATCTCCCTCTTGAATTATAGTAGATTCTTTTTGACAGGAAGCTCAGAGCACACGACAAGAAAATGTTTCTTCTCACAAATTGAGCAACTGAGAAAAGCTCTACAGTTTCGGCTCGCCTGATTTGTTTTCAAACATGAGAAACGAGCTCGTTTCTTTGCTACTTTTGCCTTTCTTTCTCCCATTGTTAAATTCTTGGCTTCCGAACAATCTTGGCTATTATGAAACTTTTCACAGAATATGCAAATTGGAAAAATTTTACCAGTATGATCTCTCTGCGAATGTGAGTCCTTTGAACTTCCTGAATAAATTGATGGCGCAATATATATTTCTGCTTCTTGCTGTCTTTCCTGTTTTTCCTCGATGTTGTTCCTTGCCTGGTTTTTCTCTGTTGCGAAATTGGATTATGCAAGGTTGATTCGCTCCTCCGATTCCACTTCTCTTCTTAGACAATCTAATAACTTCGTTAAAATATTATTACCTTCGTTTGTCGCATCCTGTGAGTCTGATTCTCCTATATCGATAGAGTTTGTACTGCGATACCTTTCCCAAATTCTCAGTAGATCAGTTGCTGACACTGATCCAACTAGCGGAAAGAGCATTGCAGCGTAGTTATCACTAGTTACTCCCAGCGTTTCTAAGGCTCTCAACTGAGTGTCCAGTCGGTCATATAAACTAGCTAAGGTCGTACCTGTTTTAGACTTCGTTGCTTGCCTGAGAACGAGATCCAATAACTCCCTTCCATAGACCTTAATCAAGAATTCGTCCCTAGCGAAACGTGTTTTCATCTGGACAATGGCAGCAGATATTGAATCTTATCTTTCGATTCAATATCATCATCATCGTGCCTATCCAAAACCTGACGTTCCTATAACATTTCTTGTTTGGACTTCTCTTTCATCAATATCTCGCATTTGGACCTGTATTTGATGATGTATTCTCTGCAGAACTCGACTTGTTCAAATTCCTGCTCCAGTTCTGCCTCACCTGGATTTGACGGAAACAAGTCTCCCTTTATTTGTTCATCTCTTCCAACTGACTCAGTAGAACTAACACATGTTCTCTGCTCACTTACTTGTCTGTAAGTGCTAGTTCTAACTGTGCACTTGTTCTCTTGAAAACTTTTCGCAGCTGCTCCCTTTCTTGCTTGAGGGTTTCCATCAGCAATATGTCCTGTCACGGTCGTCACAAATGTTGTATTTGTGATGGAGAACGTATAATGGAGGGGACCTTTTGAAAATGTTCAATGACTCTTTTTTATTTAATCTGACATGACATTACTATATAATAATGATAATATCTACATGGAGATTGAAAATGCATATAGAGACAAAAAAATGTGTGTTATTTCCAACAATATCCATTTCAACAGCAATCAATCTGCTTCATAACATCATATTCATGGTATCCAAACATAAACAAACAGGCAGCAAACTCCAACAGTTGACAAATACTTGTTATTGCCCCTTTAGCAATGATATGAGTTGAAATTAGGGACGCATCGAATCAAAAATCCCAATGTCATGTGCGCGAGTGTATGAATGGCTACAGTAGAAACCGTGAAGAGGTCTGAAAAGATTATGTCAACATCATCTCATGGCTCAAAATGAACCTTGTATTATATTGTACTTACCTTTAGGTTTCAATCGGCCTATTTCCAGTATAATTGGCATTTTCGAAAGAGGTAAAAATTCACTTGTTGCTCTGCCAAACGCCAATCAACACCAACGATCTTCGTCAATCTCCATCGAATTTCAGCGGGGTCAAAATAACACCGTCGAACTCAGAAACAGAACACTGAGAAATCAGAGCGCTGGGTCTAATTGGATATTATGTAAATTGGCCTTATCTAGTGACTTTGTATCCAAAGTGACATCGATTGTCAACACTGTGAGGCAATCATAAAGAAGTGGATTATTTATGTTGATATTTCGATCGTTAAAGAAAGAAGAAGATGTCTTATTTAAATAAACACATCCACAAGTGAAACTCTTAGTAGGGAAACATATCAGCATCTTCAAGTATGACTTGATCACAATCACAGGAAGAATACAAAAGTAATATGCAGGTTGTTCTGACAATTTATTGTTGTAATATTATTTCTTCGTTGAAAATACGATGCATACCGAGTATAACTCCGATTTAATTGCAATGAAGGAAACAAGGAGAATAGTAGATGGGCCACCTAAGTTCATGAAGAGTTCAAGTGGACCGT
The DNA here is from genome assembly GCA_918026855.4 of Phaedon cochleariae. Lineage (NCBI taxonomy): Eukaryota > Metazoa > Arthropoda > Insecta > Coleoptera > Chrysomelidae > Phaedon > Phaedon cochleariae. Next base: position 11,058,270 of record OU896717.1, read on the forward strand.
TACACCATGAGGGTTTTATAAACATAAAGTTGATCAAATCATCCGTTGACATTGAACTATAAGAACTGACCAAGGAATTCTCATGGGAAAACGTGCAAATCTAGTTAGTTAGTCTGGTCTGGGGCTACTATTGACTTGACAAGAACTCGTCGTTATTGTCATCATAATGTGAGTTATTATTAGGTCGTCATATTCATTGTTGTTGATTTATATTTATCATTACTACCCATAATGTTCCATGCTCAATAGAATATTGTTATGTTCGAATATATTCTCGTACTCTCAGGTACCCCTAAACTATCAGTGCCTATTCGAATAGTACCTCTCGTAAACTATTGTTCCAAGCATTACCCGATAAATCGATATGGATGAACTGAACATCTATTTTGTCATAAAAATATCGAGTATAGGTCAGGGTTAACCTAGGTTTATGTATTATTTTTCAATGTGGTGAAAGTGATCTACTTGAATCTGTTTAGCGTGATAGGACTACAATACACTACTTGTCATTTACTGATTCAAACTTGGTTTACTTCAAGGGAATTCCCATAATATTGAGCTTAATGCTGGATGATTGATAACTCCATTGATAATGTATGAGAAAGATGATGAGGCTGAAGGTCCATTGGCAACCTTATGTTGAACCAAAGATCACCAACAAAGCTTTGGATTTTATCAAATGTAATCATGTTTTTTTATTAATAGGTAAAATAGCCTTCACTAGTACCGTACTACCTATGTATCAGATATGATATCTTTCTGGAAAGCTTTCTCCCAAATCCTAACTTCAGTGCTATGCTTTTCAGTTCCAGATCTACCTACTGATTTGTAAGCCCAAGATCTTGAAAATTCAAACTTACTTACTGAAGAGCATACCTGTCTATTCTCCACTCCGCAAATACTGAATTTCGTTTCAATAGACATGGTTAAAAAGTTCAGTCTATGAGGAATAAACGAAAACACAAACACTGAAGAATTGTACAGCTAAAAACGCAAATATCCGAATTTGAATCACAATCAATCACATACGCGCTAAAACCGATTTGAAAATTTGAAATTCGTAGCCATATTGGTTTAACAAGTTTCGTATTATTTTTTTCCTACCTCGGCATCAACGCCTGGGGCCCGATTCTCGAATCCATTGGAATTCGTTTCCATGGGAAAAACTCGATATTTCCCATGGAAATTTGAGATGATGTATTCTTGAACTATTGTATGGGAAACTATTCCTACACATTTCAAGAGAACTGCTTCTCATGGTATTATCCACGGGAACAACATGTTTCCCATAGGATACACTCATGAAATATGACGTCACTGAAAAACATATTCATTACAAAACATGGCAAACATAAATGAAATAGCTCATCTAGAGGCTTTACAAAATTTGGAAGTGGCTGAAATCCTTGCTAGAAGACCAATAAGAAGGTTCTTTCCTAAAAGGGACTCATTTGAGTGTTTGTCTGATGAGCAATTTATTAAAGTTTTCCGTTTGTCCAAAGACATTACCATAGAATTGATAGTATGGTGGATCCATTTCTTGAACAGTCTTCAAGGAATTCTGCACTGGATAAGAATACAAAGGTATAAATTATGATAAATAGATTTTCAATGTACCAAATAAGCAATATTGAATCTATTTTCCAGGTACTGGTTGCTCTGAGTTTCTATGCCAGTGGAAGTTATCAGACATTGGTTGTTCACAATTCATAATTATGTTGGCATTAGTCAATCCTCTGTAAGTAGGGGTATCAGAGAAGTTACTAACGCCCTAAATGAACGGCCAATTTTCAATCAATGAGTCCGATTTCCAAGAACTCTCCCAGAACTGCAGAGTTTTCGACAAGAGTAAGTACCTACCTAATGTGGCCTAACAATCATCTAGTGGTATACCAGTCTATACCTATATTTACATTGCCGAAATTTTTCATTCTGATTTATTTCTAGATTCTATCATTCATTTGGATTCCCAGTCATTATAGGATGCATTAAGTGTACCCATGTGGCAATTTACCCCCCACCAAGAAATGATGCATTGTACCCTGATATACAGTGTGTCCACCTTAAGGACTTACCACCCCTGTAGAATTGTTATTACATGACCGATTCCAAAAAACTTTTTTTTGTTGGATAGGTATTTGAAATGTCCATCCAACAAGAGAGTGATTTTACTCATGAACTGTAATCATGGCCAACTGCGACCAGCTTTATTGACCCATATTTGAGAAAGTACTATTATGGATTTTTTTTCACGAAAAACAATGATGGATTCTGAATCACGATCACTTGAAGAACACCTTTACTGATTTTTATGATCATAAAACACAGGGTGTCCGAAAAAACGACTTATGTTTTTTTTTAATAGGTGATCAGAAAATGTAGTATTGTGGTATTTTTGAGAAGAATTGATGACACATTATTATTGAGGATCACTTTGAACATATCTGTACCGATTTTCATCATTCAAAAATACGATGTGCATGAGAAAACAATGAAAAAGAAGGCAATATTTTTTCATCAACTCAAAAAAAAAATATTAATTTGATTTTTCGAACACCCTGTGTTTAATGATGATGAAAATCGGTACAGGTATGTTCCAAGTGATCCTGATTCATATTTTCATTTTGAGTGAAGAATTATCAGGATGAAAAATATTGCTTACCTATCCTTTTTAACTTTTTTCTCAGACACATATTGTATATTCAAATGACGAAAATTGGTACAGGTATATTTGAAATAGTCCTCAATGATAATTTGTGATTATTTCTTTCTAGAAAACCCACAGAACTACATTTGCTGATCACCTATTTGAAGAAAATGATGATTCGGTTTTTCGGACACCCTGTGTTTTATGATGATGAAAATCGGTACAGGTATATTTCAAGTGGTACTGATTCAGAATCCATCATCAAGTTTCGCGGAAAAAAATCCCTAATAGTACTTTCTGGAATATGGGTCATTGAAATTTGTCGCAGTTGGCCACGATAACAGTCCAAGAATTAGATCACTCTCTCATTGGATGGGCATTTCAAATACATATCCAACAAAAAAAGGTTTTTTGAAATTGGTCGGATAATAACAATTTTACAGGGATGGTAAGTCCTTAAGGTGGACACACTGTATATATGTGAACATAAAAAACTATCATTCCATTAATGTTCAGTTAGTATGTACCTATATATTATCCTGTTTATGATATCCTTCAATATTGTGTCATTCTTATTTCCAGATTTGTGATGCCCATATGAAAATAATTAATGTTAATGCCAAATACCCAGGAAGTACTCATGACTGTCACATTTGGAAAAGCTCCCGTGTGCAGGATGCCCTCATTCATTTGAGTAATGCTCATTCTGATTTCTTCCTCATAGGTAGTGATTTTATAAATTTGATATGAAATCAGTTTTCTTGTGAATCTCAATTATTATTCATTAATTTCTTACAGGTGACTCTGAATATCCCCTAAGGCCTTGGTTATTGACACTACTTCAAGATCCTGTTCCAGATACACCAGAATTTAAATTCAACAAGGCTTTCAGAAAGGCCAGATGCACTATCGAAAGATGCAATGGCCTATTGAAGATGAGATTCAGATGCTTGTTAAAACACAGAGTTCTGCATTATGCACCAAATGTATGTGCAAAAATAATAAACGCTTGTGTAGTTTCACATAATATTTGTCTGGAAAATAATATTCCAAATTTGGATCATATTGACAATGAAATTGAAGATTCAGGTATATATGAACCACTGCAACAGGTTCATAATGGTGTAAATAACAGACAGAATAATGCTGAACTTATAAGAGGTAGGAATATACAAAAAAATATTATTAGAAATTACTTTACCTGAATGTGTCACAGTATATAACAATTGAAATAAATCCAAATAGGTATTTAGAAATGCTTTTTTTCTGCAACCGACACAAAAGTCGTCCATTTTGATACCAAAATTAGCTCTTAAATTGACGTTTCTATTACTGACACAAAAATAGGTATGTTGCTAGGCAACATATTTAGTTCCTGGGAGCTAAAGTTGAATTTTAGTTCCTAGGAGCTAAAGTTGAATTTTAGCTCCTAGGAACTAAAAAGGATCTACAGGATGTCATCAAGAATAAACAACATTGTGACGGTTGGTTATTTGGGTTGAGACGCATACCTGATTTGTTTCCGATTTCAGCAGATTTGGCATTTCATACCCATGCTGGAGATATAAATACACCTTATTATAGTTTAGTATTGGAATTATAAACATCTCAGTCAAGTATTTTTGTTTTGATCAGGGAAGCCTTCAAGATTCAAATTCTTGCTTGATCTGTATTTCATTCGTTATTCTCGGGATGGATAACTTGTTTTTGAATAATCACGGCAAGCAATAGTTTTTTCGTCTCAAACAACGATATTGTTTAGCTTCATTTGATTATCAAGTCAAACACAGTGTAGTATGCCAGTATGGAGAGGAATAAATAATCACTATTATTATTGTTGAAATGCTCACTAACCTAACATTTTTCTCGTCTTGTTCCTATACCTGGCACTGGTGCGGTATTTGCCATCAGAGCACCTGGTCCATACACAAATATGTCACTCTGTGGTTGTATTTATATTGAAACTACAATTCGAACATGCTAGAAAACCTAATAACCTGCTGTTAATGCAGGTAGAATATTCTCACCACACGCCACGGATTATTTGTCAATATTTGTTGCATTGCATACATATGGCACGGCATTGGTGGTTACTTCACATGTTTATTTGAGTTAATTGTTTCGGTTGCAGAAAAAATAGCATGTTTCATTCGGATCAAAAGTGACTTTGTTCGACTCGCAAATTTTGCTTTCGCTCGGCTTCGCTGAACGCTCCGCCTCGCAAATGCAAAATTCGCTTGTCAAACAAAGTGTCACTTTTGATCCTAATAAAACAATCTACTATTATTCGATATTTTTCATGAAATGAATACTGAAACCTAGATCAAAAATACTGAGTACAGGTACTTCAAAAAATAAATATAAAAAAGTAACTAAACAACAACTCTGAAAAAAATATAACAAAGAGTAACTACTTCGTTGCTATTTAGAGCAAAATATTCAGTACAGGTACTTCAAAAAATGAATAATTATAAGAAAATAACATCAACTCTGAAGAATACAACAAAGGATACCTACTTGATAGGTACCTGAAACAAAATAATATCACAGAATGTCTGTAAAGCTGTAAAGAATAAACAAGTAGGTGTGCAGTAAAAAAAAAACTAAATCACAGTGAGAATAACATAGTAATCAAATAATTTTAGGAATGTTGCAAGGCCTCTGCAACCTTTTCTAATGCTGCTGCGATTATATTTCCTATGATCACATTCTGCCTAAAGGATTTCTATTTTCTGTTCATAATATTGTTTTTTTATTTGGACTTTTTTTGCAGCAATACTGCTCAATTTGTCACAGGCATTTTGAGAATTTTCTAATCTCTGGGTTGCCATTGTCCTTTTTCTCTTCATTCCTTTTTTTTTGTTTGTTCTCTTCTTTTTTATTTTCTTCAACAGTGATGCTTTCTTGGTTCTCTTTCTCAGAATTTTCAATTATTATTGAATCATCATTCTCACAATATGAAGAAGATATATCCTCTAATTGTTCTTCCACATCAGCATAATTGTGTTCATTCTCGAACTGGAAAAAAATGGAAATATCAAAGCTTGAACCTTGAAAGCATTTAATTCGATCATGTAGATATAATGATTGAAGTCAAACTCACAAAAACCACTTCAGACTCTGCAACTCCATGATCTGCAAGAGGTTTTCATCTTCTTCTGTGAAGATAACGTCTGTGGGTGGCCCCCCTCCTGTCCTCCTTACGTGTTTTTTAACGTCTGCGTTTTTTTTCTTCACGCTTCTCTTCGTGTCCTGCCAAGTTTATAGAATGCAAAAATCAAGAATTCAGTTAGTTTCAAGTAGGTATATATAGCATGTTTATAGGTACAAGCCTTGTATTTTTTTACTCACCCTCCACCAATGGGTCCAATTTTTTTTTGCACCAGGGATTGCATTCAATCTCTCTTCAATATTTCTTCATTGTAGCTGGGAATATATACAGGGTGGGCCAACAGTAACGCCTCGGTCTCTAGTGGGGTAACCACACATCTCCAAGAATTTGTTTTTCCTAGGAAGTTGTATGCCAACAAGGGCAACTTTCTGAAAATATTTCGAAATGTACAGGGTGTATCAAAAAAGCGCAATATACCAAAGTTATACTTTTTGTAATGGAACACCCTGTTTTTTTTTGGGATTTTTCGATTCCTCATCGAAAATGAGACCCACTTCTTTGGAAGTTCCCTATACCTATGATTCACTGTTCCCGAGATATTTTATTTTGTTTGAAAATTTTTGGTTCTAGTAAAATTTGTATGTCAGCTGGTCCAATTAATTTTGACGACAAAGATTTTAACTAGTCATCAAGAATTGTCAGAGTTATTTGTTTTGAATTTTCTGTCTCCTTCATATTGTACAGGGTGCTTTAAAGTTAGCTTGAACTTCTACTATCTTCAAACATCAATAACTCCGTTATTTCAAATAAAACGCCCTGTATATTTCAATGTGAGAAGATGGGTAATTTGAATGTCTCTCGAACAGTGTATTCATTCCCTAAACCTATCTCTGATAGTGTGGAAGGAATCAACGTATTTTTGAGTGAAGAAAATGCGTTAATATTTTAATCTCAATTATTGTTAACTTGCTCAAAACGATCAGCGAATATGAATGTTGAAAAATGCTCGGAAAATGGATATAATCATGATGGTGAATATTTTCATCGAATTCTCGGAATCATTCAACCGCCAATCACGATAATAGTTGTTCGATATGATGTCCATCTTCTTTAGAGACCGAGGCGTTACTGGTGGTCCACCCTGTATATGTAAATTGGAGGTCAAATTTCCCTTTCCTCAAATCCTCAGAGGCCTCCATTATCTCGATTGAAAGTCGTTTTTATTTCCTGCTGATACTAACACCTCGTGGTTTTTTAATTTTGTTTGTATCCATTTCAAATAGAGGAAATATAGTAAATATAACAACACAATAATCTCACCCTCCCAAACGTATATTATATTATAACCTCAAAATCACAATGTTAACATTTCAATCATCCACCAGTTACCAACACAAATTGCACTTATTTCATTGGTGTATTCATGTGAGCTCAAGAATCTATCTGCGACACACGGTACTTTTTCAATCCCCTGGAAAAAAATATTCAATTTGGTTCAAGAATAGGTGTCGTGACTTTTCTTTTCCTATGAGAACTGAAATATCATTCTCCTATAGGATCGAATTCCTACAGATTCGAGAATCGGGCTCCTGTTGGTCGATCCCGTTACCCATAGAGACAGAAGTTGGTCCCGCTTTGAGGACAGCTATGCTTCATATATAGAGTAGTAGATATATGTTCCTACCTAAGAAAAATATGGAATAATTCCAAATGTTCAAGGCGAGATAGATATTTCAACAACTTCCAATTATATAATTCATATAGAACCTATACATTCAACTGATAACCTGAATAGTTCAGAGGAAATGAAGGAGTGTTGGTTCTTCCAACATTTTAAAATTTCAAAGTGAGTTCAAAAATTACAGTTATTGAATAATTTAGTCATTATAGGAAAAAGATCCTGGAAGTTGGTAGTGAGAAAATAATATTCCATCCTCAAGAAATACTCAATTCCAATCAACTACTGCAAGGAAGCAAAAGTAATTATCTGCTGTGTATTTTGTGTAGTGACAAAACAATGATATATCGAACTTTTTTTCATTTCCTCAATGAATACACCTAACCCTATAAACAAGAGGACATGTCGCATTGTTTTTCAAATTTTCAAAATTCATATGTCAAAATACACTAAAAATTTCCTGGCACCACTTGAATTGAAACTTGACAAGGTCGGTGAAAATTTGCTCAACTCAATAAAACAAGTTTCCTCATTATACAGGCTGATTTTGAAATAAGTGCATATATTTTAAACACTAAGAAAGCTTGAGGTATACTACCGAATAGCATTATTAAAAATATTATTACGATCAAAATAGATTTGGGGCAAAATACCCTTTTTCCGCCCAGATTTCTGCTTCTGTCACAACTATCGTTTGCGATCCGCAGTCGACCGTGATGAACGAAGCGACGTTGCCACTCTACATGAAAATTAGGAGATATTAAATAAAATGTATAATCCAGAAAATGTACACGGGGAAGAAGTTAACCCTGGTCTTGAATTTCAGAAAGATAATACAAAAACTTTGAGATGGACTCACCCAAGATTTCTACACATAAGCTCGAATAGCGTATAACTTAACACCTCACGGTTGGAAGTTCTCTTACTGAAAAATCCTTTAGACCCTTCCTTCCACCTCTTTGGGCCCCGCACAATAACGACCCGACATAAGAACCATATCATTCAGCTCAATGTTTGAGAAATGCATCGTCACATTCCAAGCAAATTGTCAGAATCATTTACTAGTATCACGTTTTGACGTTTTCCAAAATAACATACATTCTCAGAACAACAAACTGTCAAGAAAGGATCTTTGTTTTGATTGTTCTTATGGTGTGCTACCAGCAAGAATTCAGATGACCATGAATTACTAATAGGCGACTTTTACGGACCAATCAGAAACAGCAAAGTAGTGCCTGCGTGGTTGCGATTCATCCTGATTGGGCACAGGTGATTGAAATTAATGTATTAGTGAGGAAGGATCATATCTTTAAATGAAACTAACATTTTCATAAAAAACTAATTTGGAAAAAACATCTATTAGTTTAATTCAATGAAATGATACTTCCTCACTGTACACTAATCTCACAAATCCAATCAGCTGTGTCCAATCAGGATGAATCGCAACCACGCAGGCGCTACTTTGCTGTTTCTGATTGGTCCGTAGAAATCGCCTATTAGTAATTCATGGTCATCTGAATTCTTTAGTCCGAAACTGTCAGAAGCATGCGCAGTTTCACAGAACCGTATGATTTTTTTGGGTTCTGTGGACTTGTGTATGCTTCTGACGGTTTTGGATTGTTTATTTTCTGAACGCGAACAATCCTAGTTAGAACTGTCAAAGGTCACAGCAAAGAGAAAATCTATGGTCACAGATACTACTGTTCTGAGAAATGATGTTGACAGATCATATGATACTAGTTTTGTTTGTGACGTTTGTGTGGTTGCTGGTTTGTAAAATAATTCTAAACGTAAAATAAAAAATAAAATAATTGGATGTTGTGTCTTGTGTCGTGATAATCGTGATATGGTCGTGGTCATGATTTTCAATGTGAGATTGCCAGGAAGGATATGTTGTCGTCGAGTCGTTTTCGATGGTTTAAGTGCGAATATGAACCAACAAGAACACAGGACGATATTAGTCTGGAATGGACTCGATATTAGTATTTGTTTGCTCTCGGGAGTTTTGCTGTTCGAGCAGGTATGAGAAAATCTACTAGGTGAGCCGATTTTCAACTTGGTGGAAGGAAGGGAGACGTTCTATCATTCCCCTCATGTTTATCTCCGTCTCTCGTGATCCATGGAGATAATCACCCAACAGTTCTCTCAGTGAACTTTAAAAAATAAGGCTCTTGTACATATTACATTCACCTCTATTAGTTTCCATAACCTATTTCAATTCATGTTCATTCTGTGACAAATTTTTATCAGGATATTCGTCTCTGAAACAATCTGGCATCACTGTCTTGTTTTGACTTTAGTGAATGACGAATTGTGGATTCCCTAGGATTCCGCAGATTTCACTTGCTTCCCAGTGGCGTACTCGAATTTCGAAGCATTTTATGTTCAATTTTCAAAATGAAATTTCTCGTTAATGTGAAGACTTAGGAAAAATCAAATATCTTAGTAATTTTTGTTAGACTCTCTCATATATATGTCTTGAATATATGCACTCATTTTAAAATCAGCCTGTATAAGCATGATGGTACAAGGAAATATTACTCTCTTTGCAATATGGTTCAGAATCACCCTGTATAGATGTGTTGCATGTGAAAAAAAAAACACTTCTCCCAACAACCTGTACATTCACAATAAACGGCATCTGATGAACCTCAACAGTTAGCAGTCCTTGTCAACTCTTCGGAATAATTGATATATCTTTCCCATTTGAAACATTCTTGATGATACAAATCATGAAGCAAAATCGAACCAGACATAGACTTGACACTGATAATGGGTGTGAATCTTATTGAACTTCATGTAAATGAGTAGTGATAGTTTAAGAGAATATGTACGCTCAGCACAGAGCGAAACATATATAGGAGACATCTTGAATACTAACAAAATATAGGAAAGGTTGTAGCTGGCCTGATAACCTGTCAACCTGCTCCTCCGGAACTACTGATTCATAGCAGCAGAACAGCTAGTGTACTCCGGCTATGAATCGGTTGACCTAGGAACTAATAACACCTGGAACTCTGGCCCAGGATTATGTATGGGTTTGAAGGGTTGGCATGGGATAACTGAGGTTAACCCTGGACTAATCCTAGATTTCTATCAAACTTGTTCTCTGGGATACATCCCGAGACACTGATTAATAAAAAGATTAAATTTTCCACTTCGAACCCTGAAAAAAAACCATGTACTTTCGGACTAAGAACATTAAACCTCGCTTCTTGGCGTAACTTACCACACTCGAAGGGTTAATAAAAGGAATTCCACCATCCTTCATTGGAATAGTATCAGACCAATCAAGTCTGGAACATTTCTGATCATCCAACTTGAAAAACATTTCTGGATGTAATGAATGTATTCATTGAGCAACCAAAAAAGTACTTACGGATATCGACGTACGGTCCGACACGAGGTGATAGGTATGCATCCAGGGGCGGCGAGTTTTGTTTTGCCCAATGAGTGCCAAAATGGAGGGGTTAGGGCAAGCCAACAAAAAATGCGCCGCAGGCGAAAATTTTTTATGGCACAAGGTCAAATGCCTTCAAATTTGAAGATAGCTTGATGCAATATTGATTCTGCATTACGTGTGTAACACCCCTACTAGAATATAATGTTTTTTGACTAATCGGGTTTCGGGTCTGTTGTTAATATCAACATAAACAAAGGTGAGAAATGAGGGAATAATTTTTTTTCAAATTTTATTGTAAAACATAAACAACTCAAAAGTTAACACATTATGTGAAAACATAAAAACATGACTACAAAAATAAAATAAGATTTAAATCAGGTACCAATTCAGTATTACGAAAATAAAATAAAGGAACTTTGGATTTGAAAAAATAAGCAAGTAACAGCAGTTAATTCATTGCAAAGGTATTCCTACGAACTGTGATATTTCCAATGAATTCATTAGCAACTGTATTTATGTCTAATTCATTCATTCGTTCTCTATAACAATGCAATATTGCCACATTGTTGAGTCGTTTTTGTGTCACTGTACTACGCAAGTAAGTTTTCAGTCTGCGTAGTGCTGAAAATGATCTTTCGGAAGAACAAGATGTGACGGGAATAGTGGCGATCAGCTTCAAATATTTATAAAATTCTGGAAGCATGTTTCTTAGATGTAAGAATTTATCGGATATGGCGACTTCACAAATCTCATTGAGATTAGTTATTCGTACATTATTTTCTTTCATTACATCAAGAAACATGTTCCTATGTAAAACTAATCGGTCAATTATGAAATCTGCTTTATACATTTCCACAACTTTCTGATTTTCCCCGCCTAAAGCGAATGACTCCATTTCAGCCAAATGATTATTTATCTCCTTATTGAATCGTCTCTCAATACCGATAATAACCGAATCCAATATTTCGAAATGAATTTTCCTGTAGTAGATCTGCGTGTTGTCGAACTGGTGTGGTTCGCTACCGCTGTCATATTTTCTAGGAGCTTTTCTTTGTCGAGTTAACTTGGCTTCATCTAGATTCAACTTTCTTGCGTCAGCCTCAACTTCTCTCCACAGTTGATCATATTCACTATCATTCCTGATATTCTTCAAATGTGATAACATCACATCAATATTGGCTTGGGCATCATGGAAGTTTAGCTTAGAATTTTGCAGAGCAGCGTTCAATATTTCTATTTTTTCCAAGATCATAATAAGTGTTCTCAACAGGAAGCATGATTCAAATTCATAAAACTTTTTCAAGTGACCAGAAGCACTAGCACCTATCTCATTCTTCGAATCCAAACTAAGCTCTTGGAGAAATTGTAATAATACTTCGTAGTTTTCTATAATGGTTTTGAGAGATTTTATACGAACGCACCATCTGGTTGGACGAAAAGGCTTGAGTTTTTTCAAATTTTCTTTTGGGTGCTCATTTTCAGTTATTACCGCATCTCTTTGAAGCCGTTCGAACCAAGCTAAACGCTTAGGTGATTTTGTTACTAATATAATCAGTTCTCTCATTGTTACTAGAAAATCTCTGACTTGTGGAGTGACTCGCATGGCATCTTGAGCAACTAAGTTCAAATTGTGTGCCAAACAGTGCACATAAATGGCCCTCGGCTCAACATTTCTGATTTTCTGTTGGAGTCCGTTGATGTGTCCACTAACATTGCTTGCGCCATCATAGCATTGTCCTCTACAATTGTGAATATCTATATTGAACCGAGTCAAACAGTCTTTAACAATACCAAAAAGAGATTCGGCTGTTGTAGACGCCGTTTGATAAAATCCAAGAAAATATTCTTTAACCTCTAGGTTTTCTGTGGAAGTTCTCAAACAGAACGAAACTTGTTTCTGATTGGTGCAGTCAGTTGTCTCATCCAGTATTACCGAGAAAAAAACGTCATTTCTAATTTCTTTCAAAATGCCACTCGTAACCTGTGATGTCATAATGTCTAAAATTTCATTAGCAATATCTTTAGACAGCCACTTGAATTTTTCTTTACTGTTATAGTCTAAGATCCGAACCTACATCGACCTTCACCGAGCTGATAATAGAACGAAATATATTTTATCATGAATTTAGTATATTAGAAAACATATTAAAAATGGGTTGGCTAAAAAAATCCTGGGCAGACTATTTTTCGAAAAATTATTTTCAATTAAATGTTGCAACATCAGGATAATAAAAAAATTGTGTCCTGACTGAAAGTATAAAACGTATAGAATGTGCAGCCGTTGGGTTGTCTACTATTTACCTGGGCGAACTACTGGGTTGTCAGGTAAACACAGGTATATCGATGCCAGTTACTTTCACTGGATTGGACAATTTAAAAAAATGTATATCATCATAAGCGCTGTTTAATTGCGAACACGTTGATATAGGGTTGTCTGCGAAAATTCCGGTCCTATTAGGGGTTTGCGAATTTTAAAGATTTTAATTTCAACGCGCGTGGAAGTGTGTGACAGAGAGATCCGAGGTAAGTATACTGTGTAATAATAAAGGACCCAACATCGCAGTCGCTTGTGATGGGACCCTGAATAGTAGAAAGTGTGCGAAGTGTGCGAAGTCAAATCCTGAAAACTATGGTTGGCATTTTGATGATTTCTTAAAACCAACAGGTTTTATCGGAGATCAAACTCCTTTGAAAATCCAGGACATTGTCGAAATGGAAGCAAATGAGGAAGAATCTAATGAATCAGACGAATTCGAGAGTCAAAATGATACTTCTGATGAATCAGATTTTGAATAGAAAATATTTATTAGAATTTATTTTCCATTAATATTATTTTTGTATTTATACTGTTTTTTAATAAAATTTTAAATCGTAATACAAGATGTCTAGTCTATCTTTTTTGTTATTGCTTAATTTAAATTTTTGGCGGTCCACTTTGTTTCTATTTCCAGAAAGAGCAAAAAAATTTCAAAGTAAGTATTTGATATTTTTATTGTCTATTATAGATATATCATTATGGGTATAACGCAATATATTGATATTATATTGTTTTTATATATCAGTATTATATTAAATATATTTAATTATTATGTAATTAATTAATTTTTTTTTGCTGCTGAAATATCAGTTGCTCCGAAATAACACGCACTGTTTACTATATGAAGGGTAGTAGAGGTACCTCTACCCTCCATAGTTTACACACCGAGCATGCGCACTTTCTACTATTCAGGGTCCCATCACAAGCGACTGCGATGTTGGGTCCTTTATTATTACACAGTATACTTACCTCGGATCTCTCTGTCACACACTTCCACGCGCGTTGAAATTAAAATCTTTAAAATTCGCAAACCCCTAATAGGACCGGAATTTTCGCAGACAACCCTATATCAACGTGTTCGCAATTAAACAGCGCTTATGATGATATACATTTTTTTAAATTATCCAATCCAGTGAAAGTAACTGGCATCGATATACCTGTGTTTACCTGACAACCCAGTAGTTCGCCCAGGTAAATAGTAGACAACCCGACGGCTGCACATTCTATACGTTTTATACTTTCAGTCAGGACACAATTTTTTTATTATCCTGATGTTGCAACATTTAATTGAAAATAATTTTTCGAAAAATAATTAAAAATAGTCTGCCCAGGATTTTTTTAGCCAACCCATTTTTAATATGTTTTCTAATATACTAAATTCATGATAAAATATATTTCGTTCTATTATCAGCTCGGTGAAGGTCGATTTAGGTTCGGATCTTCTACTATTAAGCCATTTTTTCAGAATAGGTGAATCGTTAGATCGGGTTTGCAAAAGCATATAATAATTTGATACATCCTCTGTATGTCCGCGAACCGCCAATCCTTGTCCTGCTAAATATTGAAGTGATGATATAAAACAGAGCAGTACTTCACGTGCATCTATCATTTCTCTTTTTTTCTTCTCACACAGGGAAGTCATAACGTTGGTGCTTTTCTTCACTTCGTGAAGTAACCGTATTGAATTTTTATGTACGATAGACCGTTCATGTACCGCAAACCGTTCTAATGCTTTGGACCAATTATCGAATCCATTCTTGCAAAATGCATCGAATCCCATCCTCTCGATATGTGTGAGTGATTCAGAAGGATTTTTAATATCTGATGCATTCTGACAAATCTTACCGAATACCTTTTTTTCAGTCTGATTATACAGGATCCAATCATATTTTTCGCTCCAGGATGGAACATATCTCCGTTTCCTACTGCTAAACGTTTTCTGAATTCCTAAAACATATTTCCATGTTTATTCTAATCAAAAATTTTATTTTCACCATGTCATACCTGAGCCAGTAGTACTACTACTCGCTCTGACATCAGATTGTGCTTGTGCATCATCATCTTTTGGAGAATCAATTCTTTTTACAAATTTGTCCATTTTTCACATGTAACAACACAGGTTATTCAGTATTAAATCGCTTTGCAAAGCACATTCAGTCGTTTGCGAGCCCTGGCGGTACACTGCACAGTGCACACTTGCACACTAAAAATAGATACCTACTAATTCCCACCAGTCCCACTGATCATCACTGATTGAGCGAGCAATCATCCTGATTCACTATGTTTACTATGACTTTTTTATTCCCTATGAAGCTAGGTTGCTTCATGTAGGAACATTTACGCAGAGGGCTGTACGTGCTGATATTGATTTCCAAATTATAATAATAAAAACATCAGCTAATAATCGGAAGTATTAAAAAAACACATCAACTCATCAGAATCGCGCTCCTCAAATTCAGTTGTTTGATTCAATAATATGTCCTTGAATGTGTCAACTACGGCCTTCAAATCCAGCGATAAATCCTTGATGTGATTGATTCAATAGGGATATTATGGTCACCTTATTTTCAATAAAAAACGTATTGTAATCCAATACATCAGTTTTGCATTTCATTCGATAGCTTACAATGAGGCATTTGAATGCATTTTCAGTCACATATACTCCATCTCTATAATTGACGCAAGCGTTTGTCCGATGTTCCAATGTCCTTTTATGAGCAGTCATTTCATCAGCTGAAATGATCTTATTGCAAACATTACATGTCTACAGATTATCAAATTTCCCACACATGCAATCCTATGATGGCGCCGTAGATTGTCCCTACGTGTGGAAGGTTCAGCGCACACACTGCAAACCAACACTTCTTCCAAAACGACCTCGACCAGCTTTCTCCTATTTCCAAGGTCGTACACGCTGCCACCTCTCTTCAAGGTCAAGGTCTTTCTATAACTCAAGGTCACTCACTCCCAAGGCCACACGTGCGGAGATTACTCGTACAGCCTCCCTTCAAGGTCACTCTCAGCCTAGCCCCCCAAGATAACTTTCGTTCAAGGTCGCACTGTCGAAACTCCGCTATACGATTACATTCCGCCCGAGGTCACTACACCCAATGTCACTCCCGCCCAAAGTCACTCCTGCCCAAGGTTACTCCGCTCAAGGTCAGAGGAGAGTGACCTCGGGCGGAGAGCCACAGCCGGCAAATTTTATCTTCTCGTTTATATTCTGAATTGCATGTTTCGATGGAATCTTCCGATAGTATCATGTTCAATTCTTCATAATTAGAGTTATGAATGTGTGATTTTATTGTATTCATCATCATAATAAGTATTGTCAATAATTTCCTGAACCACAGACCTATTGATAGTATCATTCTCATAGAGCTTAGTTACAAGAAGGGGACATTGCATTTCAGATTCTCTGATTATATCAACTTCGTAATGAGTTAAAATATCTGAATCTATTTGGCTCGTGTCAGTTACGTCATAATGTGTTGTTTCCATTTGGTTTATGGAAGATTAATTCTATCTTCTGCATACAGACACAGTATCTAGGTTGATAGAAACATCATTTTGTGGATCATAATAAACATTATAGTTTGCAAGATGTTTTTGTGAAGTTGAAGAAATATTGGGAGATTTGGAACAATAATTTATATGTCCACATTTATATGAATTTGAGAATCGATGATTTGTCATATGAATGATGAAAGTCTTCTTTCCAGAGAATTTATGAGAGCAAGCTTTACATTGCATTTCGAAATATTGTATCCAATATTTATGATAATGATAAGAGTATCAACATTTATTTTATGTTATGTTATCGTGAATCAATGTTGTTTTGACTGCTCTTCTACCTTCATTTTATTGACAACATCAAGGATACTGGGTATGTTGCCAAATTTGGTTTCTAGTTGATACATTGATAATTGGATGAACATCCAAGTGTGCTCTGATTCGAATGGATACACTCAATTCATAACATGTATCAGTTGAAAGCAAACATCTATCGCCTTCAGAACAGAAATGACCTTATAAATTGTTCTATCGAAACTAACATATACATTTTGGTTTCTGTGTAGATGGGGGATCCCAGAATAACATATGGTAACATGGGTGAGCCATACTTCTTCATATTAGCCCTCTATTCTTCTACGAAATTTTCCAGGTCACTAGGAATTAAAAAAAAATAGAGAGAATATGGAAAATTTCATGATTCTGATTCGAATCTTTTTTTATTAATCATCATTCAAGCACACATATCATTCATACAGGAAATAATCCCTCAATAGCAGATTCTGCGATCAAGAATAAGAAGAAAAATCACATAAACTAGGGTCGATAAATACTTCATACCGGAGGTACTGCACCCTAACAGGGAGTTCCTGTAGATGGTTTTCATTTATGATATCTCCTAAACTAGTTGGAGCAAAGTGATTGAATTCTGCACTTATTCAGAAGTTTTTATACCTAATAAAATGGGTTTAAAGTTATCTGAACAATTTGTCCAGGAGTAGGTTAACTTTGCGCATGCTTTTTTTCAATATTTCATGCGAAATCATTGAATTTAAGACTGTTTTACTAAAAAAGGTGCTCCTTATGAGCCTCAATAGCATGCACCTTTTTCTAGTGGAATCGTTTCGATTTCCTTTGCTCAGCCTGGCGTGCATTATAATTATCACACCATAGACATGTCTGCAAGCTCTCGATCTGTGAACTTCCTCATTTTATCTGACGAAAAGGTACTTTGTATGAAATTATAGCTCAACCAGCTATCAAATAAATTGTCAAAGTCACTATGATTTCAATTTTAGCATTCTTGTAACATATTGCGAAAAAATCAAAAAAATCTTACCCGAAAATAGTGCATGCTATGGAAGTTTATTAAGAGCACATTACATACAAGTATTGCATGATGGGGCAAAGAAAATCTTGAAAAATTTCAATAACAATATTATTCGAAAATACAGGCTGTTTCCAAAATTCCGGCTACAAATCAAATGGGGCGTTGAATAAGACATAATGATATGGTGAATCACATAAAAAAATAATTGTTTCTCAAGATTCGCGCTCACATAACACATATTTGAATATAATTGAACGCCTGGCAACATTGCAAGTCATTCATACTCCAGTGCCTCTGACCTCGCCGAAAGAAAACGCTGGGGTTCGAATATTAACCTCTGATCAATTATTCACAAATGTTTCATGAAGAAAACATTATTAGTATTGTGTTCCACTACAATTTGAACAAAAATGCATTCTTTTGAATCATTGATTGTAGGATGCCAGGTAGTTTTCGATTTTTTAATAAATGATTTCGTAGGCAACAAAAAAATAAAGATATTCAGCATCAAAAAGTTCTTGGATTCCAAAATAGTGAAATTGTGTAATCAAGGTTAAAAAAACTTTGAATGGAAATTTTCACTCATTGAAAACTAACTGAGAAAGGAATTCATGAAATGACATATCATTAAAAAATTCATATAAGTTATAGCATATTGCTATCATTAGACCTTCATGGAAAAGGACATATAGATCAGGTAGGTGAATGAATTTTGAGTGTTTGCATACCTCAGAACTAACATTCATCCATCACATCATTATGTTGATGATATTTTTTCAAAGGTCTGATGATAGGTATACAGCCAGAACTAGTAAGTACCTGACCTATCAAATTAGTGGAGTAGTGGTTGACCAACTTTGTATTTTATTCGTTAATTTATTTGTTAGAATAAATTGGGATACTTTGAGATGGAGTCCTATCACGAATTAAATTTGTCAGGTACTCAGAAGTTCATTCATCAATGATTCACGATATCCACAAATTTGAACATTCACTTTATGCTGATGAGTATGAAATCAATATCGTTCTGATGTTTCACCTTTATCCACATCAAGAGACTGAATTATATCCAGGATCAAATTATCTGCTGGTGTGGAATATTTCCTGCGCGTCTCCAGTAGGCTATTGAAAACAGGTTCAAACCTACTGAAAATGTTTTAATAGTTTTCAGGATATCTCGATTTGAAATCTGAATCTATGAGTGCGAATTCCAACGGATCTTTGATGACAGGAAATTCGTCGAGTATTTCTTCCCACTTCTTTAGACAAAAGGAATCGAAATGTGTTTGTCCATTCATCTTGAACCTCTGTCCATGGAGCGTGGTTATTTTTATTCAAAGTCTGTTTATTTATCTTGAATATAACTAGTTCAATTTGATTAATAAAATAATATATATTATAATTCACTGAGTAGTTATAAATAATGATAATAAAGTATACACACCATCCGTAAAATGACTTGAATCATCTGTATCATCAATCTCGTCGAATAATCATGTTGGCAATTAGCTTGCTCTCCTCAAAAAACTGAGTTCTTTTCTGTATTTATCGATGACCTTTCCTCTAGTAACAATACTTTCATTATTCCTGAAGTTTCTCTTTTTGATTAGTGCAGTATAATATACTTCAGGTAGTTCAGTAGGAAATAGTTTTGCAATGTCTTGGGAAATCCTATTGAAATCCAAATTTTTCAGCCTCCTAAAAGCATGCTGTTGAAGAACATTGAATTTGGGATTGACATAATTAACAAGACGGAGAGTCAAATTACAGCGCGAGAAATGGCCTACCTTGATTTTCGTTCTTTCCCAAGTTGTGTAGGTTTTTCCAGCTGGTCGGGGTTGCAACCACCAATCTCCTGCTTTCTGGGACTGTGGACTGTATTTCTGGGAGGATCTCACACACTAAATATTTTATTGAGAGAGGTTTTGGGTTTTGATTGAGTAGGTATTTTGCCGGGTTTTATATTTTTACACGACACACCGGTACCTTGTCCGAGCGTGGAGAGGTACTACTCTTTTTCGGCCGAAAACTGGCACACGTTCGGCCACTGCACAGAATTTGACTCTATTTCGCGGAATATGCGAGAATTGAGATACAAGGAAATTAAGGAGTCCCCACTTTCCATGTACTCAATTTAGTTTCTCTTTTGGATGTTGTTTTGAAACAAATTTTTTTCCAATTTAACAATATATTTCACTCCCAGATTTCTGGTTTAGCTATGGGTAGCAATTTGTCTCCATTATTATCCGAAATTTCCCTTCATGATTCAGAAGGAAATTTTAAATTATTCCCTTTTTTTGCTAAAATTAAATTCTGGTACAGGTATGTAGATGACTGCTTGGTCCTTCATGATGGTGACTCAAATGAGGTATCCCTACTTTTAGATTTTCTGAATTCTTTACATCCTGCTATTAAATTCACAAAATAACACTTTACCATTTCTAGATTTATTAATCACCAAAAACGTTGACAATTTCAGTTTCGCTATATATAGAAAACCTACACACACTGACTCAGTAATTCCCTTTTCTTCATGTCACCCAAATTCCCATAAATTCGCTGCATTCAATAGTTTGTTCCATAGGCTTTTCAATACTCCACTTTCTCCTGAAAATTTCAACACTGAATTGAACATTATCAAACAAATAGCACATAACAATGGATTTCTGTTCCACCTAATTGATAAAATCTTCAATCGTCATTTAAACAAGTTTGCTAATCGAAGTTTACTCCCAATCAATAATCAAAGGACACGGTTCGCTTAAATTCCTCAATTAGGTAAAGTTTCGCAAGATATCAGCAATATTTTTCTCAGATTTTGTGATGATCTCAATATGTCTTTCTACACTACAAACTCATTATCACGTTTGTTCGTCAATAATAAGGATAAAATTTTCCCTCTCCATAAACCAGGTGTATATAAATTCTCTTGTTCACATCCCAATTGCAATTTCCAGTACATTGGCCAGAGCGGTAGACGGATAACCAGAGTTAATGAACATATTAAATTTATAGAAAAAAACACTTTCCCACCTCCTTTGGATGAATATAACACTGGTAGTTCCTTTGCTGACCATGTTCTCAACTCCCAACACAGTTTTAACATTGACAATAGCTTAGAAATCCTACATGTTTGCCCAAAAGGCCGTTTATTAAATCTTTTGGAAATTTATTAAATGAATTTGTCTTTAAAGAATAACCATGTAACTTCTCTGAATGAACAAACCCAGTTTGATTGCCTAAAATTTTTCAATTGACTGAATTTTGATAAATAGCTGTATTATGTTTCCCTCTTACCTTGCTCTTTGTTGTAGGGTCGGTCGGCGGTTTCAAGCCTTCTGATATGAACCAATCTTGATTTTTAATTTTGTTGCTAATCTGACGTAGTGTTGTTCTCTGGTGTTGTATCATCCATCAATATCTATTATCTCCATGTATCTATTTTTGTGATCCATGATCTGGGTGACTTGACATTTGACAGTTGAAATTTTGTGGTGTCAGTGTCACTGCACATGTAAGTCCTCCTATTCAGCTGGTTATTTCCGAAGCCACATCATACTTTTCATTAGTTCGATATTTTCTTGGGTAATTGCCACTTTTCGGCGATTTAAGGGTACGTGGGCCCTTATAAAATATGAACCCGACCCTCAAATGACCATTTCATAAGAATTTTAAAAATGTTCATACTTTTTTATAATAACACAATTTTATATTAAAAGTAAGTTTTCCGATTCTGAACTTCCTTTACACATCTATTTAACTGTTTGTATTCCAGATCATGGATCAGTTGCCTTTGTTTGCTCTGATATTGTCCACGTTACTTGAATTCAAACTTTTTTCACTTCCATGTAAGTAATCAATCATTGCATTATATCCTAAGCCAAAACCGGTTTTGTCTAGAACTTTGAACTATTTTATCGGCTGATGATGGGCTTATATAAGCCCGAAACATGAACCATTGATGATCTATGATCATTTCAATAAAAGTTGTGGAGATGACTTTAGGTTTATCATCTATGATCCTCAATAAACAATCGCCGAGATATCAATATAAGAAATTTTGTAATAATATTATTTTGCATGGAAAGAAAATTAATTTCAACTATATATACTAAATAACTTTACTAAACTAAAGAGGTGGGGCGTGAACATTATCGCCCACCAAAATACCTCGTAGGTAATTTAAGAATTATGGTATGTTCAAGGTACACAACTTCACAAGGGTCTCGGAAGGATGCGTTGGGTGGTCTTTCTTGTCGCCACTCGTATCACCCCATATACTCCGGGGTGTGTTTTGATGACTCGACCCGTTCGCCATTGTAAGTGAGGAGTGAGTTCATTTTTAATCAGAACTAATTCTCCGATTTTGAGCTCCCATTCTACCTTGAGCCATTTCTGCCTTTGTTGCAGAAGGTGCAGGTACTCATCCTGCCACCTCTCCCAGATGTCCTGCTGGAATCTCTGGATAAGCTGCCAGTGGTCTAATTGGTTTATTTTCAAATGAGAAAGATCAGGTTTAGGGATACTCGTGAGAGGGGCTAACTTGAGGAAATGACCGAGTGTTAGAACGGCAAGATCCTTGGGGTCTGAAGAGAGAGGAGAAAGGGGCCGAGAATTCAGTACGGCCTCAATTTGTACAAGGAGGGTGTAAAACTCCTCATACGTCATGATTTGGGTTCCGACCGTTCGATATAAATGGGAATTCATCGATTTGATTCCAGCTTCACTGAGACCATTAATGAGGGCTTGAGGGGGCGTGGAAGGATAATGATATTTTTTCGTGTTCTGCAGCGTCTTTCATATACTGTGAAAGAGCACGATGGGCACCAATAAAATTGGTTCCACAGTCCGACGTGGGCTAAGAGCATCTCCCTCGACGACCAATAAATCGTCGAAGGGCCGCGAGAAAGGCATCGGTGGAAAGGTCTGATACCAATTCGAGATGGATGGCCTTTGTTGAAAAACAGATGAACAAACAGATGTATGCTCTTGCAGATTTTATGCCACGACCCTTTCCTAGAGTGATATGGAATGGACCTCCGTAATCAACCCCAACAGGTTGAAACGGTTTCAAACGATTGACTCTTAGAGCGGGTAAGTTACCCATGAATTGCATTGCATTGGTTTAGGGTTAACCTTGAAACACTTTTTAAATTTTGTGAGAACTTGCCGTATGGCTCTTCTGGAAGATATGATCCAGAAGTTATGGGAGATAAGATAATGCACGGTTTGTGAACTAGGGTGAAGATTGCGTTGATGCACATTTTCAATGATGAGCTGAGTTAAGCGATGTTTAGGCGGGATGTTTCTGGTCGTAGGATAGACCCGAAAAGTGGAGGCGACCGCCTACCCTGAGGACACCCACTTCATCAATAAAATGGTTCAGTTTTCGTAAACTTTGAGGTAAACGTCTCCTTTCCTCAATTATGGAAAATTCATTATGAAGAGAAGTATGTTGCACCCTTTTCACTAAAAGAAAGAGGGATTTGTGCAATTCATCCTGCGTGAAATGTGAGTTATTTTGAGAATCTGATTTTTTGATGATGTTAATGAATCGAAGAATCGTAGGCAATGATTCGGGTGATTTTTTCGAGATTAGAGAACTTCTCTAAGAGGGTATCTAAGGTGTCCAAAGAGACGAAAGAGAGTAATGTTAAGTTTTCTTTTCTTCCAACTCGATAGGAGAAAGAACACGTTCTGGAATCCTGGGCCAGTTCTCGGAAGATTGATTCAACCAGGGTGGTCCCGAGAACCATAGATGGTGATTTACTAGCTCCAAGGGGGTGAGACCCCGAGAGGCACAATCGGCTGGATTCTCGGAAGAAGGGACATAATGCCAGTTTTCAGGTGAAATCTCTTCCTGGATGAAACTCACCCTATTGCTGACAAAAGTTGGCCATCGATGAGCTGATGATTTGATCCATGCCAACGTGACCATAGAGTCTGTCCAAGCAAAAATTTGAGTGAAGATAATTTTATTCGAGGAAGATTTAAGAGCAAACACTACCTTGATAAAACGGGAATCGGTTTTATGCGTTCAGTTTTTTTTCCAATAAAAAAACTCTTAGTGCAACTGATGCATTTCATTTTTCGAAATTCCGGAACTTCCTTGATTTTTTATTGTGATAATTCTCAAAAAAAATATTTGATAAATGAAAAAAATCATGAAGATCCGGAACTTAGATGAGGCCTCTGAATCCATCAAAACAAACATTTTCCACAAAAAAGCTATAGTTTTCACGAAAAATCGATTCTACGATCATGAAATTTGTATCTGATTGGCGCTGCCACCTATGTCGTTTTATAACTCTCGAACGAACCTCGACCCAATTGGCAACGTTGGAAAAGCTTCCTACCTAGGGCGAAATGAATATTGTTAATAATCGACAAGATTAGGTGTTGCTGTCTTTTTCTTGTAACCAATTTTGGTAATCCGTCCGGACCGTCGCATTTAGTAGATTAGGTTGTATGCAATAGTTTTCATAGGCGTACCTGAAAACAATAATTCATTATTCATTGGAAATCCTAATCCCTCAATGGGTAGGGTAGGTAAATAAAGTATTGGGTGCTTGCTCCTTGCTCATTCGTGTTTTGACAGTGAATAAAGTGAGAATTGTGGAAAGAGAAATGGGTCGAAGAAGTGAAAGAGAAAGAACTACCAGAAAAGAGAAATGTTTATTTTCCCGAAAAAAATCTCGACGCCAAGCAAGACGAAGGTATGTTCATATCTGATTTCAATATTAGTTATAGTTCAACGGGCTTTTTAGACTTTGTGAGTATTGTAATTGTAGTTGCTCAGAAGAAATTTATCATATGAACATCAAACAGAATTATCTTGAAAGAGGAAAACAATAGGTATTCTAGAAGCAACCGGGCTCGAATTGTTTCTATAATATCTGCGTTTGCACATCATGAGAAGTTAGCTGCATGATACTGAATAGCATTATCCGATTAGAAATTGGTAGCCAGGGGTTTAGGGGTCGAAGATTATAATTTTTTGTGAAAATTCGAAAATTCAACATGGCGGTTCCATAATGGCCGAAGTATATGTAATTCATTGTTAGAAACAAAAAAGAATCATATATATACCGACTCAGTGCAAAACATGGAGTTAGTGCTACAAAATTTTTAAGTAAAAATTTGTAACCTTGAATATCAAAATGAATATTTTTTGCACAATATTGTGACTCAAAAAAACTCACGAAAATAGTTTCAGATCCCGTGATGCAAAAATATTTCAAATACTCTATGCCATGCCTACCAATTCGTAACAAATTTTATGATCATTCATATATTCTTAATATTTTACAGGTTTCTGCGAAATAATATTTTGGCGGAAATCCAAAATGTGATCCCTCATCCGATAAGTAACGTCGAAATTGAAAAGTGAGTTTTATTATCTGTTAGGTATATTGATCATTATATACTCATTATAATAGATATTCCTGTTCACGTACTCCTTCATACATATCAATTTTCAATGTGATCGAGGCAATTTCAATGATAAGTATTGCTACTATGTATATTTATAAGTGTAGAAGAAAAACTAATGAAACTCAGCAACATTTTGGGAGTGGAATTAGAAAAGCAGCATTTGAATAATATTTACCATTTTGGTTAAGTCGTTAACAACACACGGCCTTTGAAAATTGAATTAATTTCGTACCTCAAAAAAGAAGAGATCATCAGTAACTGCAAAAAGCTCAAAGGAACTCGAATATTCATAAACCAAGATCTTACTGAAGATAAAAATAAAGTACAGAAATTTCTGCGACAATATCTAAATAAAGCTAAGAAAAATAAGCTGAAGGCGACAATTAAAAAAAATCGATTGATAGTTGAAAGCATTGTATATTCATACAAAAACCTGATTGAGAATCCAAATTTGGAATTCGGTATTCCAGGAGCAGAAAGTAGCGAAGAAGATTCTCTGGAAGAAAATACATCAGAGGCAGACAAAAAATTAACGAAGTCAAAATCGTCTCCTAAAACTGAAAGACCAAGAAGAAAGCGATCCAGAAGAAATTAATCACTTTTCGAATTTTATTTGTAAAAATTACCTCTATCACTTATTTAAATACATACAATTTATACATTTACTTCAATGAAAGAGTAGTTCGTATCTGTCATGTACTGGAAATCATTGAATCAGATAAAATAAAATAAAAGATAATTTTATAGATAATAATGGATCAGTATATCAAAGACATACATTACTTTTCATATGAAACAAATTCAATAAGAAATGTTGCAGGATTCGAAAATATTTCACAAAATAAGTCAAGTATAAATAGCCTCAAGGTGATTCATCAGAACATAAGAAGTACGTCTAAAAACTTTGATGAATTTGAATGTTTTTTGAAACAGTTCCATTCAGATTTCGATATGATAATACTGACGGAAACTGGCATGATGGACGATCATAGTGTTTTTTGGTTGCCAGGCTATGTTTCAGTATATAATCGGGGTAATTTGAATAAATGCGATGGAGTATTGGTATTTCTGAAAGAAAGTCTCGAAACTTCAAATAAAATATTGAAAATAGGGCCATATAAAGCAATTGAGACAAAAATTTCAATAAATAATAAACATATAGTGATAACATCAATATATCGTTCACCCTCTAGGACTATTGACAGCCCAGAGGCGTTTTTACAGGGTTTAACAGATTATTTACAAAACATGAGAGAACACTATGATTATCATTTGGTAATTGGTGATATCAATATAAATATTTTGGATGAGGATGATGCAATCAACTCTGAATATTTGAATATATTGAATGAATTCAATTTTATATCAACTATAAATGTTATAACAAGGCAGCAGAACAATACATCAGGAAGTTGTTTGGATCACATTTTTGTTAGGAAACATTATGGGGAAAGAGTAACCTCAACTGGAAAAGTCACATACAAGAATTGATTAAAAATTTGAGACCAGCGTTGTATAGGATAAAATACTTGAACAAATACCTGAATCCATCTTCATTACGGATGTTGTACTATGCTCTAGTCGAATCTAGAATTTCTTACGGAATACTTGGATGGGGTGGTGTGTCTACATGTCATATGATCAAATTGGAAAATTTACAAAAAAGATTTTTGAAAATATTATTAAGAAAAGATCCGAAGTACCCCTCAACTCTGTTGTATAAAGAAGCTAATATCCTTGACATCCACATACTCCACAAAAAAACGAGTAAATAATTATTTTCAAATTTAAAAACGTTCAAAACAAAATTCCTAAATGAAAGAAACGAATATAAAAAACATTCATTCTAGAAAAGAATGTGAAATTGCTTCAAATGCATGTTGAACATATAGCAGATGAACATTGTTGGCATACTGGACGCCTGAATCTACAGCATATTGTAGACGTTTTTCGTTATACTTTCTTGGAACAAACCCAACAGTATTTCCGAATTGCCAGTTCACCAACTAGTTCTATTGGTTGCTCTTCATTTTTTCCCAAAATGTTTCTAATAGCTACTTTCATTTCCTGTCTTCCACGTATATCACTTTGTCTTCTCTCTAATTCTCCGGTGATGAATTTTGGTACTTCTGCGTTCTACGGCCAGTAGAATATATAGCACATTTTTGATCTAGACTGTCAACGCCGGACTTGGTAGTACTATAGAAGATGATCATTTTTGGTTTGTCGACGTCTGGATCTTGAGCTGCGGGGTAATGCATTGATGATACGAGTAACACAGCCTTCTGTTTTTTTGCTACATATGACAACAAAGTGACATTTTCCGAAAAACCATAAAGGGAACTTCCAATTTTCCTCGACTTATTAGGCTGAAACTCAGGAGGTATCTCCGCTTTGTTGTTTGTGTACCGACATATGTCAACTTCTCGGTCTAATTCGATGGATGAAAACCAGTTATCAGCTGTTATGTTTCTATCACTTCCATGAATAGGTATTTGGATTTGGATCTATCCCTAAAACTTATGACCAATTCATCTACACAAGCCAAATGTCCGATAGTGTAAGCAGATTGACAATTTTCCACAAATTTCTCTAATATTGCAGATATAGGTGCTAACGGATCATTCTCTTTTCGTTGTTGTCTAGTTCCTGAATCATCAAATCTGAAGCAAAGTAATGAAATTGCAAATCAGTTTCTGTTTATAACACAGGGAAAAATGTATCTACCTGTCTCATCCGTTAAAAACATTGGGGTGATATTCTCGTGATTTGATCTGAAAGCAGCAGTAAACCCCAAAAACGCATTTAGTTCAATCATGTCCAAGTCACGTGAATCCGATCTTGTAGAGTCCCTGTATGAATTTCTCATTTATGATAGCTTTTGATTAGAATATTCAACAATTTCTTCTTGAGAATTCATGTCTACGAGGCACGTCCACGATTCTTTTTCGGATAATTTTTCTCGCTGGCGCAGAAAATGGCACAATCCAGGAAGTTTTCTCATCATGTTATGTTTTGGTGTTTTTAGATATGGACTCACTTATGGTGTCTCAGACCAACGAAATTTGGGTTCTCCTTTTTTTCCTTCGCCATAAAAATATTTATCTTTTTCTTCCGTTTCCAAATTTCCATTACCTTGCTCATCTTACTCCAAATTTTCACTTTTTTCTCGATCAATATCACTGTTATGATCACTCAAAATGTATTCTGAATTACTGACATCACTTCAAAATCTGTATCAGTTATTCGGACCCTTTTTCTGGATGGTCCCAGAATAGAATAGAATATGAAAATTGTGAAATATAGAATCCCTATACAATAAATTCTTTATAAACATTCAAAATATCAGAATATTTCCTTCGTAAACTCACCGGTCCTATATATAAATTATTGGTCACGTAATAACAGACGGTCAACAAAGTCAATTAGACCAAAGATGCACGCGACACTTATAAACCAAATACCTAATGTTATGAAAACAACGTGATCGCTACAAGCTTCTGAGCGTACTGGTGGATATTAGATTCGAGGGTTCTTCAGCGCTTGCATGCTGATGCTTGCACAAACAGAAAATATTTTGATTACTACTTCCATGCGGAGTCAGTTTGACTCGTGACTTTGGTCAAGGGTCAACCACCGTTATGAGGCCTCAGCGAAGACAAACTGATTCCAGCATAACGACTAGAGTCAGTTTCATAACATTGATTATATCGTCGCCTCAGAGCAACAGTAGGACATCCACAAAATCTTAGTTTCGAGTAAATTCGATTTTAAGTTCTTGTAATGAAATCCGATATCGTCGCGACAAGGGGTATGTAAATATCTAACCTGCCAAAGTCGTCCAAACTACCCCTGACGGAATATAGGATTATATTCTTTAAGTTGGTTGAAAGCTGGTAATGCTGCCACCAGATCAGATTTGACGTGCCTACGTCGCGTTCTGATCAAACGAATGAATATATGGGGAAAGAGGCCCCTCGCCGAACATAGACTCCCCAACTCCAACTGCTTCCAGGCTACTGGTCCAATTGGTGCCACCAGATTTCGTCTCCGGGATGACTGTAGATTCCACCACGGCTTCACAAATGCGTGGATTTATAAAAAATTAAGGGATGGGGTTGACTTTATGAATAAAGATACCAAAATTCACTGAACATAACTCTATTCAGTATATAAAAATATATAACGACCAAAATAAACAATAAAATAGAAGGAATTGAGAAAACGATAGACAAAATTTAACAACTTCAAAATTCTTACAAAACTGACACTGAGAACATCTCAATTGTCTCCCGATTCACAACTATATTTTCCAGTAGAAGGAAAAACTAAGAGGCCCACATTTAATTGTTCCTCCTAGGCAACCTCGTAGACAAAAACAAAATCAAAACATAAAATACGCATTTACTAAATAGCAAAGGGAACCCCATATTCAGCACACTGATGGCATTTCTTGCCTTATCTCAACGTGCCCACCCTGTAATTTCAATAATAAACCAACCAAAATTCTACCTAACTTGCTAGGTACTCACCCTTTTACCCGCAACGCAGAAGTTTCTTCCCGTAATGTCCAAAAATAACGCACAAAACTCAGTACAATTTTACGTCACAAATATACTATTATTATTTTCACAAAACGATTTAATCAAATAAAATTATAATCTCGTGGACCGACACTATTAACAGAGCTCACAATTTGACCGATTTTTCGACGTCCCGTTCCGATTCTCGCGAACGACGCCTTGACCAAAGAAAACTCTTTTCTAACGACGCCCCAATTCCAACTCTTCGCGACCGACGTCCCGACAAACTCTTTGCGAACCACGTCCAAAAATCCAAACTCCTCGCAACCGACGTACCGACTCAACCCCTGGATAGAACGACGCCCCCCAATTCCAACTCTTCGCGACCGACGCCCCGACCAAACTCTGAGAACGACGTCCCCAATTAGCACTTCTCGCGACCGCCGTACCGACCAAACCCCAATTCCCTTTTATTTCTTGATCTCTCCCCGTCCAACTCTTAAATTGCTGATTTCGAGTTTTTCCTCTTCGCGCTCCTACAACTCAGCCAATCATAGCCTCTCAGCCCATTGTTACTTAAATTAAAGTTATAGTACTGATGACGCCATCTAGCTCATCTTGGTCACACCATCGCGAATTCCCTGACAGGTACCGTACAAAAACCGTAATTGGGCCGGTATTCTCGTTCTCACCGGCTCTATGGGATCAAATTTAAGTAATCATTAAACCGCGAGATGTCGCTAGTAATCAGATTTCATGCTTTAATTCTCGTAAATTTTGTTATGCTCGCCCACTGAGTTACGATCAGCAACCTTTATTTGAATCTCGTTCCCACCGAGCTTATCACCTGTAGACGCTGACTTAATCAATAATTTTCGATAAGGCACTTCTTTATTGAGATTAACAATAACTTGATTCATAATCGAGGTTCATATTGAGTTACTGAATAATATTCCCTAGAAACTAATCTGGAAGATATGAAATTATAACTTGAATTTATTTAGCCATATTCATGATCCCTTTGCTATCCTTCGAAATAATTCTAAAATGCAATATACTTGAGTACTCAGATAGTCAGTTACCTAAATCTAAGTACATAACACCTACAGGGTGTTACATTTTCATGATAACTTCAATCCCACATATGTCAGGATCTAGTAAACGCGTCTCAGTGAAATTTTGGACACTTTCTTAACTTCCAAGTATATTCCAAATGATGATGAATCGAAATCAATAAGAACAGCTGAGAAATAAGTATATCCACTTATCTTACTGTTGCTATAGAAATGCATGAGATTTTATAGGATATCGAAATGATGTTATATCTTGACTTAGTGTTCCTCAGGAATTATCAGCATTTTGACTAGGACATCATCCTCCAAACGTGATTGATTTCATCTTATCCCATATTTTTCATTGATTCAATTCGAATACATTGGGGAAATGAGTTTATCACAAAAAATAATTGGTGAATAGTAGAAAAATGGTTCATTGAACGAAAAACAGACGCATACAGAATAACTTAACCAGATTCATGATCATAATTATTATTATCATTAGTAGTTGTTCCTTCCAGAGAGAAATAAAAACTGGTGATGCTTTTTTGGTATAAAATTCAGATCACACAAACTGATCAGATCATTCCTCTTATTATTTAGTATAGGCGGTGGGTTGTTGTAGGCAGGAATTAATGCAACTTCCCGGCGTTGTGTTCGGGTTTTTTCTTAATTTCAATCTTTGGGTACATATTTGTGTGAATATTCACTGAGACCAACAGAAACTTAAATATTCTGAAGACGTTGCTATCAGTTCAATCGCTTTCAGAATACTAAACAGGAATAAACATGCTGTTCAAGTATCGAAGCTGGGCGATAGAGCAACCTTAGGATAACCATGGATAACTAAGGCACTCGCGCGAGAATCTGTTATCATAACTTACTGTTGCATTAACTCGATATCGAAATGGGAACTTGTGTAACACAAAGTTATGTTAAAAATAAAATATATTATGACGTCATAAGGCTTGTCTCAGTATTCCACTAGATGCCGAGGTAGTTTATGATTCAAAAACTTCAATAACCCCGATAGCCCAATTTTTTCACATGTCCTACTGTTGCTCTGAGGCGACGATATGTTCTTTCTCATTGAAAATGATTTTGTTCAAGGTTTTAGTAGCATTGAGTTTTTTTGCAACAGGGAGTTACCAAATGGATATTGGGCATGGTTTATTTGTAACTGTCTCTCAACCGTCTGCTTCACGGTGCATTGAGGAAGTTACTATTGCACTCAATGAACCACCCAATTTCAGCAGATGGGTACAATTTCCAAGAGTACGATGCAAATATATGGAATAAATTCGATATTTAAAAAATAGGCGTCTTTTGAAAAAAATCCAAAAACACGTCAATTTTAATTTTTGATTGCCCATCTCATGATATACATGTGAGAGACGTTACGTCACCGGTGTTGGTGTGATGACGTAATCGACGATTTTTTTAAATGCAAACAGGGGTCATGTGGCACCTTATTCAAAACGTCTACTAAGCGTCTATTCAACGGTATAATGATTCCAATATGTATTTATACAGGGTAAACCAAAACTCTTCATTCATTAAAATACAATAAAATTATAATGAATGTTCAAATTGATGACCTTCAGCAATGATGCAATGTGAAAGCCGGGCAGTGAATTCCCTTTTAACGTTTTCGAGCACTTCGGGGGTTATTTGTGCAATCTCCGTTCTGATGCGTTCCTTCAACTCTTCTAAATCATTTGGTCGATTTTGGTAAACTTTGCTCTTCAAGTATCCCCACAAAAAAAAGTCTAACGGAGTCAAATCCGGAGACCTTGGTGGCCATTCGATCGGTCCTCTTCTCCCTATCCACTTATCTTGGAAAACAGTATTCAAGTAGTTTCGTACATCGACAGTGTAGTGTGGAGGCGCCCCATCCTGCTGGAACCACAAATCATTTCTATTTGGAAATAGCTGATTCAGTTGTGGCACCAGATAACCCCGAAGAAAGTGTAGATACCGAGCACCAGTTACGCTTTCTTCAAAAAAGTATGGCCCTATTACCTGGTTGTTTAAAATTCCGGCCCAAACGTTCACTTTTTGTGGATATTGTGTGCTATGCTCCTCCATCCAATGTGGATTTTCTCTTGCCCAGTATCGATACGTCTGACGGTTTACGTGACCATTGAGCATAAAAGTAGCTTCATCTGAAAATAGTACATTTTGTATGAAACTCCGATCTCTATTACAGCGTTCCATCATGATTTCGCAGAATTCGACTCTTCTATCATAATCATCTTCTATCAGTTCTTGGACCAGATGGATTTCATACGGATGCCACTTTTTTTTAACACTCTAACAACAGTCGATTGATGTAAATTATTATCCAGTGCGACTTGCCTCGAGCTGGTATGGGGGTTTTCTTGGAACGCAAGTACCACGTCAAGTTTTTGGGCTTCTGAAATTGATTTTCTACCACTTTTAGGAAGATCTTTAACGTGGCCCGTTTCTCGAAACTTTCTCTCAATTTTACTAATTAGTGATTGAGAAATGGGTTCTCGGTTGGGGTATTTTGAATTGAATAAATCACGAACTTCTACTTGAGTTCTTACTTTATCTCCACAGCCAATCATAATTAAAATTTCGATTCGTTCGGTTTCTGTAAGTCTCATTGCCAGATTATAGGTGATTTGAATATTTTTATAGAAATAATGTCAAACACTTCAATGATATCGACTAATTTCAAACTAGAGTGTAGAAATTTTATCAATCAATGTATTTCTTTTTCCGAATCAACAAAAACAATAGAAAACACTACGATGTTTTATTCTCAGTGGCGGTCCTTAACATAATTTAGTTCAACGAATGAGCATTTACTGTAATTTCATTCTTCTAAATACATAATTTCGGTTGACCCTGTATAAATACATATCAGATTTATTTTACCGTTGAATAGACGATTAGTAGACGTTCTGAATAAGGTGCCACATGACCCCTGTTTGCATTTAAAAAAATCGTCGATTACGTCATCACACCAACACCTGTGACGTAACGTTTCTCACATGTATATCATGAGATGGGCAATCAAAAATTAAAATTGACTTGTTTTTGGATTTTTTTCAAAAGACGCCTATTTTTTAAATATCGAATTTATTCCATACATTTGCATCGTACTGTATATGGATTGTACACATATATCTTCACCAAACATTGATGAAGAGTATCCTGAAAACATCTTTGTGAATCGTGAAGGATATCGCTCCATCGATGTTCAACTGGTGAATTATGCATTTTATGTCAGTGTCTAGCTGTAGAATCAATAAAAAATGCATGAAATCGATATACCACAACTTCTCTCAATTCAACTGATCTCATTTTATTTGAGAAATGCGACAGTAGATTCCAACATTTCAGATGTTTTCACTAATCTGCATGCCCTGGGACACACAAACTACTATCTGTTGGGTATGCTTGTCACAAGAACTTTTCGTTACTTACTTTGTTCATGAACCAATTAAAATTTTCAGGTGATAGTGGGTACCCCCTTAGCACTTGGATTTTCACACCATTCGGAAATGATCCTCCTGAGAATACACCAGAATATAATTTCAATGTGGCCCACGAAAGGATAAGAAGTGTCATTGAAAGATGCAATAGGGTGTTTAAAATAAAATAAGATTTCGATGTCTACTGAAACATAGAACATTGCATTATAAACCAGCAGTAGCTTGTAGGATTATTAATTCATGTGTTGTACTTCACAACATGTGTGTTGAATATAATATCCAGTTGCCAGAGAATGATGAACCAGAGAACAATATGGATTTTGGAATCATTCTGAATGACGGCCCTTGCAATGATGATATGAATAATCCAGTGAGGAGAGTCAATCCTGAACTTGCTGCAGGAAGAACAGCGAGAGCAAGATTGATTCATAATGTTCTTCAGAATAACTAGTTCCTTACCTCTTGTCACAGTTATTGTCTTCTTAAAATATAATCCAATATAGCACTAGTACGTCCCCAAAACGTATTGAGGACGTCAGGCCAAGACGTTTCGTACGTACTGGGGACGTCCAGATTTGGTACGATCGACGTTCAGTTACGTACTAGGGACGTCCAGATTCCGCGCGTTTGTACATCTTCAGTACGTCCATTTTAGGTCCTGAAATACCTAACCTGGACGTTTTAGGTACATTCTCAAAATGTCCAGTTTAGGTACTTGAAATGGTAAATGAACCCACTAGGGATATAGGTATACAAACTTTTCTGAAATTGATTGAAAATCCTATAGATTTAATAATTTTATTAAGAAACGAAGAACATCATTATCATATGATAATTATAAAATATTAATTCATATTCTTGTTCCTTCCATTGGCCC
The DNA here is from genome assembly GCA_918026855.4 of Phaedon cochleariae. NCBI lineage: Eukaryota > Metazoa > Arthropoda > Insecta > Coleoptera > Chrysomelidae > Phaedon > Phaedon cochleariae. Next base: position 11,093,623 of record OU896717.1, read on the forward strand.
GCTTCAACCAAGAAGAAATTGCTACTTCTGTCTCTCTTTGGGTCTTTGATGCTTTTCCTTCATCTGCAGCACCTTCAATAAAATATCATATTATACAGGGTGATCAAGAATTCGATGTAAATATACTAGGGATGTATTGTTGGGATCAAAATAAGACTTTTTCGTCATATAAACATTTATCCTAAAATGCACTCCCTTCGCCACTGTAATTGGGGTGAAAAAAACAAGATTTTCTGAAATTGTGATCATAATAACGGATCAAATCGTCTGAAGATTGGCATGTCCCTGTTTTTTTAAGTGTCTACACTTTGATTGAATCGGAGGGGGTGCATTTCAGGACTCATATGTTTGTATGAAGAAAAAGTCTTATTGGCCTCGAAATATTCACATTCAATCCTGAAACACCCTGTATAATTTCAATGTATTATGAAGGAATTGAAATTTTCTGCTGAAATGTTTTTTTTTTAGAAATTCGACTATAAGAATTATTGAAGAAGGGCTGAATCTTACAATCAACTGTCTTTGATATTAATATTGACAACAATAAAAATACATAATAATAAATGGAGAAAATCACTTATTTGAGGTGGTTTCAAACTCCAGCAAACATTTTTGAAACAAAACAAAAAACAATCAACTGAACATTCCATTTACATCACTCAAAAGTCTGTTACACTCTCAAGATTTTTGGAAACTTACTGATTAATAATTTTGCTATTCGAGTGCTATAGAAAGGATTCTTTCCTTTTCTTCCTAACCAGCTGTATCGTATAGTTATCACATTAGTAATCAACAATGCCATTGCCCTTTTGACAAAATTGTAGGGACTGCATCCACTCACTTTGGAAATCTCAGTAACCTTCAAAGTAATAATGAATTATTTATCAAGCTCAAATAGGGGTATGATTTTAGTAAAATTATTACTCAATCTCTGGAATAAGGAATGAATAAAAACATAACTCTACCATGAATAAATGAATACTTGCAGCATTTGCAAAAATAATTGGATCTATCAGATAATTTTCTAAGTCCTCCAAGTCTTTCACCAATTCGATAGTGAATTTGAATTTATTGAAAAGAGATCCAATTTAAGTGTTTCCTTTGTTTTCCTTAATTGTGCGGATTTCTACTGCTAGGTCACCTATAAGTGCAGGTAACAAGTGATTTTGTTGTAAAATTTCTTTCAAATATTTTCCTGGTGAAAATATTCAATTAAGTATAAATATGTTAGTGATGATTTTTTTTATTATACCATTGTTGTGCACCGGACAACAAGAACATACAACAGATTCGAATTCTCTTTGACTGTTTTGATTGAAAGTAACTGAAAAGGAAAAAATCAATAACTGCATAATATTTCCTATATACAGGGTGTCCCAAAATTCCTGGGACACAGAGGCACCATTAGTGTAATAGAGGTCAACATAAGTTGATAAGACCCAATTTATTTATACACCAAAACGTATCGTTTTCCCATGAAGGTGGCCGTCACAATGAAAATCTATTATAAAAAACGTTCTGCCTCTGTTTCCACTGTCAACTAAATCTTGTATCACAATGTAATTAAACTTTAACTGGGAATATCTGTTAGCATTATTGAATAAAACATGTTTTTCCTCCGGAAACATGAGGGTTATGATGTTCCAAAAAAATGTCAAGGGGTGAGGGTAGTTTCAATCCTCCTAAAATTTCTTTTGAGTTTCTCTGAACACTGAATGGAGAGTAATCCTCTGAAATGCACTTAAATTTAATTGAATTTGTTTCACTAATTCCTGAACAGCATACAAAAAGGTGTTTTCTTCTCACCGACAAACAGTACATTTCGGTATATGAATAAATTGGGTTCAATCAACTTATTTTGATCTCTATTACACGTGGTAGCTCTGTGTTCCAGCAATTTTGGGACACCCTGTATATGACAATGTGAGAAGCACTCAAAGTTGAAACATGAATGAAATGTAAAGAGAAAAATATGGAAGTGATATTTACCTGCAATAATTCTCCTGGAGGTAGGAGTGGTTTCATTAACGATTTCATGTAGAACATTTAATGGAGAATTGGTCACGCAGGAAGTAGGGCGTTGTTTTCTTTGCTTTCGAAGGACTTATTTGGATTTGAAAATTTGGTTACAAATAGCAAGTGAAAATTCATCATACTGCTGGTAGAAGGAAAATTGGATGTCATATAACAAATTAAGGCTCTACTATAGAATTACCAAACAAAAATCAGATATACAGGAACAATTTATGTTTCTTTCCAATTTCTGAAATATTTTTTCAAATTTTTGGTGGTGATCTCATCAGCTGCAAATCATCTTCAGATTCTGATAAAGAAAGAATTTTTTTTAATAATAATAATAATAATAATACATTTATTATTTACCATAGATACATGTTACATGAAGCACAAGTAGAATCAGTTGTATAATGGTAGATAATAGGAGAACTGTTAGGCCGAGTGGCCGATTCTTCCACAGTTTCCTCAAAAATAAATATATGAAGAAAAATAATAATAATAATAATAATCTTCTTATTCTTTTCAATTGGTTGTCAGATTCTGAGTTCAGGTCACTGGTTTCCCCAGCCTTTCTGGCCTCACTTCTGGCTAACCAATAACTATCTGTCAATGATTAATCAATTTAGTATAATCAGGGTTGATTGATACCCTGACATGAAATATGAAATAGACTGGTACCCAGGAATTTGGAGGTTGGGTACCGTCACTACACCCCCCAGAAACATGAATACACACAAAAAACGAATAATAAAGATCATAATATTACTCACAATATGTGCTGTTTCTGAAACATGTAACCTTGAATGAAGGCCAGCAGGAGTTGACTTTTTCTGATTTTTTTACTGCATTGGTCAACTTTTCTGCTGGCCAAGGTGGCCAATAGCATTCATCATTCCCAATCATCCATCCTGTTGGGACGGCTTCCACAGTGTTCTCATCTTGGAATTTCACAACGGTCCATGTTTACATATTTTGATGGATTGATACCAAGAAAATGAAAAATATGTTTATTATTATCCATCAAAATCATGTTCATTTCATTACATTTCCCAAAATATCAAATAATAAATCTCAGTAAATCTTGAAACACTATACTTAAAACATGGAGCAGGCCAATATGTTTTTTTAATTCATAAATTATAGAAATGTTGATAACGAAAAATATTATATACAGGGTTGCTGGAATTCGAGCCTCGTCATTGGGATCCTGGGTAATTCCAGAGAATTTTGGAAAATTCCGATTATTCCCGATTTCTTTTTCATTTTTTTATGACTCTATTTGAATAGATGTAACAAAACAAATAACACATTCTCATTGCTGCTTTTTCTGTTCTACAAGATGGTGTTATTAGATTTTCAAACCGACGTTTCGTCTTTGAGCTGACACCATCAACTTTGTTTTTTTATGGATATTAAGAGCTTTCAATCTCCTAAAATCAACGGTGTGTCGTACTTATTTGAAAAGGATTTTTTTTAAACATATTAAAAATTCATTTTCTGTCTTTCTCTGACACATGAGTACTTCTAGAGAATGTGATTAATATGAAATGAAAGCTCTCGAAATCCATAATGAAAAATCTTAGGCCACATTAAAAAAAACCAAGTTGATGATGGCAGCTCAAAGACGAAATGTCGGTTGGATAATCTGGTAACACCATCTTGTAGAACAGAAAGAGTAACAATGGGAATGTGTAATTTGTTTTGTCACATCTATTCGATAGTCATAAGAGAATTAAAATGATTTTATTGAATGAATATGAAATCACTTATGAATGTAACAAAGGAAATACAACATGTTTCCCTTTGTATGATAACTTCACACATTTGCAAATGGAATGTTCATTCAGATACCAAAAGTTCAAGCCACTCAATCTACTTATCACATGGATACCCAAATCAGGAGAATTACATGGCTTCTCATAAAAATCCTCTTTGAGTAAAAATTCTTGGCCAATAATTATGATACCTTCAGCAGTAACAGCTGAATTTTGTACATTTATTATTTTATCGTTAATTTTACAACAATTGTCCGGTTCTGTGGTCGTCAATGTGAAATTTTCAAAAACAATTTGCATATAGCACCATAATTATACAGTCCAAAATAACAGGCTCCTTGAAATGTTCTTCTGAAGGTTTGGGATAAACAGATCTAGGTTGGCTTGAAATGAGTTGATCTCTCTCAGTTTTCTTTAAAATAATTTGTTGGAGTGGTTTGTCTCTTTTTCCCATTTTTTTTTTCAAATCCTGCATGTGATTCTCGAATGGGAAAGCACTGAAATCATTTTGTTGAAGGTTTACCACAACACCATAAAAAAACTAACAATTTCTTAACCACTTCCAAGCAAATCAGATGCATGTAGTCCAGTGGAAAGCTTTTCACCATGTCAATGTATGGGATTTGCTCAAGCACTGTTCTACCTGAATGATGTTCTTCTTGAACCTTCTGCCTGAATTCTCCATTAGTTCTTAAACGTAGATTTTTTTTAGTTGGAAAACAAACCCTATTATTCATAAAATCACCTTCTGTGTAACATTTTGTACATGACATATAACCTGAATGACCCTTGGCATAAGTGATATATGATTTGGCAGGTACATCCAGAATGAAACCTTTTATCCAAACTGAATAAAACTTATCTTTGAATACTAATCCATTATTCAACACATCTATAGCTTCACATACAAAATCAGCAAGAAATTGATTAGCACTAGATGGTTTTTCTTTCCCATGAAATATTCCAATCACTTCTAAACAATTTTTATCTTTGAACAAATTTACTAATATAGGGTATAACTGACTGCCTGAGCTCTTGAATATAGGTAATCCATGAACATCAACGCAAACCTCAAAAATATTGAATTTTTAACATTTTTGTGAAGTTTCTAGAAGATGCTCAATGGCATTTTTGAATCCAAAATGACAGTATTCACCTGGTTCTACTGTTTGAATGATTACTTTTCTAGGAGTTTGTAAAAGAGTTCGAGCATCCAAAGGTAATGAGTCAGGAAAATGAGGTTTCAATATACTGAGGAGATCATTGACAGCAATATGGGTTATATTGTGCTTCAAAGCCCACTCCGATAACTTATTAGTTAAATCAAATCCTTTGGTTATGTTATGTTCTAGAATATTAAAATCAGTGGGTGTTTGGTAAGATATCTGAATTTTCCCCATCACACAAAACTTCGGAAATTTCATCAATGCTACTCCCACTATTATTACTAGCTGTTTCTGAAGTAGCATCGAATATTGGAATGAACGTTGATGGATCCTGTATTTCTGAAGAAGTTGTAGGTTTCTCATTCAACCCCCAAAGAGATTGCTGGAAAATTTTAACTCTTTTTTTGACCTGCTTCAAGTGATTGCTTATTTTGGAATGATGCATAGCTTCTGTTGGTTCGCTTCTTGGCCTCCTGGCTAAGATCAAAGTGTCGGCTTGATTGTGTAACTCTTAACGCCACCAGGAGATTTGGGAATGGGGACAAGCGATGCAGGCGGTGCCAGGAACAAAATGAAACACTGCCACATGTCCTCAACCACTGCAGAATGCACTCGGCTGCCTGGCAACACCGGCATAATGGGATACAGGATAGGTTTGTCAAGGCCCTCCCTGCTCGCCTTGGGACAGTCACTGTAAACAGGAGAGTGCCCCACTCCACTTCCAACCTACGTCCCGACATCGTGGTGGTGAATGAGGACGAGTCAAGGGTCATCATCGTTGACGTCACTGTGCCATTTGAGAATGAACCTCAAGCCCTCCTGCAAGCCCGCGAAACCAAGAAAGCAAAGTATGCAGGCATTGCTGAGGAGCTTCGCACTCAAGGCTACGAGGCAACGGTGGATGCCCTCATTGTCGATGCTCTTGGTTCATGGGACCTATAGACCTATCATCCACAGGAGACGGAACTATTTACATTTGAATAGGATCAGACATTCCCAAATTCTGGTCCACTGTATGTTCTTAGTGTGGTCGACTAGATTGTGCGGTTGCCAGATATTCGGTTAAGGAAGGATATTCACCATAGTTATCATAATACGTTTAATAATTTAAATCAACATATTGGGAGCAATACAAGGCTGATCATATGCTCCGACTGATAATAATTCATACGGTATAATAATCTGAATTAAATAATATTATTCTCGAATTAATTACCATTGAACTATTCCATTCCGTCAGATCACAGATATTCGTAACTGAAAGCACGACAACGCCGCATACGGAATTCAGCAGCTCGTAGCCAATCACAGCCATCTCGTAGCCCTTGTGTGTGTGGTTTGTTTATGTTTTTTGTTGCGGTGTTGCATTGAGGTGGTTTTGCGTTTTGAAGTGATTTGGTTATATTTTCGTGCTTTCAATCCTATTTCTTTGTGAAATTCAGTGGGAATTACTAATTAATATGGTTCGTCAGTGCTAAGTTTGCAAAAAACTGGACTATTTAAACCCGGATGTGTCTTTTCACAAGTAAGTAAGAATACGCATTTTTCACAATCAGTGGTGTAGACATAGAGGTATTGTTAACGTCGGGTGTGGTTGATATGGGGATATATTCAGTTTCATTACTGAAAAAGCTGAATTAGTGAAAAAAATTTTAGAATTCATCAATGAAAGTGGGGTTATAGTAACTTCATTGACATTTGATGGTGCCCCCATAAATATTTCAATGGCTGAGAAGTTGGGAGCAGATTTCAGCAACCCAATGAATCTGAAAACAAGCTTCAAAAATCCTGTTACCAACACTGACATCTATATATATCTGGATGCATGTCATATGGTTAAACTTGTACGAAACTGTTTCGCTTCACAAATTGGAATAAAGAATTCAGATGAAAAGGAAATAAAATGAAGCTATATAACAAGCTTGGTTGAAAAACAAAATGAAGAAGGTTTACATGCGGCAACGAAGGTCAGAATGAGACATCTTCAGTGGGAAAGAGAGAAGATGAAGGTTCGTTTGGCTACCCAAACTTTAAGCAGGAGTGTAAGTGATGCCATAAACTTTCTTCGAGAAGATCTAAAGTGCCCTAACTTCGAAGGCTCTGAGGCTACATCCGAATTCATATTAAATTTGTTCGACATTTTGAATTCTAGTAATGTGTTTGCAAAATATCCGTACAAATAATCCGTACAAATAATCCCTTTCACCTAAAACTGCAGAGCAGTTTTTTGATTCATTGGATACGATGAAGAGATATATTATTGGTCTCACCTTAAATGGTAAATCTATCCTCAAATCATCAAGAAAAACTGGGTTTTTGGGGCTTTTAATTTGTATGGAAAGCTTAAAAAAAATGTATACTTTTTACGTAGTAGAAAAGAAATGATGAGTTATTTGTTGACCTACAAACTTTCCCAGGACCATTTGGAGTTATTCTTTGGAGCCATAAGGAGTAAAGGGGGTTAATAATGATAACCCAACAGCTAGGCAATTTGAAGCAGCCCACAAACGCATTCTTGTGCATAGTGAAATAGCTGCTTCTGACAGTGGCAATACAATCAATTTAGAGGAAATTACAATTTTAACTTGTGGTTCAAAAACTATCAGAACTGAGAATGAAAGAAATTTGGAAGAAGATAAAGAATATTTATTCCTCATCGAAAAAACTGAAAATGACCTAGAAGAGTATGATTATGTGGGATCTGCTGCATAGAATCTTACCCCTTATGTAGAGGATGTTGCAGGTTACATATCTGGTTTTGTTGTCAAGGGAGTTAAAAAATGTGTGACATGTATAAAATGTTTAAATCTACTGGAGAGTGATTCATCTCCTCCCCTTCTGCAAGAAAAGAAAACATATGGAAAACTCATCAAATCCAGTCAGACTGTTGCAGAAATTTGTAAGACGGGAGAAAAGTATTTTCGGTTCCTTAACAAAACCACCAATATTTTTAACAAGAAAATAAAAAACTTGTACGACATTTTAATCAATAAAACAGTGCACTGTCAGTCTTTGATAGTTTTGGAGACCATTTGTTTGATGGGGATCCTCTAAATGGACACCCAATACAACTGATCAAATTAATATTGAAAAGTTATTTCAAATTACGAATTTATCATGAGACAATGAAAAAACTCGATATGTCAAAGAAGAGTCGATCGCGGTCAATAAATACAAAGACTATATTGTTTCGTAATGAATGAAGTCATTGAATATTCAAATTCATAATATTACAAATTTATTTATATTAATCAATTGGATGTTAATTTCATTTCTCAATGTTTATGTTATTTGTTGTTATTCTTGTCAAAACAACTTGGGTTTGTTCATTTGTGTTAATTAAAAGCTATTTGACATCATTTCATCTATCTCCAGCTGAATTCATTCGTCACAAAATAACAGGCCTATTGATGTAAATGTTTTCAACTTGTATCTATATTATGTTCTCACAATTTGTTATGATTTTGATTATATTTTCTTATCAAATATATCTATATAACAATTTTTATTTTTCATTTCATATATTGGTTTTTATTTATGTACTTTATGTGCCTCTTGATGAAGAGGTATATTCTAGGATATCCACCTACTGCCTATCTTAACCAGATATGAAACTTTAAATGAATAAAAAAGAGAATACCTACCTGTAAAATCGTTATTATCTGATCGATTTGGAAACACTTTTTTTGTTGATAGTCGTATTCAAAATGTCAATTCAAGGGAGTTATTCCATTCTTGGACTCTTATCGTGGGCAACTGTGACCAATTTTATGTACTTACCCATATTAAATAGATATAGCTCACTACTTATTCTTTTTATTTTATTTTCCTCAGACACATTGTATATTTGAATGACGAAAATCGATACAGATATGTTTGAAATAATTCTCAATAGTGATTTGTCACCAGTTATTCCCAAAAATACCTCAGTACTACATTATCTGATCACGTTTTAAAAAAACAATGATAGGTACTTGATTCGTTTTTTCGTGTGTTTCAGGATGAAGAAAATCGACACAGGTAGGTGAGTCTGATTCAGAATCAATAATTAGTTTTTCTGAGAAAAAAATTCTTTGTAGTACTTTTCCAAATATGGGTTAATGAAATTGGTCGCAGTTGCCCATGATAAGAGAATAAGAGTCCATGAATTAATAAATCACTCCCCTGTTGAATGGACATTCCGAATACCTATCCAACAAAATAAAATTTGGAATCGATTAGATAATAACGATTTTACAGGAGTGGTAAGTCCTCAAGGTGGTCACACTGTATATATTCTCATTCATATTTTGAATCAATTGCGAAAAAAAAGTAATATTGTTCAGTGAATTCAATAAAAAATTATTTCTTTTTACCACGCCGAATCTTAGATAAATCTGCTGAATAGCTAATATGAAAATCGTCTGAAATTAGAAAATGCATTATCATTCATCATAAGAATTTGTTGATTTTCGCTTGTCACAATCTACAAAAATGCGCCACGAGTAGTGACGGTTCAAGTCCCTATATGAATCACTATTTTATGCTATGTAACTCATTGACAAATAACATTCATATTAATTTAGAACCTACAGCGCAGCACGTCACTGGTAGTCGTGGCCATAGCGACAACAATAAAGCAGTGTCGCCAATAAGGTGGCATAATACCTGTGTGATAAAGAGGTTCGATCGGTGGTCTCTGTCATACTTATAGGGATCGTCATGTAATCATTGGGGCAAAACAAACTTAGTTTTATGAATGAGATGTTGCGTCTCCCTGGGATAATAGGTCTATGATGGGACCAAAACAACGAACCGGTGCTCCGGCTGTGCGGAATGTCGCAGAGATACGCGAGGCTCATGAGGCTGCTGATGTGTAGCGACACAATCAGGTGGTCCCGGGACATTTATGTGGAGCATCTCACGGGTACCCGGCAATATGCGGTTGGTGCCTGATTTGTTTGTCCATGTTTTTTATTTTCTCTGATTTTACCACGCAACTTACTGTGTTTCTTTTTGTCTACAAATGTGTATAATTTTTTTTTAAATCTCCCTTCCTTCTACCTTTATATTCAATTATTATTTCTTATATGTCTTATACACTATATGTCTTTCATTATTAATTTTGTTACATTGTGATCACAATGGGCTGTAATTATTCATGTACCTGACTCTATTTTATATATATTATTTTGACACAACCATTGTATAACCTATGTAAAAATTATTATTTATAATAAAAATTTCAATCTGTTCTTATCAGCTTCTGTTGGGAGATCCATAGCGATTAATGATTGTTCTGAAAATTGTTTACTCACCCCTTCAAGGCAAAACAAGAACAAACAAAACACAACACAGATCAGTGGTGAAAGGAAATAATCTCTGGTAGTAGTCAATAAGTGTTGCTTGCTCTGCTGCTGAGCTAAAAAAATGATGATGAAATAACTGGATTAACTGGAATCGAGAACCCGGGAAAACTCAGAAAACTAGCGTCTACTTACGTTTACGTATAGTTTTTCGTAATATTCAATTTTGAGGTTGGGCATGACAAATGAAGGATGACATTCAGTCAGATAACGGCCGATGAGTTTGTTTGATCTTCTTCAGAATGTATTACTATCTCACTTTCAATCTCCTAAGAAACCGAATACGGATGAGTTGTTTGTCTCTTCAACTCCACTAGGCAAGCCACCTGCCACCAATTCAGAAGTTGGTAACAAAATAGTGCATAATGGTGCCAACTGTTGTACCTCTTCTGCAAAAATGACGGGATATGTTGATATTTTGTTTTTGTAGCATGAGAATATCACACAAAATAAACAACTCAGCTCTTTAAAAAAATAAATTCGATAATGACACTACAATTATCCTTGTAGAATATTTGAATAAAATTTGAACTCAAAAAGAAATAAAAATTATCAGTCCAACTCGATAAGTCGATATTCCCAAGTATAAAAAAAAATATATGTACAAAATAAAGACCAGAGATTCTCAGTCAGTCCCATCTGTATTGAGACACGAAACCACTATAAACCACACCACACACTACAGCGAGTAAGACAAGGTAGAACTCTTGCGTCAGTATCTCTTATTGTTGATAACGTCCAGAGTAGGACGTACCCAGTACGTCGTATTCGTACGTACCAAGTAAGTCCAAAAATGGAGATGTTCAGTAACGTCCTGAATGGGTTCAGGACGTTCAGACCAGAAATGGACCTAAAATTGACGTCCTGAGGACGTTGCGTGCTATATGGGATATTAATCTTCAAGTTCCTGTGTTTGTGCTATTCAGATATTTATACCTATATTTCCAAATGAAATGCTTATGAAATACCTAACCAATCATATAATGTTCAATATTCCTGACCCAGACAGATAACAATAACAAAATGAAGTTATATATTCACTTCCTGAAATAAAAACCTACAGCATGACTGAGTTTTCTGAGAATCGATAAATATCTATATGAAAAAGAGGGGGCCATGGAATGATGACATGACTTTGTAATGAGCAACATAAAAGTGAACTCAAATAACATCACAAAAAAGCTGTTTCAGCATAGGTACTGAATTGGGTAAAGGCTGAGACACAATTGAAGTTTCATGTTATAAGTTTCAAGTTTTATGATTTAAGATATAAGTATAATAAATGAACACACAGGTCCACTATTTTTGAATTTTTGTGCAGCTGTATGATGCATGATGCATGCCACATAACCTCAAAACAAAAACATCAACGATCCATTTTTGAAAAAGTTTTGAAGAAAAACGTTGATTGATGTGTTAAAATAGTATAAAAACATGACACATTTTCATGATTATACGAATTTAGATTATTCGGACATGATATTATGAAACTGATACTGAAATAACTGAATGTCCTGACGAAAATGCATAAAGTGAAGAAGAAAATGATAGGTACTGTGAATAGTTCAGATGAACTCTTGATTCAGGTGGTAAAATCATACAACCTTGTTGGTGGAATTCCAGCATTTATATTTTCAATCTGTTGTTTTGTATCCTGTTTTTATTTTTGATACATAAATCTTAAATCTTAAACCTCAAAACTTATAACATAAAACTTCAATTGTAACTCAACAATAACTCTTTAATCAGGTGTGACAGATTAGCAAAATGCTTCTTATATTCCTTTTATGCTAGTCTAGAGTTCTGGAGCAATTTCTTCAGCAGCATTCGCATATCTATCCATTGCAGTTGCAGTCCTTTCTTTAGCAGCTGCGAATTGTTCTTTCGCCAATGCAATTCTCTCTACAATAACGAGTATTTTTTCCATAATATTTAGACTTTGTCATTTTTCTTGTCAAGAGAAGCTTTATGATCTTCAGCGGCCTCAAATAAATAATTTAGTTCATTTCGTGGTGCACTTGGTTTTTTTTTCATTATTGGCATCTCTGAATTTAGTTTGGACACTGGAAGTGCTGCAGGAATCGCCTCAGAACTGGTAAGTTCAGAGATCATCACTGAGTTGTGATCTCTCAGAGCCCTAGGCACTTCATCTATTTTTTGTACATAACTATCATCACCATCCAGTCTATCATCTACAGAAACTTATTCATTTCCATGTGAATTCCAAATGTGAAATCAGTTGCTGATTTAGACACCTCTTGGTGTCCTTGTATTTATACTAATTTCATAGTATCAAGCACTTCAGTTTCATATTCGGTTGTTGTGATTTCTGGGCAAAGTTCACCTCCAGTAGATCTTCTTTGTTTGTTGTGCTCACTTCTTTTCATTTCAGTTCTGGACCTAATGTTCTGCCATGTCTGAAATAAATTGAAAGAAAAATCCAGAATACAATAAATTGTCAAGAAACAATGACTACCTTCCGCCCATCAGTACCATAACTGTTCAATATAACATTCAACTCTTGCCATAATCTCTACTTCCTTTGAGTACAATTATTATTGGAACATTTTCCGGAAGTATTTTCTCCTGCACCATCGACACAGTAGGATTCCTTTTATTTTCTATTATGGGATTCATGATTTATTTCAAAAAAAATTTCAGGAGATTGCTTCCACTTGACAAGATGTAATCAGTAAATATAACCTGATTGAGTAAAAATGATATACCATATCACTTCATTTCATAGAAATTGCGCTGTTGTCAAATGTGATTCAATGCAAGAACGAAAATGTTGGCATGTGTCTGCGAACAGTGGTCAAGAATACGATTTTCAGCAGGTGTTCGCAATCCAACTATTCGTATCCATGAGCATACGATCACTAACGAGAGATGTCAAGAATAACGCCCCTGATTACCTTTTGAAGATGACAGCACTGAATGTACTGTTCAGGAAATTACTGAAAGGTGAATAATTTGATAAACAGAAAATAATATTCATATTGAATGAACAAAAGTATTGTGACCTATATCCACGATAAAATATCTTGTTACTGTAATGCATATATTTTCACTATGACTATATTGTCATTTCGAAAAATTGTATATTCTGTGTTAGTAGGTATACTCAATATTGTCATATTGATAAAAGTTCTGTAACAGTAACAAGATATTTTATAGTGGATATAAGACAAAATAGTTTGTTGATTCAAATAATATTTTCCCCCGCTCTATGTTAACTTAGATTTCACTTAATTTTAATTCAAAATTTCTTATATATATTGCATTCTTCAATAGCAAGAATGCTTACTTACTAATTGATAATGATGTGTAACTATCATTCATTTTCAGAATAGTTCCGATTGGACCATCAACTTCAGGCTCTAATGCTTAGGAAACTATCAGCAGCAGGTGAATAACAAATTAGTGATTTTCATTACCAATATTATCATTGTATTTATAATATGAATATTGACATGCACAGGCCCTGACATTGTCGACATTTCTGGAAAGTGATGTAAAATGAAATCATTCAATGTGTATCAAGCATAATTGAAGAGTGGAAATTCAAAAGGATGTAAGTGCCAAAAAATTTAAACTGAGATATTACATAAAACATGCCTAAAAAGTTCAAATAGAAAAAAAATTATAGAAATATGTTTATTGGGTACACAATACACGATCACATGAACTACATACATAGTTACACATAGAAAACAAAAACTCATATGATAAACACTAACTCAAACATGACAACTGCTAGAAGTTCCAGAGTGCCAAGAAGAAAAGGGTCTATGTCCAAAGTAGTATTTTACTGTGATTCTGGTCTTTCTATGAGATCTTCATGAAACGGAATATATTTCAATGGAATATAGTCCACCATGTTTTTCAGATTTTTGAGGTTTTCTGCTCTGCCCCATAAGAAAAGTACTCTGCTTATTGTGATTTGCAACATCATAAAATTGTTGGAATAATGAGTTTCTCTGGTTGAACGATGAAGATTTGCAGGAATATTTATAAGAACAACTTACCTGCAACAAGAGCATAATGTGAGTATACTCAGTTTACTGATTTTGGGTTAAAATTGCTTACCTCTTGTTCAGGTGGATTTTTTGCCGGTATAAGGACATTTTTATAATTTGTATGTTGCAAGCCACAAACTCTGCTTCTTTTTCTCTCATTTTAAACACTCTCAGTACCATTCTGTCGCCTTTTTACTGCAATGATACCAGCTTGTACATCACCACGTGCGTCCATCTTGTATACTAACAATGTTAATTATTTGGAACTTTTAACGTACAACAAGTACTGGCGCTCTGACCCTGCGCAGCTTACTACATCACAAAATGATTACTGCCTATGGCAAATGGCACATTGACCGTTATGTATGGTATTGGCCTTGGCACATAGACCCCATAATAAGTGAAATCTAAAATTTGGTAAAAGCGGCACTTAGACCCTTTTGAATTTCTACTCTTCAATTATTTTTTTCACTAGATTGCGGAAAACTCGCCTTTTTCGCACTAATTTCAATGTTAAAAGAGTCACTTTTCCGCACTAGTCCGCACTGAGTGCAGAATAGTAATTTTGTTTTGGGGTCTATACTGACATCTGAATATTCAAAATATATATTCGTATGGTTTTAGTTCAAAAAGGACTGGATAATTGAGAAATTCATTGAAATTCTGCTATAGTTTTTGATAAAAAGAAGAGTATTTTTTAATAATTTTTTGATGGCCCTGGTATAACCTTGATTGATTGAATGTCAAGTGATAATAAACATCTGAAATTTTTTATTCGTCAATTTAAATACCCTTAGCAACAGAAGAAGTATAGACCTAGTATGCTGGTAGAAGAATAATGAAACACGTGCGGAAAGGTATCACTTTACGCACTTGTTAAGACTCAGAACATTTTCAGCATTAGTCACATTGATTGTGAGGAACCCCCTAACCAATATATTGAAGTAGAACATATTGACCTTCCAAAACCACCACCAGGAAAAAATCAGGCAGTGTTAAAATCTGATGTTGACAAGCCACAAGAATTCGATTCACTCCATCTACTTGAACAAACCATAGTTAGGAGGGCTATCAAGAGCATTTACAAAGTAAAAAGCAGCTTGATTCAAGATGTCAAGCTTATCTAGCTGATATATTCATTCAACACTATGTGAATGTTCGACCCTTTAGGTATGTTTTCTTATATACATTTATACGTCGTCTTGTTCACCAAAGCTTAGCAATACCTTGATGATATTCTTGTGGGATCCCCAACTCTGGCGGCTGCCCAAAGTCTTCAAATAGAACTCATCGAATTGTTGAAACAGGGTGGCTTTCAACTTCGAAAATGGGCGAGTAACCACCCAGCATTACTCGAAAAATTTCCTCTCTCCGATTTACAGAAGCCTTCTGTCTCTTTTGACTCCCAAGACAATATTGTCAAAGTTCTCGGTCTGAAATGGATACCTTCGGCTGATTTTTTCTCTTTTGATGTTTCACCCCTCAACGAATCTTGTACAAAACGATCGATTTTGTCGGATATTTCTCGCATGTTCGATCCGTGTGGATTTTTAGCCCCCATGTCATTTTTTGCAAAACATTTAATCCAACACTTGTGGAGTTTAGGCTTGGGTTGGGATGATGACCTTCCTGAGTACATTGTCGAAAAATGGAATCAGTTTCGAGAAGAACTCTCTCAGATTTGTACCCTCAAAATTCAACGACAGTTAACTGATGATTTTATTACTTGTGACCTACATTCTTTCTCCGACAGTTCTCGAAAGGGTTATGCGGCAGCTGTATATTTTCGATTCGTTAAATCTGATGGCGACGTTGTCATTCGACTGATTTGTGGAAAATCAAAAGTTGCACCACTCAAAACTATCTCAATCCCTCGGCTCGAATTGTGTGCTGCGGTTCTCTCAGCTTCTCTGGTTGACTTCATTGTTAAGAGCAAACACTACCGCGTCATCACAAACAGTCGAATTTCTTCCTTGCCCCGCGCAGCTCGAGTTTGTAGACATATATTTATCAAGAGCGGTTGTACAGGTGGGGGACTCGTAAACAATTGGCAACGCAGCCTCTGCTCGCAAGATATTATTCATTATTTCCATTTTAGCTTTTCTTTCTAGTAGCGTCAGTGGTAGTTGAGATGGGAGCAGTGGCGGCGTTAGGAGCTTACACAAAATATTGTTTCGGTTGCCTTCCTCAGTGCTGATGTGCTATAATTACTGAACACACGAAGTAGGCAGTCAAGATGTTTCACTAAATTACTTAGTAAAAAAATAATTGGAGAATTCACGAAAAAAACTCACTTCGCCTTGAAGTATCACTAGAAAGTAGATAATCTGAAAATTCACTAGTAAATGTTCCATAAGTGGGAATTGAAGGAAGCTTTGATAATTAAAAAAAAACGGACTTCACAGCTGGTAGCCAGATGAATTTTATTATTACTTTTTCTACCGGGTGGTTACAAGAACCGCGGACAACCCCTGTAATTTTGATGCCGTTCGAGATAAAAATTTTAGGGACAGCCAGGTTCTCGTGGCCATTACAAAACGATTTTTCTTATTATAGTTCATAATTTTGCATGATCCTCAAGTGCTTTCTAGAACATTCTCTGATTACCAAGCCTCTCGGTACTCTCGGATCTACAAGCTCTGGCATTTTCCCAAAAGTTATCATCTCTTGATATCTAAAAAAAATATATTGATGATCTATAATGTATGACGAAGGATATGATCAATAGTTACCTCTTCTACAAGGCAACCTTTTGGACTCCATATAACGAAAAAACATTTTTCCCTTCGCGTTATTGCTAATTGCCCTTGGACTTGAAAATAGTAATTATGTTTTCTATTCAGTACTAAGGTGTTGTTTTCGAGTTTGCCGAATTTGATCTTTTTCATCCTAATTCCCTCTTCTGGGCATATGTCCTTGATGTTGATGGGACACTTTATCTCCACGATGGCATTTTCATCCACCAACCCATCAGGACTGGCACCTAAAAAATAATATTTTTTTTCAATGAAAAATCCACTTTTCCTAGCTTTAATATTGTTTTTGATTTCGAAATCTTCGATGGCAAAAGGTTCGTTCAATTTTCCATATTCGGTTGATTTGCTGCCTTTGAATTTCGAATATAATAATCCTTTTATTGTATTAATGCTGCGGGTGTTTGATTTCATTTTGCAAACTTTTCCAAAATTAGACGCTGTTATCCTTTTTTGTCTCTCTTCCATCCATGAGAGGGATGAGCTCTGGTCCTTCGTTTTTTCTTCAATGGTTTCTATCTCCTCTTGGGATTTTTTCAATTTATTCAGGAATTCCTTTTCTTTCAAACTATATTCATCATCATCCATGTCAGGGATAGATTCGTGTATATTTCCGTAGTCTTTATCTGGAAGAGCGTACCCTTTTTTCACTCGGAGCACTTGTCGACGCGCCTTCCTTTCATTGGATAACCTTGCATATCTCAGGTTTCTCTTTTTTATTTTTTCCATGTACTTTTCCGTAAATATACTGGGCGGACTATTATTGTTTGTCAAGGCTTTATGCAGGACTCCATAATATCCTGATCCTTTGTTGAATGATAAAACAGCAGCTTCACATCTGGTTTGATAGAAGTTATGTTTCGAATAATTTATTCTCTTACCTTCGACAAATTTGCAAACTATCGAGTTATAATGTTCAGCAACATTGTTGTTCATGTTACGAAGCAAACTCTCGATGTTTAAAATGAGTCGATTTATGCAAACCTGGATGTCTCTGTACATACAATCCACATTCTTTTATTGAGGGTACGACGTTGGTGCCTTTTTTTTTGGCATTTGAAATAACTAATTTCTTCACATTCGGTGTGTTCACCTAAAACATGGGAAGGAGCATTGAGAATATCTTTCTTCAACTGTTCTACTTTCGTTTTGAAATCAGAATTTTGTTCAATCCTATATTTTGTTGCCTTACTGATGGCAAATCGTAAGCGTTTAGCATTGTTTTCGACTTCTTTCCTCAAGTACATTGGCACTGGTGTATTCGTTGAAGCACTTCTTTTCCTTTCCAAATAAAAATTGAATGATTTATTATGTTGAATCAAATCAACAAGATAATTACTCACTGCTTATATCTCTCAATTTGGCGGAAAAAATTCTCAGTAAATGATTCCTACATTCGATTTTTGTAATAGCTGTTTGGGGCCCATAAGGTTTTGTTTCCATCAACTTCGAATAGACAGAACTATCGCCATCTCCAACCAATGTGAGATACTTCAACCCATGCGTAGGGATGCTGCTTCGAAATCCTTCAACTATTATATCTGTTTCCATTGATGTTGATGTACCAATCCAGTTTTTGTAACATTTATGCTGAGGTATTTCTGATTTTTTTCTATCGTAAAAATCACAAGTACTGCAGAATTTGTTCCTGATTCCCACATATAACAATTTTTCAGTCCGGTGTCCTACAATACATCCCTGAAACAAATCATTTTGTGAAACAACAATATTCTCATCTGAAATATTAAACTTACAACACCAGAAGCTGCATTGTAATTAACGTTATATGAACGTTTCGACCATGCTCCATCTGCAACGACAGTTATGAATGGAATTCCGTCAGCATCGATTTCTCCCAAATTTCTGGCCAACTCTGCTTCTTCTCTTCCTGTATATGACTTCTGAAAGTTTGTAATGATAATGAGAGTAGGTTTTTTCGGCCATCATTGGCATATTTATTCCAGCTGAAATTCCAGCCAATGTTGAGTAACCAATGCCGGTTGAAATTGCCCCCAAAGTCAATGCTGAATTAATATCCATTGACTCAGTTGATTCCGAAATATTTTGTGGGTCTTCCGAATGAATTTGCTGAGTTATGTGACACATTTTACATTTCAACGTAAATGTTGACATGAACCCCTTACGCACTTCATCGATAACTTGCATATCTGTGATATCACATCCAAAAAGCTCATGTTTGTGGCTATCGAGAATTTGTTTGAAAAGGAAACTGATGTCGACTATCCTTCTCCCAGTCAAGATAAAATCGATAGATGTTACTGTTTTTTCCGCTGGTGCATCTATTTCGTCACTTTCAGACTGATGATGACTACAACCGGGTTGCGGCTCAAATTGAACGGTGGCGGCGCTATTCGAGTGAAGGGGGTGTTCCACATCTATCTCCATATTGTTTTTTCCATTTTCAGTAGCATCAGCTACCCTGATCGAAATGAAATCAGATTGTCAAATAGGTATAGGAACTCAGCAAAAAAGAGGAATGAGAATATAATAATTATAATAATAATAATTAAGTTTATTTGACAAATATATACAAAAATAGTATTGTTTTACAAATTCCACATTACATAATATAGAACATTAACAGTAAATGAAGAATATATAAAGGCAAAAAGATTCAACATGTGAATATATAAATCAAATAAACAAGAAAATACCTCGTAAAAAGCATGGCTTGCGCACGAGATTCCTATATTGCTTTTTTTTTTTTTTCATTGAGCATGTGACAGAGGAGAGAAATTAGGTATTTTTATCTACTAACAAATGACAATGCGGTTAATATATTATAAGTAAAATTTGAAATAAAATATTTAATATATAAATGACTATAACAGGATCAACACAATACAACTCATGATAATTGAAAATTGAATAACCTCAGCCTTTTTTGATTAAAAATCTGCATATAAACTGAAATGATTTATTCATCTCATATCAACTATATTAGTTATAAATTTACTATCGCACGATAAAATATAGTGTTTAATGCGAGATTTAAAGATATTTATATTTGGAGCTTGTTTGATGTTCATAGGAATCACATTGAAAACTCTACTTGATAAATGAACATGACTTCTCTGACCAATTCTTTTAGCAGAAAACAAAGTTTCCGCCATTTTGTTCTCTTTTTGTCTCGTTCCATACCCATGATCAATGTAGTTGAGTAAGTGTTTGTTCTTGAATTGATATATGGCTATTTGTGAAAAAAATAGTTGAAACGAAATTCTATCAAATATTAAACTCAATACAAACTCAGAACAGACCTAGAAAAATTATTACCAGGAGAAATATAAACCGACTGATGAAGAAAACAAAAATTAACAGACAATGAATTACCTTCAGGTGAAAGGTGATATGTACCAACCTACCACATATCTGTCATCTGCTCTCCTCTGTATTATTTAACTCTGTATTATTTAACTCTGTATTATTTAATTATCTCTATTATTTAATTATCTACTACTGTGTTAGTTTTCGAATTCCGATACCTAGAATTCTTAGAGATATATTTTATTTATTTAAAAATTTACTCACTATTCCAACACAACACAAAATGTACGATCATCATGAAAATCCTGAGACCGAGCAGAAAGCAAGACAGGCATTCTTGCCTAGGCTTTTGCAAGATCTAGGATTCTCTTTTTTTATATATTATTTTATTAACATCATGACATGTACTTCAATTAGAGAAATAAATTGAATTGAATTGAAAATAAATTGAATTGACCATTGCTATTGATAAATCAACATATTTCGAAAAAATAGGTATTATCAGATGATCCTTTTTTTGATCTGGTAATTATATTTGAGTTGATGAAAATGAATATTCAATGAGTATATTCAGTTTTGAGAATCCAGCTTCAATTTTGCATCTATAATGACTAGTATAATGTGAGTTGAGAGCTTTACCTCTTCTGGAAGCTCAATAATGTCGACTAAAACTATTGAGAAAAGGATATGTCAGGGTTATGAGGCCAAATTGAAACAAAATAGTTTCCTCAGTCCACAACATGATACTGAAATATAATAAAGAAGTCTTACTTTTGAGGAAATTGTAAAAATGAAAATACAAAAATTGAGTGCTTACTATAGCCTATTTTTAATCTTGAAATCAGTAAGAAATTAATAGTCAATCATTGAACAATGATTTCTTATTTGTATGTAAGTATGTACGAGTATACTCAACTTTAATCAAACCTTTGGTTATTTGAATGACATGGATGACGTTTTACAAGTTGCCTAATAAGTCGTTGAGTTTAATAATGATGGGAGCCTTATTATGAACAAATCAGAGATTTCAAGTTGGAATTTATATTCATAAGAGGAATGTTCAAATGTGGCAAGGAGGTTCGCAAACCAAAACTGCTATATTCTTGGCATATATACTAAATGCAGAATTGAATTATACCTGCCAGATATATACTTCAATAGATATTTATGTACCTAATGGGATGAAAAACACATTGTTTTGTGTGATGATAAGATTCTAGAGTTACACAAAATTTTGTTTCCTAACATGTTATGTACAATATGGTTTTCTTTTAACAAAAATAATTAATATTTGAGAAATATGGGAATTCTGTTCAGTAACTATGGGACTGTTTCTTGAGTAGTGATACAGTTGAGACCAATACAGAATAAGCGAGGGTTTCAAAACTAGTGAAATTGCAAATATCAAGTATAGAGCTTTGTCCAAAATTATACCAGAGGATCTTTTTGAAAATCAATGTTCCTCTATCTTTCTTAATGTTGAATTATTTCTACAGGTTTTTAAAAACTTTTTCGATATCAATTCTCCCGAAATTCGAAGATAATACCTTGTATTTTACAATAAATTACCGAGAATCAACCTATTCTGAACAATTCTGCAAAAGGAACCATATCTCTGAAACTTGTTATAACATAGATATGGGTGATTACAAAGTAGAGTATTTTGCAATTTTCATGAGCATGTTGGCTCTGAAACGACCAATACTGAATGATGCAAAAAAAATTAAATCACAGTTTTGATATTGACAGAGATATACCTGTTGGAAGACAATAAAATAGAATTGAAATCAGTAAATTTCAAGCTTATGTAATTTTCAGTGAAACCAGAGGTTGAAAAATTAAATTTTGTTCATTGATTTTGTTTTATAATCGATATTGAGAGAGTCACATCAAAAAACATTATATGGTCTAAATTCAAAATTAATGAAGAAACAGCCTTTCGAAAACTGACCCGGTAAGTATACATCGTTTGCTTCGGTGGTTAATAATCTGATAACTTGTTTCCCCTAACGTTATACGTTTACCAAATACTAAATCAGGAATGGTTCAATTCTGGAGAGAATATGTTCATGTTATAATTATAATAAAATTAATTGGCAACAGAATTTTCTGTCCGTCAAAAAGTCATAAAGTATAGGTAGGTACATTATTTGAAGATGTACAGATTTTTTTTCGCTCAACTACTTTCAAAAACTATCCACTTACATATCGGAGATCATTTTCTTCAAAAAGTGGTCGGCGATAGTCGTCTCAAATATTACATTTCCTGAACATGATATATTATATATGAGGTATGACATAACAGTACTTCTGACAAACGGTTTCAATATATCCTGTAAATATTGTTGTTTTTTCAGTAGAATTTCTCTTTAATTTCTAATACATTTTCATTTATTATTGCATTTTTGTATGAGTAGATGATATCTGTTGAATTTAATTGGTGTAGGTATCTATTTTTAGACTATTTTTCAACAGAGAATTGCCTTTAATTTCAATTTTTTTTGGAAAACGCTCATTTGATTAACGCAAAATCTCAATGAATTTCAGTTATCGATTATGGATTCATTCCTTGCTGCAAAATTATAATGAGAAGGAATATTCTCAGATATATTTATGAACGCAAAAAATGTTACGAAAATATTAATTCTAAAAATTGTTCTATCCGTCATTCGGTTGCACCCTTACGAGCAACCCTTAGAAGTCTTCGATAGTCTTGAGCAAGGAATGACGGGGGCCTTACCTTTTAACGTGTGATCCCAAACACTTTCTTGAACCATCAGAAAAATTCCTGCAGTCGATGAGAATCGAACCTACGACCGGCAAGCGAATGCGGATTAGAATATTGACACTCTGACCGCACGGCTACCTGGCCCCCTTTCTCGGTTTATTCAACAGAAAACAACTACTTTTCAGGCTATATGCCACGACAAACATTGAATTCTATTGGACACACATGATAAGAATTTGAAAAAAATCTTCTGAAATAGAGAATTCGCATTCTGTAATGTTTGGAATTATGTCATTTTGATAATTTTTCTCGATAACGGCTTTATATTAACCGAAAATGGGTTGAACGAATTATGTTTATCTTCTACGAATCAATGGACTGACTGTATTTATTTATTATTTACTATGTTTTGCACTCTGTGAATATATGTATATCTCATAAACAAAATCTTGAGTAGGTACATGAGAAAAAACGAGCAGTGATATAACCACTAACCTTTAGTGAAGATTGATGTTGATGTAGATCGAGAGAGTGGTCGATCAAAATGTTCCGGAGCGAGATCGAGAGAATTCTTGAGTCGGTCGAGATTGTGCACAACACCACAGTGGTACCATTAACGTGTATTTTTCGACTGTACTCGCTGTCACCAAATCGTACCATGGGAGGTACGCAGGTACGCACCAAAAACTCGCGTCATCTCTTCCGTGGTTTGAATCCACGAGATTGTGGAAAATCACAGCAGAATAACGCGCCAAATTGTATAAGTAAATTTAATTTATATTAAAAAGAATAGAAAGAGATTTTTTAGACTAATACCAAATACCCAATTAAATTATAAAGAAAATATTTAGAAATAAAATTATAAAGTGAGTGGAAACGAAACATTCCGCCCACCAAAATGAGAATCATTTTTTTTTATGAAGTTGGGGACTCCATTGGTAAGGCGCATAGCTTGACCAATGGTCGTTTAAATTCTCCATTCGAGGTCTTGACGGTAGCGACACGACTCACTCCATCAGGACCCGGGTGGATTTCGATGATGCGTCTCATTCGCCAATGCAGCGGAGGAGCATTTTCTTCTTTTATAAGTACAATAGTACCTAACAGAGGGGTTACAGGAGTGACATTCCACTTACTGCGCTGGTGAAGGGTATGCAAATATTCTTTGGACCAACGAGTCCAGAAGTCCTGATGGAGTCGCTGAATAAGTTGCCATCTACTCAGCCGGTTCAACTTCAAATGCTGAAGATTTTCATCTGGTATTGAATTCAATGGCTCGAGAGTCAGAAAGTGGCCAGGCGTGAGAACCGACAAATCATTTGGATCTGTGCTTACAGCGCAAAGCGGGCGTGAATTGAGGACTGCCTCTATTTGGATGAGAAGGGTGTTCAACTCTTCGTATGTCAAGAGCTGCTCCCCTATTACTCTGGAAATATGTGTTTTGACTGATTTCACCCCTGCTTCCCACAGTCCACCAAAATGAGGGCTGGAAGGGGGGTTGAAGTGGCAGTTCAAATTTTCTTCACATGCAGCAGCCTGCATCATTTGAGAGAGTTCCCTAGCAGCCCCAACAAAATTAGTGCCACAGTCGCTGAATATATATGTACAGCGACCACGCCGAGCAAGAAACCGTCTCAGAGCAGCCATGAAGGCGACGGAAGTGAGGTCTGATACAAGTTCTAAGTGTAGAGCTTTTGTGGCGAAGCAAACGAAAACACTGATGTAAGCTTTCAGTTTTTTTGAGGCTTTAACCTTAGCGGCTGTTATCCAATAGGGTCCACAGAAATCAACACCCACAACTGAGAAGGGTTTAACCTGTGATATGCGGAACGATGGAAGACTCCCCATAGGTGGTTGAAAGGGGGTAGGATTGAGTCTCCAACAATTTCGGCACTTTGAGATGACTTTTCGAATAACCTTTTTGGCCGAGAAAATCCAAAATCTTTGGGAAAGAATATAGTGTAGTGTTTGAACTCCTGGGTGCAAATATTGTTTGTGAGTTGATTCTATCAGTAAGGTGGTAAGTCGGTGGTTACTAGGAAGAAAAATAGGGAATCGTTTATCATACGAATGTCGAGAATATGCACGGAAAAAAATGGTCCAAGTAAAATGTTTTCCTGACTTGTTTTGTATCGGGATAAGAAAAATAATACCTATTCCAGAAACAATTTTATTCAGCCTCTAGTAAAATGATAATTCTGAACGCATGAACTTGTAGCTATAATTTCATCCACCTATAGCAAATAGTTTTCATCTTAGATAATTCACTTTGTATAGCCACAGGCAAACATTTTATAAGCTCTGGTGAAGTGTATTTTAGACTTTATTAACTTCGAGTTTCTGAAAAGGAAATAATAACTACAGGAACTCGTGTTACAAGCACAATACAATTGTTTATCTACGGTACAACCCAATATACCTACGGTAATACAACATGTTCACCTGCCCAGTGATCGGGAATAATCGTCGCCCTCTCGTGTTGTATATCCGAATTGATCAGAATCCATCAGCGTCACTAGCGTCAGTTTCGTCGTGACTTCGTGAGAGTATGTTCAGTTTGAGGATTTGGTCACAGCCGTCTTCAACTATCAAGCCGTGCTGAGATAATGGCAACGTCGCACGAACGGAAACCGTCGGTCCCATTCACGCCTAGCAATACAATGGTTTTTATATGAGCGCGAGCTTTGAATGTTTGGTTTAACGTAATTTTCTCGGATTATTTTGTGGAATAGGTAAAAAATACACGAGAGTGAACTTACAGAGTGAAGAACGAGGAATAATGTGATTGAATAATTCCCTTGGTCATGAACTGAAGCCGTAATTTTGAACATGTTGTTAAAATATAACTTATGGAGATATATCGAATTTTTCATTCATATCTGAGTGTTTGTCAGTTTGATCTGAGATATTATTGAATCTAGCTAGAATATTTTCAAGTTCATGTCATGAGTAAGGATCCATTTCAATTCATTGAATCCAAGTTTATTATCACCAAGAAAAACTCAGACCTCCATCTCATTGGATATTATAACTTGAGAAACGATTTGTAAAGTATTCACATCAACACATCATTGGGATAGAAAACATTTGCTTTCAAATCTGATTCATAAAAATACAATTTTTCATCAGTCTTATGGATTTTCCAAGTATCAATTTTAACTTCCCTAACTAACTGTTCATAGTTGTGGATGAGGTCTGATTTTTCAAACTGTTCTATTATATTACTTTGAATATCTGAATATTTCTGACGTCTTTCATTTGGATCAGTTTTTTATGGTTTGGCTGGTTTTGAAAATTATTTTGGTAAATTTGGAAAAATTGAAGGAACTGCTGTTTCGACTAACTTTGGTGCTCATAACGAATTTTTCCAATTGATCCATCTTGCAGAGGGAATGTATCATATCTGATGATATATTTTTCAATAAAATGAATTGCACATACTGCAGAACGTTGAGATGGTGTCCAGTTTTTTCGAGGTATTGCTGTTATCCACTTATTTCGCAATTTTTCCCCTTTCGGGAATAAAAAAACTGAGACATGATCTTTTCCCAGCTTTTTTCAGATCTGTAATTTGACTTACATCCTGACACACAACAATTAGGAGGCATATTCCATAAGGAATAATGAATTACTTACTTATTTCCAGGAGTAAATTGAAAAAAACAACACAAATTCCCTTGCAAATACACCAGCACTAGTACACTTCACTATAACCTCAAATTTAACACAATTTTGAATGCACTTGCCACACATTTTCAGTCTCGAGACGATTCCTAGATTGTTGCTAATACTTTCAAAATTATTTGATCTCAATAATACACCAATTAATAATTGAAAACATTAACAAAACCTTCCATAAACTCTTTGTTTACTTCCTACACAATACACTTTGAATGGCCGACAGGTTCACGTTCGGTCGTTCGGACAATGTTGCCAAAGTTCACTCTTCATGGCTTTCAATTGAAGACGGCTGTGATTTGGTGCACGTGGTAAATCGAAAAATAATTGTTGGTGTTGTATTCATTATATTATGCTGAGGAAGTATGACTCATCACCACGAGAGGTATAGAAGGTGCCATTCAGAATCCCTTTTGGGGGCGGCCGAGAGTTATAGACAACCAATAGTGCTGTTTTACTTTTTATCGATCTGTTATTTACTCAAAAGTTTATCATTGTGTAGAAATGACGTTATTCATAGTGATGAGTTCTTAAATAAAACTGTTCATTTGTGAAATAAAAATGTATTGTAAGAAACTAAGGCATGATACATTACAAATGAATCTAATGATCCTTAATTGTTTGAATGATGCCAATTAAATTAGGAGTGAAGACAGGAAGAAAGTTCGACTGAGTCTGGTGTATCCCGATAACAAAGATGGGATGAAAGCTATCCAAGGTGAGACATGATGAACTACCCACAAGTGAGTCATAATAAATGAGGCCAAGTGAATCAAGATAATTGTAGTTATGAAAATAAGCACCTAGCCAATAATGTCGTTGCATAACTCCAAGTGAAAAGTACACTACCCACAAGTGAGGTATTCTATGAAGCCAAGTGAAACAAGTCACCTATACTTATAGAACTGACCACCTATCCAATGATTTCGTTGTATAACTGCAAGTAAAATGTACACTTAGGCCAATAAAACAAATATTCTGTCCCTAATAAAGTGTTTAATATCAGTAGGTTACATGTGTTCCTGATATCACATTAATAACAACAAGTGATCAGATTCAGAAATATCATTTTTCTTGTGGCTGATGAGGCGAGTACTTGTCCCATATAGTATGCAAATTTTTACTTGGTAGTATGCAAATTTCACTAGCTGTTATTGAAGTTTTTTTTTCGTGTGAGAGCCTTCCGCCTACTCTTAGCAGGCCTCTTGAATCGAAAAAGGGATTTAGTTTTCGAAAGGGTTTAGAGAGGGGATTTTTCTTATTTAAGTTGGCAATTTCACTAGAGAAAACATGTTGTTGGATGTTTTTTATCAGGGTATAGAGTGCGTCATTCAAGTCAGTGTCAGTGAGAGATTTGAGAATTTTTTGAGTAGGATGAGAAATATTGAAAATGAATCTACGGACGTATGCAACAATACGTTGAATTTTGGCCATCGAAGAATGATTTTCAATTAGAGTATCAAGAAAATTGCTATCAGGAATCGCTGTGAGAACTACACATTTTTTTTCTTCCTCTAAAGGTGAATCAGGAGGTAAATCTGGTAGTTTCGGCCACGTAGACTCATCATCAGAAAGCCAAGATGGTCCCGCCCACCATAACGAATAGTTAACAAATTGAGAAGAAGAAGATATACCTCTGGAGGCACAATCAGCGGGATTATCTGCAGACGGAATGTGGCGCCAAATATTTGGAGGAAATTTCTCCTGAATCTGAGTGATCCGATTACCAACGAAAATGGGAAATTTATAAGGTTCAGATCTAATCCAGGATAGAGCAACGGTTGAATCAGTCCAGGCGACAACTCGATCAAACTGAATGTTCTCCTGGTATGTGTTCAAGACTTTGGACAATAATTCCGTGAGGAGAACCGCCGCACAGAGCTCCAAACGTGGAACTGATATAACTTTCAGTGGGGAAACCTTAGATCCCTTTTGCGAAGCATCTGCGAACCCGTGCAATTCGCAAGATGAAAAGTTGAAACAAAGGATATGCCTAGGAATTGAAATTTTAGATATGTGAGATAATTCAATTTTGTATTGATTCCAATTGGAAACAACATCGACAGGAGGTGTGTCATCCCAACCGAGACCTAAAATCCACAAATGTAGAATCAACCTTTTAGCGAAAAAGGTGAGAGGGGATAGAAATCCAAGAGGATCAAATATCCTTGATAACTCGGAGAGAATAGAGCGTTTCGTACAGATGGAATCTATTGTATTTACTTGAAACGAGAAAGTGTCACGAGAATAGTTCCACCTCAAACCTAACACCTTGAGATTAGAGTCGTTATCTAAATTCAAGGAAAGACATGCGGGATCAGTGAGGGGGGCTGACACGAGAGAATGGTCATTACTTGCCCATTTATGGAGTTCGAATCCTCCTCTTCGGAGAAGTGAAATGAGCTGTCCCTTCACCTTTTTGGCCTTTTCCAATGACTGAACACTTATAACTAAATCATCAACGTAAGTGTGGGACTTGAGAGCATTTGCGGCTAGAGGAAAATCTGACCCATCGGCGTCTGCCAAGTACAGAAGAGTTTCTATGGCTAGATATGGTGCAGAGGAAACTCCGTATGTTACGGTATTCAGAACAAACTCTTGCAAGGGCTGATGGGGTGCAAACCTCCAAAGGATCCTCTGATATTTCTTATGAGACTCAATAATGTTAATTTGGCGGTACATTTGACGGATGTCGGCTGTCAACGCTATAGGGAACGTTCGGAATTTCAATAAAATATCAAACAAATCACTTTGGAGCTTTGGACCAGTCAAGAGAGAATCGTTTAATGACAGCCCATTCGTGGACTTACAACTGGCGTCGAATACTACTCTTAGCTTTGTAGTTGTACTATTAAGATTTATGACACTGTGATGGGGAATGTAATAAGAATCATCAGAAGGCGTTTGCGTCTGAAGAAGAGACATGTGGCCACTAGAAAGAAAATCCTGCATGAAGTCGCAATACTGCTTGTACAGGGGCAGATCTTTCAATAATCTGCGTTCGAGAGAGAGAAACCGCCTTTGAGCAA
The DNA here is from genome assembly GCA_918026855.4 of Phaedon cochleariae. Lineage (NCBI taxonomy): Eukaryota > Metazoa > Arthropoda > Insecta > Coleoptera > Chrysomelidae > Phaedon > Phaedon cochleariae. Next base: position 11,123,420 of record OU896717.1, read on the forward strand.
TATTTTTTGATTCGGGAAAAGTAGGGTCCGGAGTTATGAAAGGTAGGGCGACGGTAAATCGACCAGAGATTCTCCTAGAGACATTTTGAATATATAAAGACTCACATAGTTGTTCGTCCGAGCTCAAGGAAATGATTTTCGGGATATTTTCTAATTCCCAAAATCGAGTTAGAGATTTTTCTAATGAGACATCACAATTGCAAAAAAATGAGTTGCTAGGGATAGAGGCGAGAGGGATATTAACGGGGCCCATAAGTATCCAACCAAGAACTGTTTCTATCGCCACCGGTTCATCTTCATTTCCAACTAGACGTCCCGGACCAAGTATAAGAGGAAAGAAGTCAGCTCCTAATAAGAGATCTATAGGACCGGGAGTGTGAAACTTGGGGTCAGCTAGATTTAATTGAGAAATATGCGTCCAAGAATCGTGAGGAATTGTAAATTGAGGCATATCATTGCAAATTTGAGGGAGAATAACCGCATCTATCAAAAACGTTGGTTCAGAGAGCTTACAGGGACGACAAGTTAGAGAAACGCTTTTGGAAGCTTTAGAATTCATGTGTCCCAGTCCTACTATAGAAAGAGATATGTGTTTTTGACGTAACCCTAAACGATTGCAACACTTTTCTGTTATGAAATTTGCCTGACTCCCTGAATCAAGCAAAACTCGTACGGTTTGCACTTGATTTAGGGAATCGAAAACCTCCACTACGGCTGTGGCAAGAAGAACCGTAGATTTGTCTGGAAGCATGCTTGTGAGTGTTGTTGCATTTTGTGGAGTGATATTAGAATTATCGTCATAAACATTAGAGTGAGAGGGCGAGGTATTATTACTAGACATTGCTACTTGTTCAAAATGAAGATGAGTGTGGTGTTTTTTATGGCATTTGACGCATCGAGATAGGGAAGAACAATCTTTCAATGAATGTTTGTTACCAAGACAATTTATACACCACCTATTTGTTTTTGCGGCATCAAATCGTTCTTGGGCAGAGAGGGCTAAGAATTTCGGGCATCTATAAATCAGATGATCTCTTTTGCAAAAGGGGCATGTAATAGGACCTTGGGTTTGTGTGAAAAATGAAGAGTTGGGGCGCTGATTTGAAGAAGGCTTTGTTGAATAATTTCGATTTCTGAAACTATCAGGCTTATCAAGTGTTTTATTAGGAGTGATTTCAGCTGCCCTATCTAGAGCATTGCATTGTTTCCGAACAAATGCAGTTAAATCCTCTAGTTTTGGTATGTCAATAGAACTGTGTTCTATCTCAAATCTCGAGATAGTGTGCGAATCTAATCGATTTAAGAGCATATTGAAAATTATGAAATCCCATTCAGATGTGGGAAACTTCATATTGTTCAAAGCAGCCAAGTTCTCTTCATAAATATCCAAAAGATGCCTCAATCCCTGAGAAGTGACATTAGAGTCGGGAATTTTCACAGCCTTTTCAAGTTCTAGATAATGAGCTGTAGCCATTGCACGTCTATCTTCATAGCGTGATTTGAGGCTATCGTATGCGATCACATAGGTAGCATCACTCAAGCGATTGCATTTGACTAAAGCAAGAGGGGGGCCTGTCAGAGTTGAGATTAAATAATTGAATTTTTCAATATTTTTCAGCGATGAGTTGTGTACTAGGGCATCGAAGGTATCAATAAAGGTTCTCCATTTTTTTGGATCACCATCGAATTTCACAAGCTCGATTTGAGGTAATTTTACGTGGCTCTTGAAGTCAACTTGAACATTCTGATTATCAGAATTATTTCCAGAATTATCAAATAATTCATATTGAATAGAGATGACAGTGAAATAATTTTCATCGAAATCTTCACGAGTGGCATCTTCTTCTGCCATATTATAATCTTCAATAGTTGAAGCGAGTGCAATCAACGAACTATGATGAGTATTGAATTCGTGATGAAGTGTCTCCAACTGAGTAACACGTGCTTTGAATTGCAGAATAAAATTTTGATTAACTTTTGCACTTTCTGCTATGACTTTCATATCTGTCATTCTTTCAATTGCGACAGCTCGAAGAGCTTTTAATTGCTTTAATTTATTTGCGGTAGTACTCATTGTGGCAAGGTCAACAAAACGTGACGAAAGCGTGATATTTTATTTATTAGTCCGAAAATGAGATTCGTAAATTGCGATGAGCAAAGGAGAAAAAATAAAATTGGAAATGAGTGACACCCTGTATAAATAATTGAATTATTTTATCACTATCGACCTATCGATAATCGAGAATTAAAAGAGAGGCAAGAGAAGTTGACCCACGCCGAGCAGAAGCAAAAACAACGAGGAAAAAAAAACTGGGACTGACCACAAATGAGAACGATAATTATCATACGTCTTTGACGATTTGCTTGAAATTTATCTGAATAATTGAATTCAATAGATATGAAATTTCCAAAAATCTCTTTCTTCACAAATTCACTGATTTGCAAAAAATAGTAATTAGCTGTTCAAAATCTTGAAAGAATTTGGCGAGAAGGACCAGAAATGTTTATCTTCTACGAATCAATGGACTGACTGTATTTATTTATTATTTACTATGTTTTGCACTCTGTGAATATATGTATATCTCATAAACAAAATCTTGAGTAGGTACATGAGAAAAAACGAGCTGTGATATAACCACTAACCTTTAGTGAAGATTGATGTTGATGTAGATCGAGAGAGTGGTCGATCAAAATGTTCCGGAGCGAGATCGAGAGAATTCTTGAGTCGGTCGAGATTGTGCACAACACCACAGTGGTACCATTAACGTGTATTTTTCGACTGTACTCGCTGTCACCAAATCGTACCATGGGAGGTACGCAGGTACGCACCAAAAACTCGCGTCATCTCTTCCGTGGTTTGAATCCACGAGATTGTGGAAAATCACAGCAGAATAACGCGCCAAATTGTATAAGTAAATTTAATTTATATTAAAAAGAATAGAAAGAGATTTTTTAGACTAATACCAAATACCCAATTAAATTATAAAGAAAATATTTAGAAATAAAATTATAAAGTGAGTGGAAACGAAACAAATTATCTGTTTTAGTATTCCCTATACTTGCCAAAAGAGGATTTGAAAGTTTCTCCAAAATCAAATTGCAAATAAATTCCCTGTGAGGTTCACAAAACGCCATCTTGCATTCCATCAAATGTGGGAAAATAGTCTGCTTCATAATTTTTCTTGGATTTGCATTACGTGGTATGATTTTGAAAATTGCAATTAATACTTTCGTAAGAATATTCACGACATGAACAAATTCTCTGCTGGGATATTTGAGACCACCTCTATCTTGCAGATAAATCAGCCCCAGAAGAACATTATCATTCGTATGAGTAGATATTTGGTTCAAACACGCTTGACAATCCACTCTTTCCTCAATAGTTTTGAATATGTATCCAGACATCATCGCCACCGAAGCAGATGATATTCCGTACATCCTAAGATTATTAAAGTCAGTTTTGAGTTCACTCAATGTATACAGAATGTCTTCAGGAAGATCCAGAATTGTATCATCTGAAGACATTTCATATTTAGAAATAGTTGGACCTACACTCGATATTTGAGATGCTAGGTTGGCACCTTCTCCTGACTTTATTATTCCGCTTTTAATAATTCTTCTTAGAGCATATTGCCCGTGCATCAGTAGCATCTTGAAACCCTCTTCCTTGCTTTACTTGGCTGAAAAGTGCCTCAACAGTATCAGAATTCATTCTTCTTGTAAGAACATAATAAAATCCATTATTCAATAAATACCAAATTGTTTTGACGGTACTTTCCGAAGTAAGAATCATCGCTTCCGCAGTTTCTTTGCTCAACCCTTTGACACCAATTTTTTCAGAACATTCTTGGATACTCTTAACATAGCAAGGAAAATCTTTGCTAAGCCACTCGAGTCTTGCGTCATCTATATTCATGTAAGGGGCAGATAACGGATCCTTTTGTCTAATATGTTGTGTTGACTCATTAACGTCGAGAAGTTTGAAGAAAGTATACATATTTTTCATATACTCGATTGATGCTTCACTATCAGAAAAGTTTTCATGGTTGTATTTTCCTAGGTATTCAATGCTGGAAGTTACTTTGGGAGAAAATAGTTGAACAGCCCCTTTCACGTTCATTTTCTCGATATTTGTCGGCATTACGTGCTTACGAGTAAGGAAAGGTAGGTACTGGTTTTAGATATAATTTTTTTTGTAAATTATAAAGCTCTTTTATGTAATTGGCAGTAATAATTCCCGTTTCAGAAGCCATATGATTATTGGGAAATGAATTTCCTGCATTTTTTATAATGTGACAATAATCAAAACTGAAAAACAATGGCGTATGAGGTATTATTGGGTGTTCTACCTCACTAACCAAATATCCATTACCAAAACTCTTGAACAATGCTACATTAGATTTATGGTTGTCTGTAACGATTCGTAGAATCCTAAACCCACACTCGTGGATCTGCTGAATAATCTTCATTGTCAATTCATAAAATTTTTCAGTATTTAACTGTCTATGAAAAAAGTATCCAGCTGGGATAATAAGTTTTGTCGATAGCCCATGCATGACGAAGCACATCAATTGATTCGCCAAAACGGGTCTATCGCCAATTGGGCGATCAGTTGTTGTGTCCAACCCAAAGAATCTATCTTCTTTTTTAGCATAGGACAGTTTTTCCCTGATTTTCATATCATCTATGACTAACGAACAAACTCTTTCAATATCTGTCAACTGTTGAGCTTCTGTCATTAAGCGCGTTCTTATTAAATTTGTTAACCCTATCTCCTCATTTGAACATCCCACATATCTGTCCAATGTGGATCGAGACGGAAGTCTCAGGAAACTTTTGGCAAAATAGTAACCCTTCGGAGATTTCGATTTCCACAACATGCAGTTTCGGATTGTAATTTCTGACCATAGGGGTCTTTTTTTACAAAAATTACTGATTTGGTACATCACAAAAATAGCCGTGAGGTTTCCATTCCTACATTCCTCTTCTAAATTTTTTAATTTATTGTTTTCCTCTCTGAATTTGTCATTTTGGCTTTGAAGATTTTTCAGAACTCCATTGTTTTTCAATAAAGTTTTTTTCAAGTATTGTTCACTAGCCTTCAGTTTTTTTATTGTCTGCTTCAGCAGTACAATTTCATCATGATCATCAACATTTGGGGATTCGGGAACTGGGGAATTTTCATGATGGTTAACATTCAGGTAATCGTTCGAGGCAAGGTTCATTGGAAGCTTCGACATCGAGAGCAGGGGTAGGAATCTACACGAAAAAATAAGATCGTAAATAAGAATTACCTTATATAATCGAGTTCATAGTTTAATCATATATAGTTTGGATGAGACTTGTACGAAATACGATTAGAAAGTTGAGCATGCACATGTGAAATTAAAATAAACACAATAAAGCTTAATAATGTTCACAAAACCTAACCAGACATGACAATTCATTACAAAATGCACTATAAGCTAAAAAAGACAATGCATTACAAAATGCACTATAAGCTAAAAAATAGGCTAGTTATCAGTAAAACAATTATGGTATTGTGAATAGTATAATCAATATAAGCAATTTTTGATTTTATTATTGTTAAAATAATTTTTTATCAACTTATGGAATGAAGAAGACTTTCCAAATAAAACCATCTACATAGGCAATGATGTTGAATCTTCATGTTGATCTTTTAATTCTCAAAATGACGGCGGGACGATTTTATTCTCGGGGAGTGGGGGAGGGTTGTAGGCCTATGAACGGTAGTCAAGGACAAAAATCCCACAATGGCAGTTGAGGGACTGATATTTGCCTCCCTTAAGGCCAAATATTCTGGGCCCCCTCTCCCGCCGCCAATGCAAATAAGAAATCCCTACAAAATGTTGCAATAACATTGAAATTAATTTTGTATTCTTTTGAGAATTGGTGAATTAAAATTTCACAAAAATAATCATACATTGAATCGCACTATATATACAATACAGGATATCCTAATGAAAAATAGCCACAGGAACTATTCTGCACAATGGAAGAATAAATTTTCGATTTTTGCAGATAGATCCCTCTGTATTTTATTACATATCATGATGTTACATTCCCAGCACCATCAACTATGAATATAGAAGATCTAAATAGTCAGTGTGCCTATTGGTAACTTTATAACTTATTCAATGTAGGCTGGACTTCATGTTTCATGCCACTACACGGTATCCAAGCAATGTATGTATTATTATAATTGTACAAATTTTAAGGGTGACTTTCTGCATCATAACTGTATAACCAAAATATTAAATTCCTTTCATAACTGCACTACATATTGTGAAATTCATTGAAGGAACAATTAATCAAGTTTGAAAACAGTAGGTATACATTTTTTATTATCCTGAACTTTTCTTCAATGTCAAGTGATCATGCACTGTTTGAGCCATTTCATCGATAATAGATAGATAATTAAGATTTCTGATGTTTTTTGGTGAAAAAATTTTTGGACATTCCACTGTTAGTGTGAAACAAAAAAACGTTATAATTACCACCAGGAAGATATTGTTTGATTCCTCCAAAACCTCTTTGAATTTGCTCCTTTCTTGTACCTGTACCTGAGAAAGAAAAATCAAAAGATTCAGGGGAAAAATACTTTAATGTTATCAAAACAAAATAGTATTCAAGAAGAAATTTGTATGAATATGTACCCCATGTGGGTATATAATCTGTGGTACCTTCCTATGATATGCATACATACTCCTACCAATAGTAATTGTTTTGAATAGATGGATAGATCGAAAGGCCATTGTTATTTTTCATATAACTTTCTGAATTACTCTATTATATCTATAGAACATATTATTCAACTATAGAAGTGAGTACAGAATTCAGTAAAAAGAATTAATGCATGGTCAAGAAATTG
>OU896717.1:11130811-11179687 GCA_918026855.4 Phaedon cochleariae
TTATCAGAAATTTTGTTATTGATGGCAATGATACTATGAACATAATAGGACAAGCATATTTTAAGATGGAAAATTTGTATACATCACCCTGTAACTCATCAGAATTAGGAATTTTTATTTGTAGTGATCTAGGCACATTACAGGCATGGCCGCTTAGTGCAGTCAGTGATAAATGTATGAAACTTGCAGTAAATGATGATGAATGTGTGATTTTTCCACTTCTGCATTCAGAATAGTGATAGATGATGGAATTAGGAACCTAATATTTATGTAAATAGTATAATTGTTTGAAATTGAATCACTTCATCACTCATTTGCCAAGTATTTTATTTGTTCAAGTAAGAATATGAGATTTTTTTATTAGATATTGCCAAAGATTGAATAAGATTTGTTTGTAAAATTAAAAATCAGCTAAAAAATGTACATTCCTTCTAAGAAAAATGTATTCAGTGCCAACCCTGAATTTGTACCCTATGTTCTACTTATATTATTTCATATTCCAAATATTGTTCTTGATTATTAATTTAAAGATTAATTAAAAGAAGAAAATTCTGTAGAGGCTATACCAACAACTTGGCTGATGGGCAATGATCATTGCTATTGGCCACCTTACACACATGAAAAAATACAGCAAGCAATCAAAAAACACGACCAACCAAACACTTGTTGGCCTCTGCATAAAATTGAAATTTTCAAGAGCGGAACTTATGGTGAGTATTGATATTTTCTGCAGTTGTAATGTGTAGGTACTGAAAACATTTATTCCTTGAGAAAATATTTTATGAAGATAATAATTTCCTTGAAAGACTGACAATTACTGATAATATAAGATACATTCCTTGATATTGAATGGTTTTCATATGATTTGATTTTATGCTAGTTTCCTATAGCAGATGGAGGTTTATGAATGTTCATGAAATGTTTAATGACAATATTTTAGCAAGATGCAAATTTTGATCAGTAATTGAAATAATTAGTTTTCTATTATTGAATAGGAAATGAATACATTCTGATGTTGACATTGGCATTTTCACTTTTCCAGACAACTACCTTCAAGCTCGGACCAGAGCCAAAAAGGCAGAAAATGAGAGTGATTTGAACTCTGATCCTGATATGAGTAAACGTAGAGTAAGGCGAAGAAAAGTAATATCCTCAGATGACAGTTCAAAATCATCTGCTGAGGAGCTGGACACAGTAAAATGGCATAAAAAATGCTCCCAGAAGAAATTAACTGCCCCACCTAAAATACCTACCATATCAAGTACAGGTTATTCAGTCCAATCAAGAAGTCAGCTTGATGATCCAGTTCCTGTAATTCCTGCAATACTTGATTCTGTTAGCAGTAAATCTATTAATGGTTGGTATTCTTTCATGACTCAATGATAATAATTGTATTCAAAAGTATGTTCAGTTTCGACAATTCATTCTTGTTATATGTTTCAGATGAATTATTCTGTTGTTGCTGTCGGGTGCACAGAAGTGGTGAGTTGATTATACAGTGAGGATGTAAAAAGTCCTCCTCACTCTTCGACTTTGGAACAGAACAAGCAATCGAGGTCGGGTAGAATTCAGGTGCTACTTACTGGCATAAAAATGTTTGTGGTCTTGTGGCCTAGTGTCAAGAGCAGAGCACCATCAACTCTTTTTTAAATGTAAAGAGGTGTGATGTGACACCTGGTTTTGAAGGCCTTTCGATTCTCTATCCGCTTTGTTTGTATAATTCAGCTAAGCCGGTTTCAAATTGACAAGCGTTTAAAATTTGCTTCAAATATTTTACAAATAAATTGAAAACCTAAATAGCTTTTAATTGCAACAGAATTTCAGGTAGGTATTCACTATTATAACAAGTTGACATTGATATTTAAAATTTATTTGTAAAATATTTGAAACAAATTTCTAACTCATTTTGAAACGGCTCGGCCGCGCGATATGTAAAAACTAAGCGGGGTTGGATAGAGAAGGCTTTCAAAACCAGCTGCCACGTGACCACTCTTTTCATTGAACCTGTACCTGAACCTGTACCTGAACTCGACCTCAATATCTTGTTCTGTTCCAAAGTTAAGGAAGGGGAGGACTTTTTATGTCCTCACTGTATACTATAATGTAATGATATTATTTTGTAATTCATGCTTGTTTGATTTTTTCAGGGGATAGTTTGAGAAACATTGTAAAGCAACAAGTACTCATGAGAAACATATTGACTCAAATTCTTGAAGATATCCAAAATTTAAGAATATTTCAACCAACATATATCAGGGAAGGAACCCATCCGTCAATATTTGCAACGTTCAGTTTCTTCCCTATCAGTTCAGATGAACACCTCATCCTTGTGGAGGAGTATTTAGAAAATGAAATTAACTTTAGAGCAACTGTGAGTATAGATAGAAACAACCTTTTTTGAAATTGATTGTCTGGTTTTCAGGTTGATGAATTTTCTAAGTTAGGTGGAAATAATAATCTATATGATTTTATTAAAAGGTGTCTCAATGTAGCAATATCAAATTCCTTCGCCTCACAATTCAGTTGGCACGGAGCTAAAAAGAAAAGAATATTTGGAAATCTGAAATTGGCAAAAATACTCTTAGGTAAGAATTGGTCTCAAAATGTTTCTTTACTTTCTATGAATTTGTACCTCAGTGATAATTATAACATTATCGGATCTCTATCGCATATCATCAGCTCTTTGACTCATTTCTTTTGACTATGGTGACAAGAGCAAAATTAGTTTCAAAGTAATTAATATAATTCAGTGAAAATTTCATATGAGAGACACTACAACTTTTTCAGTTGTATTTCAGATAAGCTTCAAGTTAATTTCAGAAATCATCAATTGTATTTTGGAATAGTCAGTTTAATATCAGAAACGGTCAAATGTATTTCAGGTTAATTAATTCAATTTCAGAAAGCATCAAATGTATTTCAGATTAGTCAATTGAATTTCAGAACATATCAGATGAATTTCAGAAATTACGCTTTCTGAAATACAACTGGAAAGTGTGTAGTTGAGATCCCTTAAAATAGTGTCCTTGAACCATATTTAGTTTTCTTTATTTATCAGGGGTGGACTAAGTTTCATCATTAATGCTGGAATTTTCGATACTTTGTATGATACAGGCCTGAAAAAAATAAATTTGCGTAGCTTGAACCTTGAACTGAAAAAACTGTAATCTTGTTTATTGTCCATAGAGCTGTTTTGGAGGAATTAAATAATTAACACATTCATGTTCTATTTTTATCAAAAACGTCCATCCTGATAAACTAAGAGAGCTAAATATGGTACAAGGACAATATTTTAAGGAGTCTCCACATCAAATTTTCATTCGATCATATTAATCACTTCAAAAGTGATCTAAGAAAAAACAAATTTCCATTGGCGTTATTTAAGGGCTCATATTTCTGTCAGGAGAACTTGTCGTCTTATATTTTCAGGTTCTATCTTAATCCGAGAGATTTTCTATAAAATTCCGGAACCTGTATATGGCCATTTTTTCCAGCTCTCAATAATATTTTTGCAATTCATGGATATCATTCTTACCTGAAAATGTGTGTCATATTTTTATGAAAATGACTTGTTTTAGGTGCATCTGAACAATCCAAACTATCAGAAAACCAAAAAGCAACCGAAGAAGCAGTTAAAAAATGGTTAAGGAGAGCCAAAGAACGAAGTGATATCTTTTGTTTTCGTTTTCAAAAATCATTGTTTTATTATGAAGAATTCTCTTATTTTATTAATAAACTACTACTCTTTGAAAATTCAATTAAATGTTTCCAAAATAAAATTTTGACACCAATATTTGTTTATTATTTTGTATTTAAAATCTGCCAGTTGAATATTGCGAAAAACCATTTTTTAATATTTTTTCAAGAGAAATGAAAATATATCTATTAAAACATTCTATATTGCTCTTCCAATTTATGTACATTGGATTTCCAGTTCATGTTCATTTCAGATCCAATTCACGTCCATTACAGATCCATTCAATGTCCACACATATTCAATATATGTCCATCATAGGTCCATTTATTGCCTTTTTTGATCCAATATATGTCCATTACTTGGATCAAAGTGGACATCAATTGGATGTCCAATCCTGTGACAAATGGATATCCATTGGATGTCCAATGGATGTACCTCTGGACATAGTCGGACGTCCAATGGATATTCGTAATGTCCATCGTGGATATCCATCGGACATCCAATGTATGTACGTGTGTTATCTGGGCTAGTTAGTGATCATGCATCCCTCGAATGGTTTTTTGAAATAAAAAATTCCACAGGCAGACTTGCTCGCTAGAGTGTTCGGCTCAGCCAGTTTGATTTTGACGTTGCTTATATCAAAGAAGCATTGAATGTGATTCCTGACATTTTATCTCGTAGTGCAGTTGATTCACCATTGGAAGACTCTGAGAATTGGAGTGTTTAGGAAGAAATTTGTGTGATGAATGACAATTACATTTCCTTGGATATCGATTTAACTAAATTAGATTCATTTTATGAGAATTTTCGCACAAAAATTCTACATAAACCTGATGAGTTTCCACAATGGTCTGTGAAAGTAGGTTATGTGTACAAGTTAATTCCGTCAATAGTGGATATGGACTCTAACGTTTCTGAGTGGAAGTTGTTGGTTCCAAAGAAAGAAAACACATAATATCGTCATGTCATGATCCTTGTACTGCTTCACATGCAGGTTATCACAGAACATATACTAGAGCAGCTCTTACCTACTATTGGCCAAAGATGAGGAGAGACATAACTCAATACGTGAAATCATGCAAGATGTGCGCTTCACAAAAAGCACCTAATCACTCAAAATTTGGACAGAGCGTACTGTACGTTTTCCATTGCAAGTGATAGCTGTAGATTTAATGGGACCTCTTTCCAGAAGCTCAAGTGGTTTTCAATACATTTTGGTAGTATCTGACTGGTTTACTAAATAACCTTCGATTTGTTCGTTAAGAAATTCTACTTCTAGCAATATAATGAAATTTTCAGAAAATGATGTTTTCCTAGTTCATGGAGTGTCTCAGCTAATAGTATGCGATAATGGCAGACAACTCATTAGTGAATCCATAAAAAAACTTGTTCAATACTACGAGTCTTCGATATACTCCAAATAACCATCCTCAGGCTAACTATGTAGAACGAGCAAACCGTATCATCTGTACAGCAGTCCGGAGTTATGTGAATGGAAATCACAAGTCATGGGATAAAGAGTTGCCTAGAATAGCATATTTGAATATCGGACGTGAGGTTCCCTGTTCCGGATAATATTATGGAAAAGGAGATGTACAATTAGATACGACCAGTAGAGAACGATGGGCTCAGAACTTGGGTACATTATCTGAAATTCTCGAGGATGTACAAAATAAATTGAATTTGTCATATAAATATCGTCCGTGTGATTGATGTGTGTGGGAGTATAGGGGAATATACACAAAAAAAGGGTGATCTTCCGGTGAGATGTGGCAAGGACAGCCCCTTCGATCTTGATAGGCACCATTTTATCTGCAGCGGTTTACCAGCTTGTTCACAAAAGAAAGCCATCAGATCTGTTTCTTGAATGATTTCGAATTTGTCTAACATTCGATTTTCCATTACTTAGTGTTGAGATTAATTGAGAAAATATCTCAAATTTGGGATATCCATTATCACTGGGATGGGATTCCTGTTGCCTCTATAGAGGGATTCTTCGTGGCTGAAATCCACGTGGCCGACAAGACCTGTACCACCACTCCTAGAACCCACACAACATCCAAGGTACTATATGTTCTTTAAATCATCAGCTGTTATTTTCTTTTTATTCCTTGTGTTGGTAAAATAACGCACGATTGTCGTCATAAAAACTCTAAAGACTTTTCCTATATTATAATTGTATGATCTTCTTGGATGAATAAAGGTATTCTTTTCTTTTCTATTCTATTCATTCCATGTAGGGTTCCTTTTATCGGGCTGAAGCCTTCTCTCCCGATTGTTGTCGCACTCGAGATTTGGCCCCCTCCAGCTCCCTGGGACTGCTGTACTGGAGTAGTCTGCGCCGGTGCTGTTGCTCTGCTTCCTCCCGCTTTAGGAGCCTTGTTCGTGGCTGAAAGGCGACATACAGGAGACACCACCTGACGCTGCCCTGACATCACCTGATTCCCCCCTGTACATCAGAACCAGATGATACACATCCATATGTTGCACTACTCATAACTTGGTGAGTTCGTTCCATGTATCAGGGATAATATTTCATTTGGGATAAACTACCACCAACCATAATTCATCATTTCAAAGTTTCATTTAACATAATAATTGCACCATGTCTTTGATTTAATATACACTCAGTATAGCTATAGAATATACCCCTGTGAACCAAAAGTGCACCGCGGTACAATAGGCCTTATTATTTCTTTGATACTGATTAACTGAGTTATTTCATTGTTTAATGAGTTATATATTATCATACTGTCTCAGAGAGTTGATTTTGAGCAGTTATTGTATTATTTCACACTGATCTGAAGAGTTGATTTCAGTCATTCAATTTATATTTCTTGTTGTTTCAATAATTGTACACTGCTTAGGTAATATTGATATTGATAATCATTTACTTTGAAGTCTTGAGCCATCTAGTAACATTTGAAGCACATTACTTGTCATCGCAGAATTTATTTGTGATTAAAAGCATATTCATCCCTATCAAACTAAGTATTTTACTAAGCCTAACGTACCCACCCATTTGTCCCGCTGAACTACCAGTGTCTAGTTTCTACGTTAGCAATCTGGGCACTTAGAACACTTTTTTTGTTGTCAATACAATCAAAATTTAAAACACCTAGTAAATCTCAGGTTTTCCATCAACCAAACTCAGGGGTAAAACAAATTCCATTCCATTTTTTAACTACTCACCCCCTGAGATTTAAAGGCATAACAGGCTTGAGGGCTGAATATTTTCTGAAGCAAGTTCGAGAAGCACGGTATTTAGATTCTTCACCGAGTGACGAAGAAATGATAGATATTTTGTCTGAACATTTTGAACCAGATATTTGCAGAGGAAATAAGTTCGGGAATCCGTTTTATTGAGGAGGTCGAAAGATATTTGAAAAGGATCGATGAAACTTGCGAGGGGGGCTTAAATGTGCTGAATAGGAATTTTGTATTGTTTATAGAACATCGAATGTTCGCGAGCCACATAATAGAAACAGATTAGATGATGAACATCGTTTGGATAATAGAGAAGGGGAAAGAAATGAAAATGTCGATCAAAGAATAGTTCGTGGTGAACGTAATGTTAGGGAAATGTCGACACTTTTTAATGACAGTTGTAAAGATTTACTTGCAGAAAATGAGTTGATAAAATTGGCTGGTAATATTGCACCAGTTGTAAATGCAAAAGTTGAATCATTCAAGGTTGAACTTCCAGTTGATAGTGGTTGTACGGTGAGTTGTATAAGTCAAGAATTTTTATTAACAATTTTGTCGGTTGAATCCGATTTACCAATTTTACCTGTTTGTGGGGTCATTGTGTATCGTGCTCTGAAAAATAATTGATTAAACAACAGGTGTATTTACAGGTATAGATTGATGAAACAATTCTTGAATATACTTTCATTGCGAGAAATAATTCTGGGTTGTGATTTGATGACTATTTCAGCTGTGGTCATGAATTTCGAAAAATGTGAGTTGTATGGTAAGGTGAACCAAAAAAAATTTACTTTCAAGTTTTTTGAAGAAGGTGATGAGAGGGAAGGATTTGGAGTTTGTGGGATGCATGTAGAATCTGAGGATAGGAATATTATGACAAAACCATTGAAGACATTTTATCCTGAGAAGGAGGTTCGTGAGATAGCTAATGGTTCGGAAACTTTTGAAGATGAAGACAAAAATAAATTATTTATGTTGATGATGGCATATAGAGATATTTTTTCCAATCAACCAGGATTGATGAAGGGGTATGTTTATAAAATCTTCTCAAGGGATTATAGTCCTTTTCATCAGAAGTTGAACGTCAGGTGCAGGAGATGGAAAAGTAGGGGGTGATTGCTAAAAGTCAAACAGAATTCGTGAGTCCTTTGTGGCTGTGAAGAAGATGGATGCTTCTATAAGAGTATGTTTAGATGCCAGGTTCTTGAATCATAAAATAAAAAAGGATCATGAAGTTCAGCATATGGATTAGGTCCATATCTTCATCAGATAGATGAGGTATCTGGTAATATTGGGGTTATCGCATACTATAGTCGAACGTTGAAGGGTGCCGAAATTAATTATTCGGTAATAGAAAAAGAAGCTTCAGCTATTGTTGTTGCTATCAAACAATGGCGTACATTTGTTTAGGGGTCGCGGTTAAACTATTGTTACTGACCATAAGGCATTGTCCTTCATTGAATCGTGTAAATTATTGAGTTTTTTTTTTATCGATTGGAGCGCACGAAAGGGAATCCCTTTGATATTCAGTATTGCAAAGGATCAGAAAATGTAGGTGCGGATACGTTATCCCGATTTCCGGTTATTCAGAGTAGTGAAGATCACAATGAAGTACCCGACTATGAAGAAATTCATGTAAGTGCCATGAAAGTGAGTAATTCAGCCAGAAAACTGAAAAAGGATCTCTAAAATATTGAGAGGGATCAGATGAATGATTCATTTTGTAATGGAATGAGAGTTGAATTTTTGAAGGGTGAGGATGCTGTAAGGAGAGTGCGAGAATGATATATATTCCATGAGAAATCTTGTGCTTCGTCGACGTTCTAATGAAAATCCTGGTTGGAAATTGTGTGACTATGAAGAAATTATTATGTCTTCGATCTTTGAAGAACACAATGAAAATGGTCATTTTGGTGCTGAGAGTGTTACAAATACTTATCAATATTTCATTTTTGGCCAGATAGATACGAAAAATTATTCGACGAGTTAAAGTTATTTGTGATTTGTGCCAGGAGGCTAAGCAAAGTCTTACTTGTTATGGTAAAATGCAAAATATATTACCTTAGCAACCAAATGGAGCTACTCAGCTTCTGCTAGTGTTAGATGCTTTCAGTAAGCATGTGTTTGTATCCGCTACGAAGAGGTACTACAATGAGTATTTTGAAATATGTCGTTGCTGAATATTTTCAGGAAGTTCGAAAACCAAGAGTTACCTTGAGTGACAATGCTTCTTGTTTTGTGAGTAAACGTTGTGTATTTTTCCCAGGAGAATATTACGGAACGTATCAACAAGGAGAAAAGTCGATTGTTACGTACCTGTTGTTATCAAAAACATACCAAGTGGGTTAATGTCCTTGGGGACGTCGAAAAATGATTGATTCAAACTATTCACCCCTAACGAGGTGCATCTTGGTGAGTCACGTGAAAATGAATTCAGTAAACAGATAGACTATCTGTTGAATAACGAAGTTCGTGATTTTATTTTTCTTGCGAGAGAAAAATTGATGAGTAAGGCTGAAAAGCGTAGGAATCGTCATTAAAAAATTTAACATAATCTTCATGAATGTGTTGAGGGCGATAAAGTTCTGATGAAAACTCATTTACAATCATCGGCAGACAAATAGAAAATCAAGAAATTCTTCTTGCTTCATAAAGGTCCTTGTACTATTACTCGGGTTGTGAATCCGAATCCCTATTGTATTGTAGAAGATGCTACTGGATTGTCGTTAGGCATCCATAATGTGGGAAATTTGAAACCTTATGAATGTCAAGCCCCTCTTGTGGATGACCAAGTTGGGAATGATAATTGAATCAATGCTAGGTAAGCTTTGATTAAATTGGGGGGTGATGTACCACGCCATTAACTTCGTTATATTTTAATTATGTTTTATTATAATCTCATTCAATTTCTAATATTGTCTACGCCTATGCTTATATCATGTATCTTGTGTATCAAATCTCTTGTTGCTATGGAAAGTTGTGTGATGAATGCGCGAGACGCGAGTGTGAATTGCGGGAAGGGGAACGATCGGTACAAGGCCAGAGCGAAACAAGAGGCATTTTTTGGTTTCGGAGAGAGTGAGCTGAGCAAGTGAAAGCTCAAAAACGCTCAACGCGGCTGTCAGTGCTGATATTATTTCGAGACCTCGAAATATTTGAAGTCGCCGTTTGTCATACGTTCATTGGGTTGTGATAGTCGAACCCGATAATCAGTCGGTGATTGAGACATCGTAGGTACTTGCCCAGTAGATTTGTTTTGAACTACAAAATTGGTTAAGTACCTACGAATCACAGCGATACGAAGCATTCCACTATATTACGAGCCAGGAAGCCGAAGCGACTGAAGGTAGGATCCATCTTTTAGTAGCTTGAGAATCAGTCTTTGGGCTGTAAATTTTATTGTCGTTTGGAGGACGTTCGGACAAAAACGCAGATGAGACTAATTTGGAGTTGATACGGACTAATGGGTATAGACTATATTCGTGTTTGATGTTTTCCTATTTGTTAGATAGGGATTTTTCTTGTTTACTGTTTGTGAAATTAGTCGTAGTTAATAGATTCGTTTGCCTAGAATATTCTCAGATTTTTCTTTCCATGCCCTAGAAGTGGTTCGGATTCCACTATGAGCTGTAGGTCCCGCTCTCCCCAATCCCGCAGAAGTTTAGACTTCTGGGGAGTTTGTTTCCAACTTTGAACTATACAGATATACAAATTTCACAATACCATCTCCAAGTTCTGAAACTCTGAAGAATTCAACCACCCTGTTGGCAGTCTCAAGGCTTGTTTCATAGTTTTGAACAGGATCACAGTACTGTGAATTATTTGTGGCTGTGACGGGCACACTGCCTTTATTGCACGTTTGGAGTAGCTGAGTGGTTAATGAAGTCATGGGTCGGATATTTGACTTCCTGTTTATAGGCTTATTACAAGCTGGAATACATATCTCAAAATATTATATTTATTGTTATCATGTCCAGACTAATGATGCCATAATAAGGTCTATATACCTCAGGTAGTGCTTAGACTGAGATGTTTATAACTATGGTGTTTTCACTTTTCAATTGTTTTTCGTCAGAATGTGTCGATGGATTTTATTGGCCATAGTTCAGAAATCACCTGTAAAGGGCGTCGCGGGTATCAATTATCTGCAGTTCTGTGAGCCTGTTGTCAAGGCCGTTGATTGTCAAATTTATTGATTCGAATTTCGAATTCAAAATTCCTGTAGATTCATTCCGATTCCTAGTTATCCTAGTTATTTTATCGTGTTCTACAGTCTGCAGTTTTTCTTTTGAGTGTTTCCAGTGTTTTAGTCCATAGTGTTTCTATCAGTGTTAATCCCTATTATTTTCGAGTTTTGTTGTTTCTATTCATTTTACTTGGTTCTTTGGGATTTTCTCTCCTCGTTTCTATAAAATAAAAGTATTCGTATTATTTCAATATATTTGTAGAGGGACAAATCAGATGATTTGCCCCAAAATGTCACTGCGTTTAACAAATTTTTCTATCAGGGAGTCTAAAAGAAAAATCCAGTAGCTTGTCAGTGACAATTTGTTTGAAAAAATTTTTGAAGGAAAGAAATATAGATATATTAAAAAAATATCGAATTTTTACTTATCTTTGGACGTTTCGGGACCGATTCTGCTCCCGTTCTCAACATGTAAATGCAAATTATTTTTCTTTGAAAGTTGTCCAGCACAAAGAACCAAGTAAAATGAATGTACCACCTCCTCGATTAACCTACAGACAGTATTGTTGTTTCTAGTTCTATTGTTGTTTTTCGCGTTGTCGTTATTCATAGTTCAGTGTTGTATTTAGTTTTTGTTGTGTTTCAATTCGTTCAGAACATCATGTACTATTGCATAGTTTGTGGACAATCTCAAACAAGTACAGGCCATTCCCTGCATGTGTACAGGGTACCCAAGGTGAATATTTGCATGTTCATCGAATTTAGTTCTAGTATCTAGTTCATTCAGTCATCTCCGAGGTCATCTCTATACTTTATTCTTCCATAGGAGGATAATGTTCGACAAAAGTGGGCTGATGCAATAGGCAAACACTTACCACCTAGTGGTTATGCTCCAGGCATTTCCCCCTGAAATGTCAAGGCATTAAAAAGGTGAAAAAAACGGCGTTGTCCTCCAAACTATAATATTTTTTATCCTATTTTTATTATATACTCAAGTGGTAGGCTGTCAAAAAAAGGGACACCAGAGTATTTCCTTTTATCAATCAATTAATAAATACAATGTTTTTAATTGGAGAAAATCAGAGCAAAAGACACCATTTCATATTCAAATATCCATTTTTATGTTGAAAACGTGAACAGATTCATTCCCGAAACGTCCAAAGCTAATTAAAAATTTGATATTGTTTCTATATACCTTTATTAATAATAATAGGCTTCCTGATGAATTCAAAGCAAAGAGATATAATTTTAATTCTACATTTTTTATGTCCAATATGGTCTCTGTACAGTTTATTTGCATTGTATAAGTACTGGAAGAATTCAAATTTCAAAGAAGTTATATTTTTTTATCTTTACATAAATTATTCATATTTTTTATATATATTAGATAAATTAATCCTTAATATTTTCACACTAGTTCGTTTTATTATGATCCCAAGACCAGCATTAGCTGATTCGGGATGTGTCTATATTATATTATTATATCCAATTGTGAATAAATGTAACTATTTCAAAAAATTTCTCATCTCCAAACTTGTTTCAATACAAATTGTCACTAACAAGCTAGTGAATTTTTCTTTTAGGCTCTCTGATAGGAAAAGTCTTTAAAGGCAGTCAGTGACATTTTGGGATAAATCATCTGATTTGTCCTTACTACAGGTATATTGAAATAATATTCATATTT
The DNA here is from genome assembly GCA_918026855.4 of Phaedon cochleariae. Lineage (NCBI taxonomy): Eukaryota > Metazoa > Arthropoda > Insecta > Coleoptera > Chrysomelidae > Phaedon > Phaedon cochleariae. The sequence continues at coordinate 11,143,586 of OU896717.1, forward strand.
TTATTTCATAGAAACAAGGAGAAAACCCCAAAAAATCTGGAATAATGAATGTACAGCACCTCCTTGATTAACCTACAGATAGTATTTGAAAAAATATATTTATTTCAATAATAATAATAAGATACAATAACACTATAGCACACACATACATATTTCAGTGGAATATATTGGGAATCTAGTTGATATTTTGATAAATAAATATAATATACTTACATATTACAAAAATGTGGAGAAAATGCAATAATTACATTTGCTACCCTAGGTTGCTTTAATAAAATGAGAAATGATACCACATACAGACTACTGAGACCATAATAAGATTATTGGACTCAACTTTCACATCTATATACTAAAATGTATTGGTTATCCCCCACAGGGCGTTGAAATACATATGTGATACATAATTCTACACAGTATTTCAAATTCCCAAAATATCCTAAATATCAGGTATCATCTATATGATTCTCTTCGAAAAGGAAATTGGTACTTACCTGAAATTATTAAATAATTTTTAAGGGTACCGAAGCATGAAAATCAAAGCAATTTGATATAGAGGTAAAATAAGTTCAATTATCTTATTTTGATCTCAGTAGTCTATCAATAAATCAACCAAATAAATGATGATAAATTGACATTGAAATTAACTTCCTTTCATTTGTAGCCTCTGTGATGATGTATGTATGGATGAAAGTCCTACTATTCCCATTGAAGAACCTTCCACCTCCCAATCTTGTATCCTACCTGAAATCATGGAAATTACCCATATTGATGATATCCCATCTCCTCAACATGAACTTATACCAGAAAAGAACTCATTGTATTTTTCATCAATTTTGGTTGTAAATTATATACTTTATTCAATAAAAACATTTTTTTTTTAAGAAGGAATGTCTCCTCAAATAGAAGACATAAAAAATCTAATGTTTTGGGAATACTTGTCACAACTTTATCATATTCATGTGTTTGATATATGTATACTTATTTCAAAATCACCTTGTATATTATATGATTTCTTCTAGGAACTCTTTATTTTCAATGTGCAATTTGTAAACATTTATTTCCAGCTATTTCCTGATATTTCCTTTTCTTTATTCACACATGTATACATATTGCCATCTCATATATCATAGGAAAATTACAATTACATGATGAAAATACTTTTGATTCTGTGTATTACATGGTTGGCTGAACATTTCCATTTCAATGAATTGCAAGTTTTGCTATTTTGTAGTGTATGATTTCAAATCTCTATTAATATTCAATATCAATCAATCAATCAACTTCATTCTTCCCAAGAAACGACGTTTTTTTAGAGCAGGGAACATGGTGAATATATAGATATATAACCAACGTAGGTGATCCATAACTTACAGTGGAGGTGATATAAATCAGGAGGGGTGAAAGAACTTACAGTCACAACTCCACCACATAAAAATTAATAATACAATATAGATAAATTTGACAAAATAAATAAAACAGTAAAATAAGACTAATACTCAAGAAGAAATCATTTGCTGTTTTTTTCAAGTTCAACAGAAAATGATTCTGAATTGACTCTGTTAGGTACCCAATAGAAAGAAAACTATAGTAATTGAACAAGAAAACCATTAAAATGACACACTGAGAGAAACTGGATATTAAAAATATCTACCAGCTCTGATTGTAATAACCATTATAAGGAAATCTCCTATTCCTGATCATTTTATTATTACAACAGTATTCTCTCCATTCTGTAATTATAAAAATCGATTTCTTGAATCATTTGTAATACCCTTGAATGGACATTTGCTACTATCATAACGCAGGTGTGTTATGACACTATGAGAATTTTATAAATTCCAGTCTATTTAGATTTTTTATTGACATAGCTCGTTTTTCTGAATTATGCTCATTGGTGAATTCAGATAATGTTTGTCCCAATAATCATAGCTGTTTGGGTTTCTAGCATTGTACGTTAACGAATAACTCCAGCAATTCACATGTATGACGGTTAGTAGGCAATCATTCGACAATCGTAATTCGGCTCATTTCGCTCTAGTGTTTCATTAGTATTGGGGCTGACAAAGATACAGATCGCGTTCATTTCACTGCTGTTCTCGGTCATGGGTGCCCGTGTTCAATTATTGTTCAATGGTTTCGATCGTCCGAATCGATAGAGCCGTGTCTTGAAGGTGAATGTCTGTGATGTAGCAAAGTTTCGTTTTAGTGCTGGCTGTGAACCGATGTGTGGAATACACCGTGCATTGCATTATTACAATGAAAAAAGTATTCTCCATACCCACTTTTCACGGCCTTAAATTGGTTTATTTCAAGAACAAAATGATCGATGAGATTCTGAATCAGAATACCTGGGTTTCTGTGAGGGAAGTTTTATTGACAATGCTCATCATAACTCCGAAGGAAGGGTAAATATTCAACTTCTCATTTCTTAATAAATTCGTCAGTAATGCATATAGATGATATTTCTCCGAAAAAATCAATCACTTTTCACGGCCTAAAATTAGTTAATTTCAAAAGCAAAATGATCGATGAGATTCTGAATCAAAATATCTGGGTTTCTGTGAGGGAAGTTTTATTGAAAATTCTCATCATAACTCCGAAGGAAGGGTAAATATAAGTATTCAACTTCTCATTTCTTAATAAATTCGTCAGTTATGCATATAGATGATATTTCTCCGAAAAAATCAATTAGTAATGTAATGTCAAAAAACTTCCACAGATACCCAAATATTTCAATTCAGAAACTAAACGTATTTTTTTGTTTTTTTGAAAACAATAACTTTAGATCAAGAAAAGTGATAGTGTGGATAGGATATTTATTTTCATTGCAGTAATTCAAAAAGCACGGTTTCATATTGCATACCATCGAATAATGTTGATTGGATAACCCTATTACCACTGTTTGATGAATATACTAGAGGAGAAAAATATTGGGATAACTGTTGAAAATGAGCTATATTACAATAGCATGTCAAAATGTCAGGTTTCATGCAGATATCAGATAACTATAATAAAATGAGACGTATTACTGCGTTACCTCAAGATGGTTGTGCCAAGTTATGAAAACATGCTGTTTTATGTCGATAATTTAATAACCACTGTAGAGTGGAGAGTTACTGCAACATTTTATGGGAATAATTCCTATTCGACACTCTGTGTTATCATAGAAACTAGAACAAGTAGTAGTTATTCAGCAGCGGTGTTTTTATACAAGTTAGCAAATTGAATATAAGCTGTCATAACTAGTCACCTGAAAATGCACTTCATCCATGGTAGCAAATGAACACATCTGTCCCCTATTTATTGCAGATATCGTTATAACGGTTATCAGATTTCCAATTATGATAACTCAAGTTTTCTTCCAGTGTAGTGTAATGTCTCCATTATTTCATTGTTTCATAATTATGTATTTGACTTCTTGTGTTGAATGTTAAATTGCTAAATGACGTGCTTTACTTTTCACCTGGTGAATGTACAAACAAACCTGATAATTATATATCTTAGCTAGATTAAGAAATATTATAATTTTTATAAAGATCATCTGTATTGTATCTGAAAGGAAGTGAATAGATATTCTTGATGGCCTTATTTTGCAATATTTTAAGAGGTTTTATGATTCTTTCACATGTTGGATACCAAATTAAGGTTAGATATTGCAAATGACAATGTATTAATGTATAGTAAACAGATCTCAATAAATGTTTGGGAAGACAATAGCTGAGTCTTTTTAGTATGCCTATTGGTGCTCGTTTTTTTTTTATAAGATTGTCAATATGGCATTTCCACACTGAGAAAAACTGGTTAATTAAAACGCCTAGTTGGTATTTTTTTAGTACCGATAATTAAAAATATTTGGAATTTTATTAACAATGACAACGTATCCTTATTTCCTACAAATGACTTTTCTATTTTTCGCCAATTATTTGTCATCAATAAAAATACTATTTGTGACAGAAATATCACAGTGTTGTCTATTCAGTCAATTAAAATTTTATATTGGGGTTAAAAAACCTCATTCTGGAGTTATACTAACAACAGCTGACTATTTGCCACAACTGATGACACATTTATCGTAAAAGGTTTATTATTATTCATAGCAGAAACTGTTTAGCCATAACTAATAATTTTAGTTGTACTGCGTCGTTCGGGACCGCCTCGCGTCTCTTCCGGACCCAGCGGCAAAAATTGCATCTTGCATCTGTTTGTCTTTCTGTTTCATCATCATTCGAACTTGTATCTTAATAGTGGGTAGATCGCACGGTCGACAAAATAAATAAAATAATTATTGTCTAGTGTAGCCGGGAGCGTCGTGTTCTTCCTGGTTCACTCCTCTGTGTTTTCAAATCACTGTTTTGTGTTTTTTATTTATAATCGCTTCTCTTTTGCTGAGCTGTGGCCTGTGGCTCGTGGTGTGTTCCTGTTCCTGTTCCCGATTCCTTTGGAAATGGCATACAAATTGTTACTATTAGAATGGGGCCTTGAAATGTTTTTAGACTACTTTGAAGGTAAGTACCTAGTTATATATATATATATATTATATATTATATGAAAAAAATACTATATATACCTAGGTAGTATTATCACTGTCAAGATTCCGAGATACAGGTTATAGTCTGTCAAAACTTTCCAAAGAGCGGATTTTATAAATTTCTAGAAAAAATCAGTTTTGTTTGCCCTGATAAAATACTTCTTTGAATTTGATTAACTATTCCAGTATAGCCGAGATAGCATCCTAATTAGGTGAAGAAACTGTTACAGGTCTATTCTTCCAAAATTAAATCACTCAGTATACTCAATATGATTTTATAACATACTTCTCAAAGCATGAACAATTCATCTGTACGCCTTGAAGCAGTCCATTTCTTCTACGTACCATGAAGTGACGTCAACCGCACGAAATGGGTTCACCTGGATGTTCTATGAAATATGACTTCTAGAGTCTCAAATATAGATGATCTAAGGGCGGGCCTACGTCATCATATCTTTTATCTTCCTGCCACGATTCACGAAACGGGATTTTGGTCAATTAAAAGGAGCCATTTTGTTTTGGTGAATTTGAGATTCCGAACGAGGCGACACTCTTATTTGAGTGGATTTTAACAAGTGAGATTTGCTCATCGAATTTGTACAATTATTACTTTGTTGACGGTGGAACGTCTAGTAATAAACCACAGTTTGTGGGATTGAATTGAATCGATTGAAAGCTGAGAATCTCACTGCACTGAAGACCATAACCTCATTCTGACCAGTCTGACACTCACTTTTAGGCCCCCTCACATCCAAGGTAAGCTGTAGTCACTGGAAGTGTTGCTTCTGCATATACAAACTACCTGTGCTTTGACCCTCTGTTGATATGAAATACTCTTTTAGGCCTTGAGATTTTGGGGTTTCACCTCAAATCATTCTTCACTTTTGTACCTGCTTTGCTTTGCACTGTTACCTGCATGTCATTCCCTGTCAGCGCTTAGCCCACTCTCATCCCACTGATGGAATGTAACTACTACCACAATGATCGAGCTACTGAAACTTCAAGAGCATCAGGAACTTAACAGATAAGCCCTAGGATTAAGGATAATTTACCTATTTCCATGATAACTTTAAAATCATAACAATAATACCTCTGCATGACTTTGCTACACTATCTTGATACTTGTATATTTATTACCCTCTGAGATATCTCAAGTACTTATATTTTGGTTTAAGAGCCTGTAGGACTCTGTAAGCCCTTGGTATAGCTATACTGAAGGTAAGTCCCCATGCATTTCATTGGTTGCTGTGCTTTGCTTGGATATTGCTTGGGTATGCTTATATAATGCGTAAACATTGCTTAAATATTGCTCAGCCATTGTTTAGATCTTGCTTATGTAGATAGTTTTCCGCCAGGGAATAAATTTATACATTTGAAGCTTACATAATTAGGTACAGTTGAGTGACCAGTCTTTACCCATCTATTATTATTTCCTTGTGCAATTAGTCCTATTACATAAGTGACACGAATAATTTGTCAACTCTAGTGACCTTCTGTATAATTTGTTGACCGTGTCCAATGTCATTATAATCATTAATAAAGATTCTGTTGTTAGTTGGCTCGGTTCAGATCAGCTGTCAAAGTAGGTATGTTCGTTCCGTGGCTTAGAGTAGGTCTGTTCATTTTATAGGCGTGTTCGTTTGAATCGGTGCCTGCCAGTGTAGGTCAGTGCCGATTCTAGGTCTGTTCCTTTGATAGGTGCGTTCCTTTTAATCGGTGCCCGTCAGTGTAGATCAGTGCAGCTTTAAGGTACGTTCGTTTGATTGGAGCGTTTTCCACTGGTATCGACGAGTAGAGAGTTGAGTTATCAATCTGCGGCGGATTTGAATTATTATCTATGCTCGATAAGTTGAACTTTGGTGTAGTTTAAATAGATAGATTGATGTATTGTTAGGGAATGCTGGCGAAGATGTCATATTCTCCCGAATATATTTTGTATATCTGAATTTGGGTTTTTATTTTCTCGGACTCCTGGAATAGGTTCCCGTTTTCTTAAAAAGTCAAGAAATTTCTCTCGAGGGTAGAATAAAGCGGGTGGCGCTCATATTTAACATCACTTCTACTCACGACCCTTCTCCACTTGTAAGGGCTAGCGGCCTACCCTTGAGAAAGCTCTAATCCGGGAAAATAATAGATCCCTCGGATTGCCACCTGAATGATAGTTACAAAATGGCGCCCAAACGTTTCATTTATTATAATTAGTTGTGGTAATACTCATAATTGGATTCGTCGTTACACTGAGCCGGTTGTTAGGCATTTTCATAGGAGATACATTTCTTTGGTTGGAGGTGATTCCCAAACCGTGTCAGTCTAGATGAGGCTTATCAGTTAGGTTAATTAGTTAAGTTAGGTTAGTTTGTTGAGGGTGCCTGAGGTTGCAGCCTTGGTGGTGAAGGTGCTTTAGGCCTTCCTTTTGTAGGGAGAGATAGGGTTTGTAGTTGTCTACTACACATTAGGTATAGTTATATTCTTGACCTCTGTCCTGTGGTTGACTTCATATAATGGAAATCAATCGACTTTTAGGTGACGAGGTCACTTATGAACTTCAAATTCGTGGTTGTCCAATTACGGGTTCAGTTAATGAAAAGCGAGCTAGTCTGAGAGAAGTTTTGAGAATGGAGCGTACCGGATTAACGGCCCCTCCTTCGGTGGTTCAACTTGAGCCTGAATATGAACTGTCCTTATGTGAAGGAAAACTCGGTGATTTAGCTGATGATATTCAGAATTTCAATCTGGAAAACCGAGATAATGAATTCAAGCGTATCTTTTCGCGCTTGTTACATATTGATGCCCGATTAAACAGAATACAATGCGATGCTCCTCAAGCGTTGAGGCGAAATGCTCTACTCTCGTGGAGTCGACATCTTACTGCAGATGTTCATCTTAGGGTGGATGGGGTAGCATTGCCACATGTATCAACACAACCAGAGGTCTGTCATTCCCTGTCAGGAGAAACGGTCCCACTACAACCTTTTGTTATGCACAGTAGTTCGCAAAATAACTCTAATAACAATAATAATGGTGAGGATGCGGAAGGCCAGGAGGAGAATCATGAAAGGGCTTCAAGAGGTTCACATCCTCAGGAATTCGCGGCCCAATGGGAACCTGACCCACCAAGGAGCCAGTCGACAGGCCATAGTTGGATTCCGGAATTCTCACCACCCGAGAGATCCATACCAATTGGTTCTCAATTCAGAGGTAAGGTACCTACTCACGCTGAGGATAGGAACTCACGTCGGGTATCTGGCACCTCTGTGAAATTTCAAGAACCGTTAATTGATCATCCACCCGCTCCTGAATATTATTCTGGATATAGCAACCGCGCAAATTCTACAGCGGAAGTTACTGCAGACATGGCACACATGTACGTCTCTTCACCACATAGGAGTTTCTTTGTTCCTAGGGGACATTCATCTACCCAACCTGTGGAGCCTCAAAATACCTTCGATGTAAGTCGTTGGAACCTACAGTACGATGGAATGACAAGCGTGACGAGTTTCCTAGAGAGAATAGAGGAACTAAGAGTCTCTCGCGGTGTTACTAAACATCGGTTACTACAGTCAGCTCCAGAATTGTTCAAAAAAGACGCTTTGTTGTGGTATCGGATGAATGATTTTTCATCATGGGATGAGTTAGTGTCGAAACTGCGTGACGACTTCCTGCCACACGACTATGAGCAAGCATTGTGGGACGAAATTCGTCGTAGAACGCAAGGCGCTCAAGAGCGGGTCATCAATTATGTGTCGGTGATGGAGAACTTATTTAAGAAGCTCTCTCAAAGGCCCTCGGACGAGACAAGAATTGGGATAGTGCGCAGAAATTTATTACCACATATACAGACACAACTATCAGTTCATCAAGTTCGATCAATGTGGGAACTCATTCGATTGGCCCGAACAGTTGAAGAAACCGACTGGAGAGTGCAGAAATTCAGTCCTCCGCCAACTAATGTGAGGAATCTGTTAGAACCAGAGTTGGCATACCGCCGTCCAGGTCCTAGTGTTTCATCTGTGGATACAGATATTTGCAGTGATAGACGGCAAGTAGATGTTATTACTACCCAGGACCGGACAGAAAATTTGACGAAACCACAATGTTGGAACTGTCACAGCCCGGATCATAAGTTCAGACGATGCGAGAAACCCAGGAGGGTATTCTGTTACAAATGTGGGCGTGACAACGTGACTAGTTCGTCTTGTGTTTCGTGTTCAAAAAAATGGAAGAGATCGGGGCAGTAGGTCAGCTGTCCCCAAGTTCATCAAATGTTATCCCCGTTTTCAATAATAAGTTACTCTTGGACTATGTTCTAGCGCATGCTAGGGACGACGAACGGCCTTATCTCAATGTAAATATTTTAGGTTATAATTTTTTCGGGTTATTAGATAGCGGAGCCTCTAAAACTGTTTTAGGTGGCCCCGGTTATAAAATTTTACGTGATGTCTGTTCTCTGGTAACAAGAGAACGTAGGACATGCACCGTAGCGAATGGGGAGCGGTGCGAAATAATTGGTTACTTATCCCTACCGATACAACTTCGTGATCGTATACGGGTTATTGATGTTTTGGTCGTCCCAGAGCTACCACATAGTTTAATCCTAGGTGTGGATTTCTGGAGAAGCATGAATATTGTCCCTGACCTCAGAGCAGGAGATTGGAATTTTAGGTCCGATGAGCCAAACGATAGTATCCAAGTGTCGGGGATACTCGATACAGATTCCCTCTCGAGCGATCAGCGCCGTAGGTTATCGTTACTTATAGAGGAAGCTTTCGCTTCTGCGAAAGGAGAACTTGGTTGCACACACCTAGTAGAACACGAAATTCGAACCACATCACCCCCCATAAAACAAAGATACTATCCTATATCACCAGCACTTCAGAAAATCGTCAATGAGGAACTGAATGATATTGTAGTATGTAAGATAATATAGGGTGATATTATATTGTAGGAATACTCTGTATAATAGGTTAAGCGAGGACAACGCACCGTGTGGGTTGTTAACACTGTTGTTATCAAGACGCACGGTGTATTCATGATATTAGGTTGTTTAGGTTTAGGGTACGTTCCTATGATTTATATATATATACCTGGTACCACCAATAAAGAGAAGATTGATTCTAACTTGACTTTGAGTTGATTACTAGAATGTCTGTCACCATACATTCACAACCCAGTTATTAACCCTGGAATAGGAATGATCATTCATCCTATTACATGGCGATCCTGCCAGTCGTTGTACTGTTAAAATTTACACGATTGGTATACCTAAATACTGGATATGGGGAACCAGCAAGCAAAGGAAAACTTCGTGATTGGCCAAGCAGGAATCAACGGAGGTGCCATCAATAATACTGCAGCCGAAGGAAGTCAACAGAAATACACCATATTCGAGGTACTGGCCGTAGTAGTTGGTTGCTTAGTTCTGGTAGCAATCATCCTGTATATCCGAAGACGAGCGAAGAAAGCACTAGAGAGGAAGATTAGGAGAGAACTTTCCAGGAGCCAGGAGACTGTGTGAAGCCGAGAGAAATTGAACTTCAACCCATAGATGAGCATCGAGTTGGAGTTGCAGCAGGTTCGAGGAGGCGCAGAGAGGACCGCAGGATTAATATGTATAAGGTAGATAAGTTAATTAGTGTTAGGTAGTACAAATGATAGAATTTAGGCATATTTATGAGGAAATTAGGGTTTTTAGACGTAATTTAACAAAAGATAATTCTCAGAGGCGAGGTAATTTGCAATTAGTTGATCAGAAACGTTCAGAATTGAGGGAAATAGAAGACAATTTCAATAAAATTAAGGAGTTGTTTAATAGTAAAAGTGAAAAAACTTTAGAAGAAACGGCACAAGTCAAAAGTTATGCTAAAGAAATAAATAGTTTGATTTCTGAAGCACATTCTATTTTAAAGGACAGATTATCAAATATAGAAAAAGGAGGAAATATCGCAAAAATGGGCGAAAAATTTGACCTTAGGACTGCTTCTGCTTTAATTCCCATTATGGATAACACGGAAGATACGACTAAACAGCTTATCGATGCTATTGAGTTATATAGTGATCTTCTAGATCAAGATGGGAAAACATTCTTGATCAGCTATGTATTAAAAACTAGGCTCTCTCAAAATGCAAAATTAAGGTTAGAAAATACTTACAATTCTATCGATAATCTATTAAAGGACATGAAAGTTCATCTATTCACTAAAAAGTCTGCTGCAGCTTTGTCAATTGAAATTCATAATGTCAAGCAGGAAAATAAATCAATAGAGGAATTCGGAAAAAGTATTGAAGAACTGTTAGTGAATTTAACCTTATGTCAATCCAATGGAGATGATGATAGTGCAAAAATTTTGTCAAAAGTTAACGAGAAAATAGCGATTAATGCTTTTGCAAATGGGCTGAGAAATTCTGAGTTACGGACCATCGTTAAAGCAAGGAATTATAATAATCTGAGGGATGCAATAGGTGGCGCTAAAGATGAAGATAAGTCAAAGATAGGGTCTTCAAATTCTCAATGTTTCCATATGAGAGATCGAAGAGCTAGACGCGGTTTTTCAGGAATCAGAGGAAATCAGTATTTCCATAAAAATAACAATAATAATTCCATTAGGTTCAATCAGAACAACGAATTTAGACAGTCAAATAGCCAACAAAGAAATTTTCCTAATCAGCGATATAATAATAATCGTGGACGCGGTAGCGTGAATATGCGTCGTTCAAATCGGTATAGAAATCAGAATAGCCAGAATCATAGAGCTTATCTTGCGGAAAGTTCAAGTTCAAACACTGAGGTCGACAACCAAGTAAACAATAACAACTCTGCGAGTGAACGGTTTTTTCGTTCCTAAACAAAATGGAAATATTATGAACGATGTTGTTATATTAAGTATGAATGGGATGAATTTTGTGAAAATGAGATATGGAACAAATGAACTCATATTTTTGATTGATACTGGAGCAACTATTAGTGTTCTTTTTGCAAAATATTTAGACAAGTGTGAAAGAATTGACACCTCAAGAAATATAAGAATAAATGGAATAGCCGGATCAACAATTTCACAAGGTTCAGTGAATGTTTCTTTGTTTATAGAGGACGTGATGATTAAGCACGAGTTTTTATTACTTGATAACTTTGCAAATGAGATGCATGGAATCTTAGGATCCGATTTTCTTACTAAATATTGTGCCACCATTGATTTCGAGAAATTCTGTTTTTCTCTATGGAAGAATAACAGGAAAATAACCATACCTTTACAGTCAAAATACGATTGTTATACGATTATTCCACCACGTTGTGAAATTATCAAGTACTTTTGGATTGATAGTGATGATGAATGTGTTGTATTAGGGGATGAATTGAGCGAAGGTGTGTTTGCAGGTAGCGTGATTGCAAAACCAAAAAATAATTTGATACCCGTTAGATTATTGAATGTTAATGACAAGGAAGTAAAACTTCGGAACTTCAGACCAAAATGTGAAAAACTTGCCAGTTTTGATGTATGTAAATTTGAGAGCAAGGATTTAGCTGTTGAAAGAATAGATAGAGTGTTAGATCTTATAAATGTTGATTCGCTGAATAAAGAGGAAATAACGGCAATCCAGAAAATATGTGCGAAATATGCCGATGTTTTTCACTTAGAGGATGATTCACTTTCGGTAACTAACGTTGCGAAACAAAAAATCCAATTGAAGCAAAATGCGAGCTCAGTTTACGTGAGGCCCTACAGATTACCACATGCACAGAAAGCGGAGATTCATAAACAAATAGATCAAATGTTGCAGAATGATATTATCGAAGAAGCAAGATCAGAATGGTCTTCGCCATTACTCATAGTGCCTAAAAAATGCGACAGCAAAGGTAACAAAAAATGGAGAGTAGTGATCGACTATAGGTTGTTAAATAAACAGATAGAGGATGATAAATTTCCACTGCCCGGTATATCAGAAATCTTAGATTCATTAGCAGGCGCAGTCTATTTTTCTCACCTTGATCTGTCTCAAGGATACTACCAAGTAGAGTTAGATCCTGCTAGTCGACCATATACATCATTTACAACCGATAGGGGTCAGTTCCAAATGAAGCGCTTACCAATGGGGCTGAAAATTAGTCCAAATGCTTTCTCCAGAGTAATGACAATGGCTATGTCTGGTTTGAATTACGAGTCGTGTTTTATTTATTTAGATGATCTGATCATTTTTGGAAATAACTTAACTAGCCATAACAAAAACCTTGTCAAAGTGCTAGAAAGACTCAGAAATGTTGAGCTCAAGCTCAACCCGAGTAAGTGCGAATTTCTTAAGAAAGAAATTTTGTACTTAGGTCACGTGATTTCGTCAGACGGCATTTCACCTGATCCAGAAAAAATTAAATCGATCCAGAGATATCCGATTCCCAAAGATGCTAATGGGACAAAGCGGTTTGTGGCATTTGCCAACTATTACAGGAAATTCATAAGAGATTTTGCTAAAATAGTAAATCCATTAAACAGACTAACTAGAAAAAATAGTGACTTTCAATGGTCGGAGGAGTGTCAGCAATCATTTGAGACACTAAAAAGTGCTCTTTCCACTCCTCCCGTGCTACAATATCCTGATCTGTCAGAAAATAATCGGTTTATTTTAAGAACGGATGCGTCAGGATTTGCTTTAGGAGCAGTTCTGTCAAATTCTAATGACAGGCCTGTGGCATATGCCAGTAGGTCACTTAACAAAGCAGAATTGAATTACTGCACTATCGAAAAGGAACTACTTGCGATAGTTTGGGCAGTAAAGCACTTCAGGAGTTACTTATTTGGTAGAAAATTTGACATTTTCACAGATCACAGACCTCTTGTCTATCTATTTGGGATGACGAATCCGTCAAGTCGTTTAACTAAATTCAGGTTAACGTTGGAAGAATATGATTTCACAATATCTTACATAAGAGGATCAGAAAACGTATCAGCAGATGCTTTGTCCCGTATTCAAATTGACGCGAACGAACTCAAAGCAATGGGTGAAAAAATTGAAAATATGTTTGTCACAACTAGGGCACAATCGATGCGAACTAAAAATAGTCAAAATAGCAATGATTTGGCTCACAGCAGGCTTGATCACCCTGGTGTAGTAGAATTATTGAAGAGACCATTTGGAACAGTAGAACTGAGACCAGTTTACGAAGATAAATTTGACAGAATAGTTGTTAAGAACGTGCAGGATGAGAAAGTTGTATGTTGCAATGTAAAATATAATATTGATGCTGGAATTATTTATTTAAAACAGAACTCCCGATCAGCGTCTGCCTTCGGAGCGTCGTTGAGGGATCTGAAAAATATTTGCGAGAAATATAATGTTACAGAACTATGCATAGTAAGAAAGGAAAACTGTACAGTATTGTTAGAAAGTATTAAAAGAAATATAGACGAATTTAAAAAGGCAAATATAAAATTTTCTGTCATAAAAGGTGTTCAAGTCATAGATGACAAGGAAATGAGACAGCTCATATTAAATGATTTTCATATGTTACCCACAGGAGGTCATGCGGGAATAACGCGAATGTATAATAATATAAGGAAATATTATTTCTGGTCAGGCATAAAAAATGATGTTGAAAGGTTCGTGATGCATTGTGATGACTGTCAAAGATATAAACATTCGAAGCCAAATAAAGAACCATTGACAGTCACCACTACAGCTAAGAGTGCTTTTAACAAAGTTTATCTCGATCTGGTAGGTCCTCTGAACCAAGACAACGACAATAATCGTTATATTCTCACATTACAGTGCGAGCTCAGTAAATTTGTTGAGGGATATCCAATAGCAAATAAAGAGGCTGTAACGGTGGCAAAAGCATTTGTCGAAAATTTCATTCTTAGGTTTGGATGCCCTATGGAGATAGTAACGGATCAAGGAACAGAATTTTTAGCGGCTACCCTACAGCAAACTTGTAAACTCTTAGGAATTACATCATTAAAGTCAACAGCGTATCATCATGAAACATTAGGGGCTATCGAAAATACACACAAACATCTAGGGGCATATTTACGCATACAAGTTGCAAATAATCCAGATACGTGGAGTACATGGGTACCTTTTTGGTGTTTTTCATTCAACAACACGGTTCATACAGAGACTCAATACACGCCCTACGAACTTGTTTTTGGAAAATGCTGTTTGATACCATCAAATTTGAATAACAGAATAGACCCAATGTATAACTTTGATGATTATCCAATAGAATTGAGGTATAGATTACAAAAAGCATGGGAAGATGCTAGAAATAACTTGATAGAATCGAAAGTTAAACGGAAATCCACATGGGATAGGAAAATTCAGTCAGAGGTAAATTATAAGCAAGGTGATAATATTTTATTAAAAAATAATCCGTCTAACAAATTGGAACCTTTATTTAAAGGACCTTATGAAGTTGTAGAAGAAAAAGGTCCTAATGTTATTATAAAAATTGATAATAAGCCTCAACTAGTTCATAAAAATAGAGTTAAGCCATATTATGACATGTCTTAGTTTAGTTAGCTTAAGTAGCATTGTAAATATAGGTATATTGTAGAAAAAAAAAATATATCATTAAGATAAGTTTTTTTTCTCCTTCTCGGGGGAGGTGTAGTATGTAAGATAATATAGGGTGATATTATATTGTAGGAATACTCTGTATAATAGGTTAAGCGAGGACAACGCACCGTGTGGGTTGTTAACACTGTTGTTATCAAGACGCACGGTGTATTCATGATATTAGGTTGTTTAGGTTTAGGGTACGTTCCTATGATTTATATATATATACCTGGTACCACCAATAAAGAGAAGATTGATTCTAACTTGACTTTGAGTTGATTACTAGAATGTCTGTCACCATACATTCACAACCCAGTTATTAACCCTGGAATAGGAATGATCATTCATCCTATTACAATATGCTTGCTAAAGGTATAGTAGAGCCTTCTAGTTCTCCTTGGTCCTCCCCCATAGTTATGGTCAAAAAGAGCGACGGTGGATGGCGGTTCTGTGTGAACTATAAGCGCCTGAACTCTATAAGTGTACCCGACGCTTATCCTATACCGTACGTTAGTGCTATATTAGATAAGTTGCGTGATGCAAAATTCCTATCGACTCTTGATATCAAATCTGCCTATTGGCAGATTCCTGTTTCTGAAGCCTCTCGTCCTTTAACAGCATTTACAGTCCCTAATAGGGGTTTATTCCAGTTCCGGAGAATGCCTTTCGGCCTCCACTCAGCCCCAGCGACCTGGCAAAGGCTCATCGACCGCGTTGTGGGAGCCGATCTTGAGGGTTATGTGTTCGTTTATCTGGACGATCTCATTATTTGTACGTCAGATTTTGACAAACACATAGATGTCTTGAAGGAAATTCTAAAACGCGTACGAGATGCTGGTCTGACCCTTAATAGGGAAAAATGCAATTTTGTGTCTCCGAGCTTAAGTACCTCGGGTATGTGGTCAACTCCTCAGGGCTCTTGGTCGATCCGGGTAAAGTGGACGCAATATTGCGTATCCCCACCCCTCGTACGGTATCAGAGGTACGAAGAATCGTCGGGTTAGCCTCTTGGTACCGGCGGTTCATCCCGAACTTCTCAATGGTAGTCTCACCCATGACTAGTCTCACCCAGAAGAATAAACCCTTCATATGGAATCAAGAGTGTGAAGACGCCTTGAATACCGTCAAGCAACATTTGGTTTCTGCCCCAATCTTAGCCTGTCCGGACTTTGAGTTGGAATTCTTTGTGGAGACGGATGCTTCAGACTATGGTCTAGGTGCCATCCTCTCCCAAAGGCACCCAGAAGGGGAAAGAGTCATCTGCTATTTGAGCAGATCGCTCACAAAGAATGAGAGAAAGTATTCCACGACGGAAAAAGAATGTCTGGCGGTCCTCTTCGCCATAGAGAAATTAAGACCTTACCTAGAAGGCACAACATTCACCGTAATAACGGACCATAACTCCCTACGCTGGTTGTTCAGTATAAAAGAACCAGTTGGTCGCATAGCTCGCTGGGCGCTCCGGCTACAGCAGTATGAGTTCGAGGTGGTGCATAGGAGAGGAAAAGACCATTTAGTACCAGATGCTTTATCCAGGGCAGTTCCTATGATCAACCTCCTTGGAGACAATACTGTGGAGCCTGAGACTACGACAGATACATGGTTTCAGACTATGTGTGAAAGAGTTTCGAAAACTCCTGGGAAATATCCGTTGTGGATACTAGAAAACGGCAAGTTATATAGAAGGACCAAGCTCCTTTATCCCGGCCTTTCGGACAATGAATGGCTGACGGTAATTCCCCGAGAAAAACGGAAGAAAATAATTCAGGATAACCATAACCCCGCCACGTGTGGACATCTAGGCGTATCCAAGACGGTTGATCGCATTATGCGAAACTATTACTGGCCTAAGTTGCGAGCGGATGTAGCTTCTTACGTTAGAAAATGTCCCATTTGTTTAGCTACAAAACCCGAACAAAGGCCGACTGCAGGACAAATGCTCTCGGCACAGGTGACTATTTCAAAGCCCTGGGAGTTGATAAGTGTGGATCTGGTTGGACCGCTACCACGCTCTACCTCGGGACATTGCTATATCCTATCCGTCATGGACTGTTTTAGTAAGTATGTCCTATTATTCCCAATACGCACCGCGACTGCAACTAATGTCATTAAGTGGCTTGAAGACCACGTCATCCTTATTTATGGTGCCCCTTCCCGGATCATTGTTGATAACGGTGTGCAGTTTAGAAGTTCTCTCTTTAAATCTACTATGGAGAAATATAATATCCAAATAAAGTTTACGGCTTA
Organism: Phaedon cochleariae; assembly: GCA_918026855.4. Classification (NCBI taxonomy): domain Eukaryota; kingdom Metazoa; phylum Arthropoda; class Insecta; order Coleoptera; family Chrysomelidae; genus Phaedon; species Phaedon cochleariae. The sequence continues at coordinate 11,160,903 of OU896717.1, forward strand.
CTATCATCCCCAGGCGAACCCTGTAGAGAGGGTGCATAGGGTCGTTAAGACCATGTTGACCTCCTATATTTCTGAGAATCAGAAACACTGGGACAAATATCTAGCCAAAGTGGCATACGCTTTGCGATCATCCAAACACGAGGTGACCGGTGTATCACCAAACTTGATCAATTTTGGTAGAGAGGTACATTTGAATGACCTGGAGAGTACACCGATTTCGGTCACTCCCGCGAATGACGTGGAAGAACGGAAGTCGGCTCTGAATAAGCTATTTAAGGACGTAAAGACCAGATTAGTAGCTGCTTATGAGAGGAGTAGAAGAGTCTATAATTTGAGGCACCGTTCAGAGAGATTCCACGTAGGTCAAAAGGTATGGGTAACCAACCGAGTCTTATCAGATAAAACTAAGAACTTCGCTGCGAAATTCGCACCAAAGTTCAAAGGCCCCTTCACCATCGCTCGCGTTGTTTCACCGTGGACTTATGAGTTACATGACAATAATAGGGTTCTCTTGGAGTATGAAATGCAAAGGACCTGAAGTCTCATCCTCCAGACTAAAGTATTTTCGTATATAGCCTCTCTCTCCAGATCCATCGATATAATTTCTACCGTAGATTTTAAAAAGTTTCTTTGAAACTTTTCTCAGGAAGGGGTGGCGTTGTTACAGGTCTATTCTTCCAAAATTAAATCACTCAGTATACTCAATATGATTTTATAACATACTTCTCAAAGCATGAACAATTCATCTGTACGCCTTGAAGCAGTCCATTTCTTCTACGTACCATGAAGTGACGTCAACCGCACGAAATGGGTTCACCTGGATGTTCTATGAAATATGACTTCTAGAGTCTCAAATATAGATGATCTAAGGGCGGGCCTACGTCATCATATCTTTTATCTTCCTGCCACGATTCACGAAACGGGATTTTGGTCAATTAAAAGGAGCCATTTTGTTTTGGTGAATTTGAGATTCCGAACGAGGCGACACTCTTATTTGAGTGGATTTTAACAAGTGAGATTTGCTCATCGAATTTGTACAATTATTACTTTGTTGACGGTGGAACGTCTAGTAATAAACCACAGTTTGTGGGATTGAATTGAATCGATTGAAAGCTGAGAATCTCACTGCACTGAAGACCATAACCTCATTCTGACCAGTCTGACACTCACTTTTAGGCCCCCTCACATCCAAGGTAAGCTGTAGTCACTGGAAGTGTTGCTTCTGCATATACAAACTACCTGTGCTTTGACCCTCTGTTGATATGAAATACTCTTTTAGGCCTTGAGATTTTGGGGTTTCACCTCAAATCATTCTTCACTTTTGTACCTGCTTTGCTTTGCACTGTTACCTGCATGTCATTCCCTGTCAGCGCTTAGCCCACTCTCATCCCACTGATGGAATGTAACTACTACCACAATGATCGAGCTACTGAAACTTCAAGAGCATCAGGAACTTAACAGATAAGCCCTAGGATTAAGGATAATTTACCTATTTCCATGATAACTTTAAAATCATAACAATAATACCTCTGCATGACTTTGCTACACTATCTTGATACTTGTATATTTATTACCCTCTGAGATATCTCAAGTACTTATATTTTGGTTTAAGAGCCTGTAGGACTCTGTAAGCCCTTGGTATAGCTATACTGAAGGTAAGTCCCCATGCATTTCATTGGTTGCTGTGCTTTGCTTGGATATTGCTTGGGTATGCTTATATAATGCGTAAACATTGCTTAAATATTGCTCAGCCATTGTTTAGATCTTGCTTATGTAGATAGTTTTCCGCCAGGGAATAAATTCATACATTTGAAGCTTACATAATTAGGTACAGTTGAGTGACCAGTCTTTACCCATCTATTATTATTTCCTTGTGCAATTAGTCCTATTACATAAGTGACACGAATAATTTGTCAACTCTAGTGACCTTCTGTATAATTTGTTGACCGTGTCCAATGTCATTATAATCATTAATAAAGATTCTGTTGTTAGTTGGCTCGGTTCAGATCAGCTGTCAAAGTAGGTATGTTCGTTCCGTGGCTTAGAGTAGGTCTGTTCATTTTATAGGCGTGTTCGTTTGAATCGGTGCCTGCCAGTGTAGGTCAGTGCCGATTCTAGGTCTGTTCCTTTGATAGGTGCGTTCCTTTTAATCGGTGCCCGTCAGTGTAGATCAGTGCAGCTTTAAGGTACGTTCGTTTGATTGGAGCGTTTTCCACTGGTATCGACGAGTAGAGAGTTGAGTTATCAATCTGCGGCGGATTTGAATTATTATCTATGCTCGATAAGTTGAACTTTGGTGTAGTTTAAATAGATAGATTGATGTATTGTTAGGGAATGCTGGCGAAGATGTCATATTCTCCCGAATATATTTTGTATATCTGAATTTGGGTTTTTATTTTCTCGGACTCCTGGAATAGGTTCCCGTTTTCTTAAAAAGTCAAGAAATTTCTCTCGAGGGTAGAATAAAGCGGGTGGCGCTCATATTTAACATCACTTCTACTCACGACCCTTCTCCACTTGTAAGGGCTAGCGGCCTACCCTTGAGAAAGCTCTAATCCGGGAAAATAATAGATCCCTCGGATTGCCACCTGAATGATAGTTACAAAACCTGAAGGAACTCTAGAATCTGATGTTATGAAAAAACTTCACTTAAAAGTCTAATTTCGATTCGAATCCATATTTAAATTGAAAAAAAAAAACTGGCATCCCAGACGGCACAATCATATTCCATGAATATCCTATGCATATCGCGTTGGAATATTGCCATATGCCATGGATATTCCATGTCCTCCAAAACATATGATATGCATATTCCAGGAATATCCAAAGTCACCATGAAACATATGCCAGGAATATCTGTGAATCTTCCAAAAGAGATTGGTGGCATATACTAGGAATATGTTTTTTTGTATATGCATAGAATATGCTTCTCAATCATTACTAGAATGAATAAATATCTATATGAAATGTAATTTATTATGTAAAAGATTGAAATCAACATACAGGATGTAGGATTGTAAAATACTTGAAGCTTGCACTTTATATATCATATCATATGATTGTCTTCTTCTCTTGAACGGTAGCGGTGATGAATTCAACAGGATCTGCAATGATTATAAAATAGCAAATACTAGAATATAAAAATTGATTGAATTCACTCACCTTTGCTCTGGGCGTGCTACAAAAGTTGAAAGAACTAGATACTGAATTTGTCAACATCTGAGTTAATCAGCTGATTTCAATCTATTGTTTATTTCTTTGTCACGTTATTGTATCTTCAACAACACGAGTATTCCCTGGATTTTCCATTTGACAGATGGGTCGATATAGGTAAGTACTGAAAAAAATGAGGTGCATCTACAGGGTGTATCTTAATAACAGAGAAAAATTTCGAATGGTGATTTCGTGATGAAAATTGAGGTGGGCGTATGGTATGCATTTTTTTTTGTAATCTCTTCACGGAATAGTAATAACACCCTTCTCAAAATTAGAAAAATGTTTTTTTCTATTTCCTCTGTATATGACCAAAGGCACAGAACTTGTTAATATTATTCATCAATGAAACTACCCATTTTGGAATGTTTTCAACCCTGAAGTATGCTTAGAAGGGCTTGAAATAGTCAACGCTTAAGATATTTTTTTTACAACTTTTTGCAAAAAAACACATGGCGAATGCTTTTCCAGAGATCAACAATAAGTTAGTGAATGGATTGGGCTTTTCAGCTGTTTTTTTTAAATTGTGAAATAAATATATTTCAACCCCTTCTAAGCATATACTTCAGGGTGTAAAACATTTCAAAATGTGTAGTTTTATTGACACATGATATTTACCAAGTTTCGTGTCTTTAACTAAATATACAGGGAAGTTAAAAAATAAAATAAATATACAGTAGGGAAGTTAAAAAATAAAAACCATGTTTTTTTTATCTTCGTATGTGTGTAATATTCCGGGGTTGAGAGGGTTATCGAAAAATTCTATACCAAATACCTTCATTCTCATCACAGAATCACCCCTTTCATTTTTTCGATGTTATATAGATACACTCTGTATATGAAGCCATTAATGTATAATCTTAGGTACTTATACCTCATACTGGTATTGAGTGCCATCAAGTTTATGTTCCATTTTTGAATTGTAGAATTGTAACTAACTTCAAACGTCTGGAACTTTATATTGATGTCAACACTATTCACAGTAATCGATACACATTCTAGCACTTCTGCTTAAACTAATAATTCCATGCTCTTCTCGTCTGTTTATAATACAGGCAATGTTGATATCACGTCCTTCACTAGGTGACTGTGGAATGTGGAACAAAAGGCGATGACCGACAGACACGTGTCGTGTCCATTCGGCATAGGTCGACATTCCGACAATCTGCTTTTGAAATATTCCTGGAATTTTCGAAAAGCATATCTAATGGATATTCGATAAACATATTCAGGGAATATTCTTTGGGGATATCTAATGAATATTCGAAAAATATATTTCAGGAATATTTTTTGAGGATATTAGATCAAGCACATATTCATGGAATATTCCAGGGATAATGCAATATTCATTGGAAAATTGGATGTAGTAGGCATATTCTAGGAATATGAGGTGCCGTCTGGGATAACGTATTAATTTCATATTATCAACTTTGTCAATTCCGAGGTCCATTCAATTGATTATTATATTTTTCCTGTAAATTCAGACCAATTTTGTATAATATTATTTCCCACACCAATTTTCAACTGTTTTACAAAAATCCAACTCGGTTAATTCTTCATGAATAACATCCATATTATGATACCTACTCACTCAGTTGACAAACAACTGAGCAGACAACTTCATAGAAGAAAAAATGTATTGTTCTCCAAATGACATTAAAATTAGTCCTCAATGGTACTTGACAGGCAGAAAAGGTGGACTTTTTCTGTCTAGGCAGAAAAAGTTTGTTGCTATGCAATGTTCCAAGTAAAAAATAATCAAAATTGACAATGACATTGGATGAACATGAAAGGATGAGTTTTGAATACAAAAGCTACTTTAATGTCATTTGAAGAATAAATTATACTTATGTTTCACACGGCAGAAAAGAAGATTCATTGCCTTGGTTGGTTTCCTAGCCTCGGCTATGAAACACCAGCCGCCGCATTAAGTCTTGTACTTTTCTGCCTAGTAGAACAAATAACTACCTATTCCAATGCAAAGGATGATGCCTTGTCAGCATCATTTGTCATATTTGGTTTTTGATTTTTTGTGTTTATATCAAAATTAACAAATAATACATTGTAAGTATGCAGGTTACTTATATCATATTTGTTTTTAGTCAACTAACAAAGTGACTGATACAGATTCGGTAGTTTCCACAGACACCCTATCGAGTTTATCTAGTACACATTACACTGGACAGACAGAAAACTACATTTTTGAACCTGATAATGAGCTTGTACAAGCTTTGTCTCATTTTGAGGAATGTGCAAATAAAAAGAAATAATTGTTAGCTGTGTAGGTGAAACCTCAAAACGCCAACTGGAACAAATGACTGATGATTTATATCACAAAAAGATGAGAACATCTGTATTTCCTGAGGTAAAGATAGTCTATTAATTTGCATTTTCCAATTACAACAGTGTAGATGTTTTTAGTTCAAATGCTTCTGTTAATGTTTTGCCTTAGAGGTTGTGAAGGCATTCAGATATTATTTTTTTACAGGGCTTGGAATCACTGCTCCAAAAATCGTCAGATGGACAGATTGTACTGCTCAATAGAAACAAGCTGAATAATGACCATAGGCAAAAATTATCAAAGATAATTATTGGTGGACTTATCTCTTTGCATGGTATTGAGTGAGTTTCTCTATAAAGTTAATAATAACATGTAAATTTGTATATACCTACTTAACATTCAATTTTGGCTGAAACAATTTTTTTGTGTTATTTGTAAGAAATTAAGTACCTAGGTACATATACCTTATTAAGGAAAAACTAATGGGACTTCATTCATTTCTTGTTGTGTGTGACAGTATTTTGTGTTGATTCATCTCTGTACTTCTATCTAAATAAATCCTACATGTCTTTTAAACTCATCTTGATTTTGTATCGCAGTTTAAAATCAACAATCCTGCAAAAAGCTGTTGAAGAAATCCTGATGATTTTTAAAAATGAGCAAAAAGATATATATATGATACCATCTTCAGAAGGGGGGCCTAAGGGAAAACTATGGTATAGATATATAAATGTACGATCAGCACTCAAATCGGCAAACAAACAAAAAAAGTTGAACTCAGAGAGAATTTAGATCCAGTAAAAACTGATGAACAAAAAACATATTTAGACTTCCTTAAGGTAGCTACTGAACCATACGCTAAAATTTTAGAAGCTTGGGAGGAGACTTTCAAAATCAGGAGAAAAGAGTACATGCATGTTGGACTGAATAAAATATTTGAAGACTTTCCATGCTTGAAATTAAATAGTGGCATTGAACTGGTGAGTGTAGCTAGCATTTAGATATGGATAATATGCTGTAATATATAATTTTGAGTTTCATATTGATATGGGAGTGTACACAACTTGAAATTATGGAGTGACAAAACAGGATATGAATATAATTAATATATCAGTTGATATTTCTATTATTTTACAGATTGAAACTGATTTTAATAAGAAGTTTCCCCAAAAAATTGACTTAATATATAATACTTTACCAAAAGTGATTGAGGCAATAAATAAGGAAGTAAAAGAGAAAAAGATTAACGTATTGGAAGGTGTGCAGTGTACTGGTAAGAATAGAATTATTATAAGTTTTCACCATGTTTATATGTTCTCAATTGAAAAGCAACACCAGGAATTATCAAATATTTCTTCAACAATGTGAAGAGAAAAATATAATAGTTTTTCTGTGGTTTGTTTGCCACAGAAAGTATCTGTTAATCTCAACTCAAAACAATGTGCTATATTATTATGTATATAGATCCACAAGTTGTAGTTTTTGAGTCAACTGTACCTACATAGGTACCTTTTCATTTGATAGTCTATTATGCTTCAATATTGTATACAAATTGTCTCTATTATGATCTGGATTTCATAATTATAAGAATCAATTCTCAGGAATAAGAGATTCTTGTACAAGTTATTTCCAATATTCACCATATAAATTCAATATTCTGTGGTATTAGCCATGAAAGTAGTTGTTTTGTGTGAATCACATCTATATACTCTTATTATAATTTTTTCAAAAAAAACCTATATGTTGTATTTTCGATAAGCTTCAAAAAGTTTTTTTGATATTTGGGACTGGGTCATGACTTGATTCACAGTAATCTATAATATTGTATAACAGTAAGATATCTCTTGTCCTAAAAAGAATTTGATATGGTATATCTAGTGACATATATTTAATATCTTATTTATGAAAAGTATGGCATTTTTGCATTGGCATTACATAATGTTTTTTTTTCAAAGCTTCGAAGTTCAATTCAACTCACTACAGGGATTTAACACACCTGATGGATTTTTATTCTTAATTAGTTCAAAGAGTTTAGTTTCAAAAGCTTCATTTTCTAATTTTCTTCATGGCTTCATTCATTGAATGTCAAGAAAGTAGTTTTACTATACAATATTATTTGCTAGCTATACTTATATCTAATTTGATTTTAGATGACATTTTGCATGGATTACTGGCATTGCCATATCTGTTTGCACCAATTACACTCAAAAAGTCCCGAAAATGTGGAACCTGGCGACCCACAAGGAGTGAAATTGTAAATAGTTTATTTGTTTACATCCAGGTAAGGAAATGATATCAAACATATTCTCTATCATTCTCATCTTGATGAATATAAGTTTCACGGATGGCATAGCCTACAAACTATTATTTTTAACTAGTTGATGATAGAGTTAATTGAGATTTTTCTTTTGTTCTTTATCCTGTGCAAAAGAGTATCTAATAAAACTAACTAATATAAGCAAAACTGATACTGCTTTGGAATAGTTGTGCTTGATGTCAATTGTATCCCAGTTGATTGTGCTTTCGACGAATTCAACTTTCAAATCATTTTTTAAAATGCTTTCACCCATTCTCTATTTAACATATTATGAATATTATAATAGAAGTAATGTTTGAATTTGAAACATTTCAAAAAAGTATTCAATTTTTTCGCAGAATTTTGATGAGATTGAATTAATATATTCAAGAAGAAAGAAGAAGCTGGAAGAGTTCGACATCACCCTTCAACCATTTGTTGTTGTAACTGGTGAGTTCAGAAATCTACAATACTACATCATAATAGACAATGAAATAAGATACAAACTAAATAGTTGTATTAGGGCTCTCGAACTGGTATTCAAATTATTTCATTCATTGGATGTTGAATACCCATCAGAATCTGAACACATATGGTTGTTCATTGGAGAAATGATATTTAATATGTGCCCAAGCAAAAAAAACTCTTGCACTGCTTCTGTAGTTGCAGATATAAAATATCAGCTAAACGTCAGTGTTCCATCTGATGGGTAATCCCTGACTTCAAAACAGTTTGTGTATGTCGTGTATGTACCTATTAATATTAGCATTCTTCTGGTTATAAAAAAATAGATGAACTTGAATAATGAATTGTTATTTATGTAAAACATCTTATTTTAAGATAAACTCGTTGATTAATCATTTGAAAATTATTCATCAATTGCATGACAGTAGCACTTTTCTGTGTGGGCAGCCAACTTGTCACAGGAGTTTTCCTTCCGTGAATTCATTTCGTAAGCATTTGAAGTGACATGAATGTAGGCCTACATTGTCTATATCAGTTTCTGAAGATTTGTTAGGTGGTAAACATAATATCATTTTGGAAGAGCCTTCAAATATTGATAGCCTCCCTGTAACATCTATTCGTCCCAATAGTGATTCTCATGAGAAACAAGATCCCTTCTTGAAGTTCAAAGAACATTTGACTCTCAATAACGTTCTGTTTTTGAGTAGATTGTACTCAGAGTCTACTATTAGACGAAAAGATATTCAAATGATTGTGGGTGAAGTTAAAAATCTTATTAGTTCACCTTTTACTTATTTCAAAAGTTATTTACTTAATGATTTGACAACACTTACCCAAAAAGAGAGATATCAGATCGGGAACTTTTTTAATCAATTTGACAGTATTTTTGATAGTTTTGAAAGTGAATATTTGGGATTTCAATTCTTGGAAAGAAAAGGATTATATATTCCTCCAATGCAATTTGTTGTTGGACAGCGATTAGAAAAACGTAGTGGGCTTCCACCTTTTGTAAAAAATTATACTGCTCAATTCATACCTATGTCATCTGTTTTGAAAAAGTTTTTTGAAATACCTAATGTGTTAAATGACACTTTGAAATACTGTGAAAAATTAAAAGACGAAAAAAACACTTGCAACATCATTCAGTCAGAGTACTGGAAAGAAAAATGTTCTCATTTTGATAAGGATGCCATTGTGTTTCCTTTATTTGTTTATTATGATGACTACGAGAGTGGTAACCCATTGGGGTCTCATGCAGGAATACATAAAATTGGGGCAGTTTATTATTCTGTGCCTTGTTTGCCACCCCAATTTCAAGCAAGACTGAATAATATTTTCATTGTCATGCTTTTTCATTCAAGTGACTTAAAGGATTTTGGTGAAGCAATAATTTTTTCTAAATTCATTGAAGAGGTCAATGAACTGAAACAAAATGGAATATTGATGAAAACAGCATCTAGTGAAATTCGAATTTTTTTCTGTCTTGCTTTATTTTTAGGGGATAATCTGGGTTTGAATACTTTATTGGGATTTCAAGAAAGTTTCAGTGCTAATTCTTTTTGTAGATTTTGTAAATGTTTACGACCAGTAACTCAAGAACAATCTTTTCAGATCGATAGTAAATTGAGGAATAGGACTAATTATCAAGAGGACTTGATAATCAACAATAGTTCTGTTACAGGTGTCAAACGCTCTTGTTCTTTGAACAACATTCAATTATTTCATGTCACAGAAAATTACAGAGTCGATATTGCTCACGATATTTTTGAAGGCGTTGGTGTCCTAGTTATGGGTCATTTGCTTCATCAATTTATTGTTGTTGACAGATTTTTTCAGTTAGAAATTTTAAATAACAAAATAAGATTTTTTGATTTCAGTAATGATTCTAATAGACCTCCTATTATAACATTTGATAATTTAAAAAAGAAAACGCTCAAAATGTCTGCATCTGAAATGAGAACATTTATTCTAAATGCTGGACTACTTTTTGGTTACTTGATCCCTGAAGGCAACAAGTATTGGATAATTTACATACTGTTGAGGAAAATTCTAAAAATTGCATTGAGTGACAGTGTCTCACCAAATGCAATAAAAGAGTTAGGGAGGTTGATATATCAACATCATTCATTGTTTATCGAATTATTTAGACCTTTGACACCAAAATGTCATATAATTACGCATTATCCATTTGTTATGGAAAAAGTGGGGCCTTTGAATTCTTTGATGACTTTAAGATTTGAATCAAAACACCGTCTTTCCAAGTTAGCCGCCAATGTTGTTTGCTCAAGAGTGAATCTCACTAAAACGTTAGCCATAAAACATCAACTTCAACTAATTTCCCGTTTTCTTAGCGAAGAGGGCTTTCAAAACCACCAAATAATATGTTATACTAAAAACAAAAATAAACACATCGATTTGGTATTGCCTCATTTAAATGAAAACTTAGATCGAGATTGTTAGTAATCCTATATATTGGAAGATTTTCAAGGTACTGTATCTGAAGCTTACAAAGTAGTATTCAATAATAAAACATTCAGAGAAATAGTATATTATTCAACGAGCGCATAATGATGGCTATTACCCACGAAGATGAAAGTTGCAGTACGAGCCGAAGGCGAGTGCTGTAATCATCTGAGTGGGTAATAGTCATTATGCGCAAGTTGAATACTATACTTTATCTACAACTATTCGAATATCAAAGCAACTCTGAGAGTTCAGCAATCAAAAAATGAAGGTTATCATATTGCAAAATCACTAAATCTGATTTGAAATACTCATTAATTTCAAAGAATACTTCTTGACAAAAATTTCATTCAACGAACAGCTTATTATTATTACCTTATTTCAATAAATTTGATTGTGAAAATATGATAAACAATGTTGGATATCGTGGAAGTCGTGCAATCACATATCAGTCAATCTTACCAGGTATTATATGCCATTTCACTTTTCAGTTGCAAAATGAATCATACTATTGCAGATTATTCATTAACTTGCTCCCGCTGTAACGTTCCCCTACCGCGATGATTAATTGTAGCACCCTGTCTCTAGAAGCTGGTTGTGAACAATTAAATTCCATGGTTCTGATTGGTTTGTACTAATCTATTCGAAAAGCCTGTAGCCATCTTAGTGTTAGTGTGAGCAAATCTGCAAGTGTCAAGTCCTATTTTATAGTTATGGTTACTCATGATGGTTGTCACTGTTGAGGATGGAAAACAGTTAATTCTCAATTTTCCGTATATTTGTAGAAAGGTGATTAAAACTAGGAGAACCATGGTAAGGTGGGTCTTTTGAATTTGCGAACTAATAGAACGAATACATACCTAGTTGAATTTGACAAGACGATGGGATGTCAGATTATTACGCCACCCTACTGTCATCATTACTCTTATTACTCGATTCATCACAATAATGTCTGTCATTAAATGTCGAAAATCGAGTAAGCAATGTATGAATGACTCCATAGTTGTAGATAAAAGACATTATTCTATTACAGAATACAAATCCTCCCATTTTGGGACGTATTCAGACTATGATAACCAATTCTAATGAAGGAATTTGTATTATTTATACACATGTCATAATTTTACGATTCAATGAACATTTATTTGCTTATGAAATATCACTCACAAATGATATAAGGTGTATATTATTTCCAGACATATTTCACAAAAAAACATATACTGCAATTAATCGAAATAATGTCATTTATGTTAATATTTTCATTTGAGGTATCGCACCTGATAATGTTCTGGAAGAATGCTATTGTTAAATAACGATAACTGCTATCAAAGTTCCTTATTAGAATTATATAAATGGTGAAATTACGTTTTTTTTTTAAGTTCAAGATGATTATCAGTGTTAGTTCTGTTCTGGAAGAATGCTATTATTAAATAACGATAACTGCTATCAAAGTTCCTTATTAGAATTATATAAATGGTGAAATTACGTTTTTTTTTAAGTTCAAGATGATTATTAGTGATAGTTCGTTTTTAAGAAGAATCTGATATTTTATGTTGATTTTAGACCAATATTTTTTGAAAAAATATTATGTTTAGTAGCTCTTCGAAAGAAACCTTAGAAATCAGTATTAATAATTACTGTATTCAGAAGACATTTTCAGTTTGTCTTCAGAATAAAATATATTATGTTTGTATAGCAACCTATTCAAAGGAAATCACTGGATTTATAAGACTGAGTTTTCGTATATAATATTCAAAATATGATGTCTTGTCAATTTTGTATGAATATTAACTGAAATAAATTGAGAGAGTAAGTACAAATGTGTTCATTCATTCATTCATTTCATGATCACTTGTATAAAAAAGATGTGCTTTAAATCTGAATTTTGTAAGTATTCAAGTACTTAGTTGGACTCGTATTGAAAAAATGACAGCTTATTCTCCGTTTGCGAATTTCATCTTACTGGTAACTAAGAAAAATGATTTTAGTATAACTTACAATTTGAAATATTTCTTTCCATCTCTGATAATGAAGGCTCTTTATGGGGGTCGAAATACAGGGTGGTCAATAGTGTGACAAAGCAATATAGCAGGTCTGCTATAAGAGATGGAAGAAAAAAATTTCCACAGAAGTTGTAGGTCCAAGAGATGCATTTTTTGAAATTTTTTCCCATTATACAGTGTGTCTCAAAAAAATGTGACATCAAACTTATGTTTTTTTAAATGAAACACCCTGAATTTTATTGCATTTTTATATTCTTTCTAGAGTGCTGATTTCATCGATCTATCATACTTGGGGTCTAGCGGGAATGATCACCGAGATATGGGGTCTGGAAAATTTTTCAACTTCAGGATTTTTTTTTGTCGAAACCATTCATAATTGGTCAAAACGGCTTCCATGGCCCTATCTTCAAGATAGGAACATGGAAGCTGTTTTGACCAATAATGAATGGTTTGGACACAAAAAACTTCTAAAGTTGAAGAATCTCTATTTTCCACACCCTATTATATCCCGGTAATCATTCCCGCTAGACCCCAAGTGTGATAAATCGATTGAATCAGCCCTTCAGAGAGAATATAAAAATGCAATAAAATACAGGGTGTTCCATTTAAGAAAATACAAGTTTGATAATGTCACATTTTTTTGCGACTCACTGTAAAATAATTTTAAAATATGCACATCTTGAATTTACAACTCTTGTGAAAAATTTGTTCTTCCATTTCTAATAGAGCTGCTGTCTCGCTTTGTAACACTATTGACTCACCCTGTATAATCAAAGATCATGAACATTTTCAACTCATTGATTTTTTTATTGCATCAACTAGAAAATATTGGCAATAACAACTAAGTAACTTTTAGTGACAACTAAATATTTTAATTGATATAAAACTATTAAGTTGCCAGAATAACTAAATTATATTTCAAACGTTACTAAATCACTTTTAATAGTAACTAGATTCCATTTCAGTCACAATTAAATATTTAATTTGCAACAACACACTCACTATTAATGTCAGAAGAAATGAGTAATTGCCCCAACTGGGATAATTTGTTGTGATAACAAACATATATTGAAACACTACTAACAATCTATTTGTCATAACTATGTATCTTGATTGTGGCAAATAAAACTTGGTATTATTCCTTAAAAAGGCTTATTAGTTACCACAACAACGTCGTAGATGACTCAACTAAACTTTTCATTTGAGGCAAATAGGCGTTTCCAGAAAAACAGAATTAGTTATGGCAACAACTAATGATTGCTGTCCCTTATCGTACTAAAAAAATTTTATGTAGTAACTAATTTTTTAGTAACGGCTACAAATTTTTTCCCTCAGTGTGGGGCAAGTGCGACTAGGGTCTGAAAAAAAAAAATATTTTTTTTGTATCCATCCACATATGCTTTCTTCGTAGCAGAGTATTATGATTTGAAAGCAGATACTTTCAGTTACCTCACCATGAAATATGAAACATATTCATCAATAAATGATGATATTATCGGAATTAACATTATATTTTTGCTTTTTAGTAGTCGCAGTTACCCCACTTTACCCTATCGATTTCGATCTCTCGGATATTTTGTTTAGATGATATGGCAACAGTGATGAGTGTCACACATGGGTCACTCCAAGGTGGATAGATCTCGATAGATCTATCCACCTTTGGTCACTCTATGGGTCACGCTCATTGGTTCCAGGCGAGATGAGGTCATACGTCATAAAGAGGGTCTGTTTTCAGAAGGTACTATTATTTATGTCCAAAAATAGAACATTCCAGTTGATTTTTAGATGGAATTATGTCGTCAATCGTTATTTATGTAAAAAAGGATCATTATAAACATGGTTTGAGTTGAAAGTTCTACTAAGGTGTACACGCCCATTATTGTCCTCAAAAAATTATTGCCACTATCATTTAGGAGTGATTTTATGAAATCGAACATCCTATAGGGGTTGATGTAGCTGTAATATTTTTATGACCTTCGACCTTGAAAATGGTATAAGGCAGATCTGAGTAGGTAGATGAATAAGAAATTTCAGTTGTCATTCTGCCGAATGTTAATACTCTGCTTGTGGATTAAATGAGAATGAGTGAGTCACGTCCTTCTTCTTTTGAAAATGCAATACTAATTCCAATTTAATGAAAGCATTTGAAAAGAAAATCAGGAAAAATAAAAAATGGTCGCAAAATGACAATCTATTCCTTATAATCTTGAATAAATCTCAAATTTTCAGGTGCATATTGGCCAAGATATTTTCCTCAAAAAGTCCACATATAATTCATGCCTTGTGTCCGCACGATCTGGGGCCCAATTTGTGAAAAATATAGCAGTTGCAATCTTTGGGATTGATGTTTTGAAAAATTCGTCATTTACTGGAAAAACAAGTAACCGGATAAAGAAATTAGATGCCAGGCCACCTCTGGACACTAATAAATTGCAGGCCATAAGAGGTAATTATTTATATTGTTGTATTATTTTCTCACTGATAATCATTTTGTATCTATTCTTTCCTTTCTTCTTATTTGGCCATCATTATTTTGGTATTACTCCTCCATCTGAAAACAAGAATTCTGATCGGAGGTCTGAAACAAAAATCTCTAAAATGATTTCATTTTCTGATATTTTGAAAACTGTTTCATTCTTATCTTGGACACAGAGTGTACAGGGTGGGCCAAATTGGGCACTTTCAAAGGGAAAATCCTATTTCCAAACTAGATAAACAAAAACTGATGTAGGTGCCTGAGACTCAATCTATATGACAAACTCAATGATCAAAACTGCGAACCCTTCAAAAGTTTTTTGATTATGTGCATATTTTAATGGTAGCAGAAATTAATATTCTTGGCATGATTTCTTTTTTTTTTCATGAAAACATTGCCAAAGCATTGGGTTTGTCATAAAAATGGATAGGCATAGGAACAATAATCAGTCTTTCTATAACTAGTTTGAAAATGGAATTTCTCCTCAAAAAATTCCATTCTGACAAAAATTCAGTTATACAAGGTGTGCCTAAAAGGTCTATTTGAATCGATTAGGAATTTCATCATGTTTTTAATTATAGAATTGCCTGAAGTTCTAAATTAACCAAGTTTGTTGAAAATTTCACCATGAAACATAATGTCACTACTGAAATATTACTTTTTTTGAGATGCTAAAAAATTTTCATATTTCTTTCTCTTCTCTTAGATATATACAAACATTATCTCCTTCAGAAGAGACAAGATGAGGTCAGTGTAGATTTCGACCTGAGCAAAATTGGGGTACATATCTCCTCAAAGACATCGGATTTGAATCGTGTGACTAGATGTGAGTAGCTATAATGTACATGGGACATTGTCAATGAAAACCACTCCAACAGCCGCTTTAGAGGTCCTCTTGAACCTACCACCACTACAAATATATATTCAAGGCGAAGCCAGAGCAGTCGTGAGTAGATTGTCAAGGGGTCAAGCACCCATAAGCAACGCGCACGGTAAAGACTATAGAAAGCTATATGAAGAGTTGGAAAGCGACCCCATCATGGGAATGCCAACGGATGGCATAATTCCAAAATATAGCTTTGAAAAAACTTTTAAAATAAGTATAACGGACAGAGAGGCATGGAAGGAAGGACCTCCTATCAATGCAGACATTGCTGTCTATACGGACGGCTCCAAAACTGAGTTTGGATCAGGAGCCGGTATTTATGGGGCCAAGCCAAAGACAAGAATCTCACTGAGCTTAGGTAAATACGCGACGGTGTTTCAGGCAGAAATTATTGCAATACATCATTGCGTGAAAGAATTGATAAGGCAAGAGTTTAAAGGCAAAACCATTGCAATCTATTCAGATAGCCAGGCGGCAATCAAAGCAGTCAACTCTATGCAAGTTAACTCAAAACTAGTATGGGACTGCTTAGAAACCCTAAATGCACTGGGCAGTCAGAACAGACTGACTCTAGCATGGGTACCAGCACATACAGGGTACGAGGGCAATGAAGAGGCAGACTCACTTGCCCGAGCAGGAGCAAACAAAGCTCTGAATGGCCCAGAACCCTTCTGTGGTATTGCGAAAGCTATACAAAAGACTAGTATCAAATCATGGATGCAAACCAAATCTCAAGAATGGTGGAACAACTCGCCAGGAATGAGACAGGCAAAAGAGTTTATTAAAAAACCATCGCCAACATTCACAGAATATCTACTGAGCCAGAAACGAAGTTCAACTAGAATACTAGTGGGACTTCTCACAGGGCATTGTAGGCTCAACAAACACATGAGTACGATAGGTCTGACTGAAGAACTGCTCTGCAGGTTCTGTCAGGAAGAGGAGGAAACAGCAGTACACATACTTTGCCACTGTGAGGGCTTGTCAAGACTAAGGTTCCTTACGCTGGGTGAGGAAAAACCAGAAGCCCAAAGATACACAGGGGATCTGAAAGCTAGCCTATGGAGTCTCATAGAGAAGACGGGGCTAGCCGAAGAACTCTAATCGATTTTGAGGGCAGACACAATAGATCTGAAAAGGTCGCGGTGTGGAGGCAGATAGCCCGAAGGCCCCATTCTAAATCTAATCTAATCTCTATGGGACATTGTCAACTTTGCAACTGTCAAATACTTTGTTGGTTGAACTGGTGAAGAGTTCAAATTTTTTGAATGCCATTCATTGTGTTGACAGAGTCATCAAGTTGTTTTCAGTTCCTGAAATATCAGGAATAATAGTCTCATAATTTAATAAAGTTGATTTTGGGAAAAATGTTCAACACCAAGTATTCATAATATTTTCTTCCAAAAAAAAAATTGATATGTTATTGTCTTTTTGGGATCTCTATCAACTATATTCTTTGTATAAAGACCTAAATTTTCAATTCAAATTTCTTCAGTGCTCATTTCTATTCCATTTCATATTCATAATGCAATTTGAAAAAAAAATAGTGTAGTTCTCAAATTGGAGTGGAACAGTGCTATCCATTCTCAATTCTGGAGTCTCTTCCTGGGTCATTGCAGGGTCACTCTGTTTTTTCAAATGGAAAACTATATTTTTCTCTTCTCAATATTGAAAAACAGAAAAAAAAATTGTTACCAAATTTTGTTAAAAGATATTTTCTCATATGACTTCAGTTATTTTGATAGGTTAATCTGAATTTTGAACCCATAACAAAAATAATTCTTTTACATTTTTGACAAAAGAGGAAAATCACAAAGTCATTCTTTCTCAATCAAAAACTCCATTTTCAGATATATATGCACTTCCACAACAGATATTATTTTTTTGTTGAATTAATTGAAGTCTGATGAAAAAAATGTTTCAAATAAGAGTTGAAAATTTAAAACGAGCCATTAAATGGTACTTTGAGAATAAAATTGTGTATGTACAGGGTGATTAAATTCCACACTCGCGATAACCTCGGCCGTTGTCTCGAATTGAAAAAAAAAACGGTCAGATTAACCTCCGGAGATTATTCTGTTATCAACATCATCATAATATATGGTTTGTAAATGAGGTTATGGATGAAAAAGATATCGAAAAAAAAATCACCCACTATTTAACTACCACAATTATTCCTCCTGTGAACATGTGACAAAAATTTCTTGAATATTATACCTTATTAACCTGGAAATGATATACCTATATCCATGTCCTTTGTTGAGTTACCTGTATATTTGTTATTGGGTAGATGCAGATTTTCCAAAAACCAATTCAAAAATACCATATTTGTTAATCTAACACTCTTCTTTTCATCTATCTCGGCCAGAAAAAACCCATGATCAGTTGATCACTCCACTAGAACAAATTTTTTCAGCCAAGCCAACTATTATAAATAAGAAGCAAATCATTATAGATGACCAACAGATGAATTTACTTGAAGAGAGGGATTCTGATGGGAATGATGTGGATGAAATGATCACTAACTTTGAGGAAAAGAGTTCTGATGCAAAGAAGAATTTAGATGGAAGGAACTCCAATGGAGAGGAGGATTAAGACGGTGAAAACTTAAATGAAGATAAGGATTCAGATGAAGAAAACTCGGATGAAGAGAAGGATTCAGATGAATAAATCTCGGATGAAGAGAAGGATGCAAAAATAAA
>OU896717.1:11180187-11200359 GCA_918026855.4 Phaedon cochleariae
TCGAAGGGGAAACCATTGATAACTACGTTACAGACCTGCGAAATAAAGCTTTGTCCTGCGAGTTAGGTGACTTGAGGGATGATATAGTGAAAAGCATTTTCATTTGTGGTTTGGTGAAAAAGCATATAGGACAACGCTTATTGGAAGGTGACTGTAAGACATTACAGGAAGCTATAAATAAAGCCAAAACAATCGAAAATTCTCAGCAACAAAGAGAAGAAATTTCAACAGAATCAACATCCGCTCTGCATTGGGTGCAATCAAGGTATACCAGAACAAACAAGAAATTTGATCAACAAGCAGGTAGATCCAGTGTTCCAAACTCCTCAAATAATAACCAACCCCAACGTCAAAATTTCCAGCGTCGGGAGCAAAGTTGCAGAAGATGTGGTGCAAGTCATGAGAAATTCAATTGTCCAGCATTCAGAGTTTTGTGTAATCTGTGTAATGTGCGAGGACATTACTCAAAAATGTGTTTGAAACGAAGAAATGTGCATTGTGTGACCCACAGTGAAATAGTAAACCAAGAAAAGTTCGATGAGGCTGATGAAACAAGTGATTATTATTTTGTTGGTTGTGTTCAATCAGCAGGCGAGCAAGAATGGATGGTAAATATTATTGTAAATGATAACTGTAATATCAATTTCAAATTAGATACAGGGGCAATGGTCAATATAATATCTAGAAGCACCCTCATAAATAATAATATTACTTGCGACTTTATGGAAGAAACCCCTGTCAAATTGAGCACAATAACAAAAGAAATAGTCCCAACATTAGGTAAAATCAAGTTGAGATGTACATTGAGGAACCAAACTAGGGAATTGTACTTTTTCGTAGTAGACAAGGATTCTCCTTCATTGCTAGGTTTAGACTCCATAAAGATGTTCAATTTGATACAAAGAGTCGATAATGTAGATGGTAACGATTTAACAAAAGACTATATAGATGTTTCTAATGGTACAGGATGTTTGAGCCAACCTTATAAAATAGAAATAGATCCAAATGTGAACCCTGTTGTTCATGCCAAGAAAAGTACCCTTGCCACTATATAATAAACTGAAAGAAACATTAGAAGTGTTGGAAAAGAGTGGAATCATAGAAAAAGTAGAAGAACCTACAGAGTGGGTCAATTCACTGGTACTTGTTAGAAAACCAAATGGTGCTATTCGCATCTGCATGGATCCTAAAGATTTAAATAAAGTTATCAAACGAGAGTATTTTCCTTTGCCTACAATTGATGAGATTTCTCACAGGCTGGCGGGGGCCAAGTATTTCACTACTCTAGATGCAAACAACGGATTTTGGCAAATTAAATTAGACAACGAAAGTTCTAAGTTGTGTATCTTCAACACACCATTTGGGCGTTATCGTGTTTTGAGACTTCCATATGGCATTTCATCCGCCCCGGAAATTTTTCACAAAAGGTTTAGGGATATTTTGAATATAGAAGGGGTTCACACATTCATTGATGACATATTAATTAGTGGGAAAACAAAGGAAGAACATGACATGAGACTTAAAAAAGTGTTAGATATTGCGAGGAAAGAAAATATAAAATTTAATAAACAAAAATGTAGAATTTGCGAGTCGGATGTTAAATATTTAGGTCACCTAATAACCAGAGAGGGACTCAAACCAGACATCTCGAAGGTCAGAGCAGTTAAATCAATGCCAAGCCCTAAAGATAAAAAAGGTATTGAACGATTTCTTGGTTTCATTAATTATCTAGGTAAATTTATACCAGATTTGTCATCTCATACAGCACCATTAAGGTTGCTTTTGAAAAGTCAGAATGCTTTCGTTTGGGATAAAAATTTGGAAATCGCATTCGAGAAAATCAAAAAATTAATATGTGAAAATACAGTGTTGCGATATTTCGACGTCAGCAAAACATCCACCATATCAGTTTATGCATCTAAAGATGGAATTGCAGCTGTATTGTTACAAGATAATTTTCCATGTGCATATGCTTCTCGTGCATTAACAGATGCAGAAAAGAGATACGCTGTAATTGAAAAAGAAATGCTTGGTATAACATTTGGTTGTGAGAAGTTTCACCAATTTGTGTATGGCCAGAAGATCCATATACAAACAGATCATAAACCACTGGTATCCATATTCAATAAAAATCTAGTTGATTGTCCAATGAGACTTCAACGGATGTTGATAAAATTACAGAAATACGAAATAAATATATACCATACCCCTGGAAAAGAATTATATATAGCAGATACTCTGTCGAGGGCATTTTTGAATAATGCAGAGGAAAATGACACTATTAGTTCTGAGATTGATGCTCAAGTTTGTATGTTACAGCAACAAAATAATTTTGAATCAGAATTTTTGAAAAAAATCCAGAATGAAACAAGTGATGATCATGATCTGATTAAAATAAAACAATTTTTGAAAAATGGTTGCCCCAAAAATATAAAAAAAAATGAGTACATCGAATGTTTTTATAAAAATAGAAATAGTCTACTTGAGTACAACGAAATGTTATACGTCGGAAACAGAATCGTCATTCCTAAAAAGTTAATTAATGCAACTTTGCAAAAAATACACTATAGCCACCAGGGCCGGGATAAAACTAAAAGTTATGCGAATGAATGTGTATATTGGCCGACAATGAACAGAGATATCAACAGCTTTATCAGTAACTGCTCTACATGAATGAAATATAAGAATTCTCAAATGAAAGAGCCGTTGTGTCCACATGAAATACCTTCTAGACCTTGGGAAAAATTAGGCTGTGACTTTTTTGAATTAGATAAGAAACAATATCTGATCGTTATAGATTATTATTCAAAATATGTCGAGTTGATCTGTTTGAACACTAATACAACCGCCGTTAATGTGATTATGCATCTAGTCAATTTTCGCACGTCATGGTATACTAAAAATTTTGTATTCAGATAATGGCCCGCAGTTTTCCTCTGGATTATTCAAATCATTCGCTGAAACATGGGAATTTATTCACCTAACATCTTCTCCCCTGTACCCTCAAAGTAATGGTATGGTGGAACGTGCAGTTCAGACACTCAAAAAAATACTCAAAAAATGTAGAGATGATAAAAAAGATATGTATCTGGCATTGTTGCAATATCGAAACACTCCTATTTCAAATGAAATAGGTACACCGGCACAACTCCTGATGTCAAGAAGACTGAGAGGTATCATTCCTATGAGTATGTTGAAACCAGATTTGCAAAGTGTAGAACAGACAAAAGAGGAATTGAAAAAACGGCAAAATAAACAAACAGACTATTATAATAAAGGCAGTCAGAGAGAACTTACGGAACTAGAAAGAGAACAAAAAATTATGGTACAGGCTACTAATTCTGAGTGGCATCCAGGGGTAGTTGTTGACAAGGTTAGGCATAGGCCGTATAAAGTAAAGATGGATAATGGATCTGTAATCGAGAGAAATAGACGGTTTCTGGCTGTAATTCCTGAAGATATTGCACAACAAAACGGCTCATCTCTACCAAATATATCGAATGATGAACCAAGTGACAATGATGTTATTTTTGTAGAAAATCAAAGTAGTAGAGGAAGAATTATCAAACCTGTACAGAGATATAACCCAACTGATTATTCAAAAAAGTAGGTGAAACTTTAGCAAAGGTAATTTTTGAGTTATAATATAGGATATTACGTCAAAGTGATTTTCTGAATAAAAGGGGAAGATGTAGCAGAGTACCCAGTATATGAATTCTATTTCATCAACTTCAGTTTTCATGTTTACATCGTTTTTGTATTGCTGTCGATATTGAGGTAAAATAAACTAGTTCATGCTCAGCTGTTATTTCATTAACAATGACTAAACAAAATACTTCATGAACTTTATAAAAGGATCAGAGAACCTCACGAACTTATCAGTGTGTTAGTAACGACCATTCAGTATTCGATAAAATGGAACATCTACTGAATCTAGTGAGACTGATGCCAATGGACGAAGGCAAAGTGCTCTCAATCGAAAGGATCATCAAAAATATTGTGGATGAGCAGGATTTTCTCCAAACCGTAACTCCATTTGGACGGATTGAACATCACCAGTGGGCAATGGATTGGATGCATCTTCGACTGTTTCATCTGGAACTTCGCCGAACCAGGATTGCCCTTCGGCTACCAATGTATTGCCCGTGCATTTGGTGTCTACGCGACCCCAGGGACCAGGGACCAGCACAACCTCCAACCCCTTCTCCACCGTATCATGAACTACCACCAGAACAGCAGCTAGAAGAACCACCCCAGATGCCCAATCCAGTAACACAGCCACCACCCCAACCCGATCAGCAGGTTCCCGAAGTCCGTGAGCCAGATGCCCGAGACGACCGAGACCAACGTGAGAGGTGGGTGAGCCGACATTACGTGATTTAAGAATCACGTTTATCAGAAAATTAAATTAGGTGAGAGACTTTTCTGTAGTGTTTGAACTATATTGGACATGAAAATTAGTGTGACAATATTCAATAGGTATAGAGAAGTAGGAAGTAAAAAAAAAAACTAAAAACAATCAGAAAATATCTATGTTCAGTGCCTATATAGCGGTCATATCTTTTAATTAGCTAGGATTCATATTTAGTGGACACATATTGAGAGTATTATTAGAATTCATTTCAGGAATTGTATTGGAACATAGTTTTAATCTTTTTATTTTTTTTTCAATATATGATGATCAGACTCACAGTAACTCAGTTAACGAAATTATTTATATTCATGGAAGTCTAGGAGTTTTGGTTTTCTCATTGTTTGGTGTTTATCGGGGGGTTTATAGAATTCAAGTAGATATACAGTTAAAAAAAATTGAATTACAGAGCATTGTTCATTGAGTAAGCAATTAAACTGCTGATTGGAAAGTGAAACTGAATCATTTTGAAACAATGAACTTCGTTTATATATAAATATATATATATATATTTGTCTAACGGTTAGTTCCAGGACATTTTTCAAATTGATTATATATATTCATTTTACTTGGTTCTTTGGGATTTTCTCTCCTCGTTTCTATAAAATAAAAGTATTCGTATTATTTCAATATATTTGTAGAGGGACAAATCAGATGATTTGCCCCAAAATGTCACTGCGTTTAACAAATTTTTCTATCAGGGAGTCTAAAAGAAAAATCCAGTAGCTTGTCAGTGACAATTTGTTTGAAAAATTTTTGAAGGAAAGAAATATAGATATATTGAAAAAATATCGAATTTGTACTTATCTTTGGGGCAAATCATCTGATTTGTCCCTCTACAAATATATTGAAATAATACGAATACTTTTATTTTATAGAAACGAGGAGAGAAAATCCCAAAGAACCAAGTAAAATGAATGTACCACCTCCTCGATTAACCTACAGACAGTATTGATTATATATAGCTTAAATCGATCATATATAATGTCCTCTTTCTAATGGCCGATGAAATTTTGAAAAATATCAACTTTCATTTTCTATATTCCAGAGATCATATAGTTCCAGGACATAATTTTTTTAAATGTATTTTTAGATCCTGTATGTGTCTCAGATTTCAGTCGGGAAAATCCAATAGGTGATTGAACTCGTAGTATCGCGATTTCTGAAATTCCTGGAGGTTATAAGTTCTTGAGAATTCTTTCATTGGCAATCGATTCCAGAAGCTCTGCCGCTCCATAAACTAACGGGTTTTGGTAAGGTGTTGTTCGACATATTTCAAGGTTGACGACCAATGGGTGTGCTGGCTAAGCTTGTCGAGTTCGTCTGACTGGTATTGCTATAGTGATGGAATGATAGCAGAGATTCCTGAAGAATATTTTCCGTGAAAGTAACTACAGAAAAGGAAGATCTCACCGACTTTTTTTCGGTGTTCTGATGAGGACAAAGAATTAGAGTAAGTGTTGAATCACCCAGCAGGCGAATGGCGCTTTTCTGGATGGAATTTACGAGCATCAGCTTATGTTTGGGTGCTGAACACCATATGTGATAACAGTATTCTGAAACTGATCGTATCTACCTAGGAAGGAAGGGAGAGAAGGTAGGAATTGAAATGTTTCTTGAACCCCTGAATTTTATTGGTTCTTGAGGAAACTTCCCTAGTCAAAGCATTTAAGCGACGCCCCATAGCTTTTTCATATTTTCCTCCGTTTTCAAGAAAACAGATGGAGAATTGATTCAAATCCAAATTCCAAGTTGGTGCATTCAAAAGACATCAATTGAGGATCACTAGATAGCCACAATGAGTATAATTTTGAGATCTAGAGAATTCGTCGGTGAATGAACACACTGAATTTTGTCATTATGAAATCTTATACAGGGTGATAATTGCAGTAGGCGAATAATGTTTCTGATATCAACACCCTGATGTATCTAGGAAACGCCCCTGAGCATACAGAGTTAATATGATTTTTTTTTTATATCTGTGAGTTCTACCATCTATTGACTTTTCTGATTACATTCTGTAACATCCAGTGTATACCGGATGATTCATAAGGAATTGTACACAAAGCAATAGTGGAATCCTGACATCAAAATATATCGAATGTGCTCAAAAGTGTTATAGTTGAATTAAAATAGATACGAATGGAAATAGCGGATATTGAGTAGTCCAATAGGGTATACGCGTGTGAAAATTTTACACTGGAATATATTTTTGTTCCATTACTCATAAGTATAGATGTCGAATTATACATGCGAAAAACATTATTAAGCACCGAATATTTAATAATTTCTGATTGAAAATCATAATATTTGCAACTTTCCGACCAACCGCCGAACTGCAGCGATGATTTCCGACTGGATGTGGCTGTTTTTATTTGTCATGTCAAACATTCATGTTCGAAAGATTGAAAATAAATAATATAGGAAGAGAAAGTGAGGTTATGATTATCTGAGCTTGTAGTTTCTATAATCTATCTCAATTATATGATCTCAATATTCTGAATAATAATAACTAATAATAAGCAAATATCTACAATAAGAATGATCAAACAGGACTTCTTTTTGCATGTTGTTCCAAATATGTTCAATTTATATCTGATATAGTTTTCCATATCTTCTTCAAGCTTAAAACGAGATCACATATTATATCATTCTCCTAACAGGATTAACATAATCATTGATATATAATGGGTTTCACTAGGACATACTTGAACGTATACTCACTTCGAAATGGTCTTCACAAACAAATCCTCTGGTTTTCTCGGATAAATCATTTCTATTTATGGCTTGCAATCATCATTTTCTTTTCTCTTTATTTTTAAAACTCGATCCCAATGGCAATGAAAGGAATATTTTTTCTGGTGATACTTTTGTTGATGATAGGCATTGCGGCACTAAACAGTATTTGGTATAAACATTATCATTTTCCATTTTAAAATTTCAAATTTCTGGCGTTTAAAACTGTTTTCTTCTCCTACCTCTTCTTCTTCTTCTTTTTTTTTCAATCTGAATCTTGTCATTCTGTCGCGCTAGTCTATGGCTGTGCGGCCTAATACTATGACGTCATAATATTAGTGATGGCCACTAACCCGTTTTCCTGTGACTTCATATTTAGCCTCATTTGAATGAAATTTTTTAGAGTCACAAGCAACATTGAGATTAATGAATGATATCCAATGTTATTATAAGGAAGAAGGAATATAATTTCGATTAAACAAAAAATCATGCGTATTCCCTATTGATATGAGTATACTTCTCAAGTAGACTACTTTATTGTTTGCCAAGCTTTCGGAAATGTTGATTATCTTCTTCATAATATATTAAACCGTATTCTAATAACATATTCAATTTTTTTTCTATGACTGTTGAAAACTGGTCCCTTTTTATGTAACAATTTTGTTGGGTAACTGGATGTATTACACAAAACAAGCCACGCCCCGTGTGTAACAGCCTTTACTCAACGTCCAATGGCCAATCAGCGACAAAGTAGATTTATTACCTACTAAACAGTTGCTCCAGTTCTACAAAATTGAAATGGAATATATGGGGCATGCAGTGAAACGTTCGAATCAGACTCTTCCATATACGTATTAATAATCAATACGGATAATCTCTATCTGTTTCCATAGCGAAACATGAAGCCGATTTTTGAAGACAAATGACTATCCATAAGGAAAAGTTTTGAAACGATCAGACCCATACTGCTTTGATTGAAAGGCTAGTAAACGTCATTGTCCACCGAAACGCATGTCTTTGATGACTACTATAATAGCGCATGGCGCATGCGTATCATGCCACCAAATCCTTATGGATATTCATTTGTTTCATATTTTTGGCTTCATCCTGGCACCCGTTATGATCCGTATTGTTTATTATTACGTATATGGACTCTTCATGAAATGTCATAATTTGACAATTTGACAATACCTACCCAAGTATACCTGGCGTGATTTAGAACTGAATTTCTGTACAAATATGGATTCAGAAAGCGAAAATGAATTCAACTGCACTCCACCGGATGTTCTAGAAGCTGCCAGTTTGAGTACAATCAGCCTTTTGCCCGAGAAATCTGAAAAAATGTATGAAATGGTTTAGGTACCAGATTTTCATGGATTGGCGACCGGATGTTCTAGAAGCTGCCAGTTTGAGTACAATCAGCCTTTTGCCCGAGAAATCTGAAAAAATGTATGAAATGGTTTAGGTACCAGATTTTCATGGATTGGCGAAAAGCAAAACATGCAAATTCGTCTTAGGAGAATGTACTGCTAGCCCATTTTGGCGAATTAGCAACTAAATACAAAGCATCCTCCTTGTGGTCACAGTATTCCATACTTAGAAGCACAATTTCAATAAAAAATTATGTGAATTTTGAAAAATATTTAAAATTACGGGCATTCCTGTTAAGGCAATCTGATGGATATATGCCAAAGAAAGCAAAGATATTCACTGCTGATGAACTCAATCATCACTACAGCTCCTGATAACATTAATCTCGCAACAAAGGTAAGGAAATTATGTGTTCTTAAATAAATTCTTGAATTTTGTCCACCTTATTTGAGAAAAATATGTTCGAGTGATGTTAGAATTCCTTCTATAACAGGATATTGTTCTTGGCTCAGTTGAATATGTGCTTGCATATGCATCACACAACGAAATAAGCGTAGGTTCGAATCTCATCTAATTAATTGTTCTTTTCTTTTTTTCAAGAAATGTATGGCTTCTCCGATATTTACTATAGTACGAATTATTTCTTACTGGGTAGAGAATATGATTTCTTATTTTCTCCTAGGTGGCAGTAGCAGTAATGGGACTTAAGGGTGCTTGTCGTGCGAACGAACTATATTCGATGAAAATTGAAGACTTTCAAGACCTTGGATCGGCTGCTCTAGTAACAATACCGTATACAAAGACGAAAATCACCAGAAAATTCACAGTCACCGATCGTTTTTATTCGCTTTATAAAAAAAATATAGAGCTACGGCCGAATAATGTTTCCATAGTCAAAAAATTGGAATCAATAAATTCGGAGCAATGAGGAAGCAGATAGCACTTTTTCTGAAACTTCCGGACCCAGAATTATATACAGGACATACATTTCGAAGATCATCTGCCACCATTTTAGTTGACGCAGGAGGTGATTTAACATCATTGAAACGGCACGGAGGATGGAAATCATCATCGGTTGCAGAAGGATATATTGACGATTCCTTCAAAAACAAGATGAATACGGCACAAAAAATTGTTAACTCAATTGGACCTTCATCTTAAAATCCGAGGTCTGAAAAAATCGCAAATAATACCTCCACTACTTCAAAAAATAATAACTTGAATCTGGAAATTGATTCCTCTTCCTCTACTCCCTCTATAAATATCTCCAACTGCACAAATTTCACCATAAATATTGTAACCAATAAATGAGTTCTCATTATCTTTCAAATTAAAATTGTTCGAAATGAACCATTGTTTTTTTCAATAAAATATTCTCCAAATATCTCGTCCGTTTGAATAGTGAACACACAGTCATAGAAAAAGTATAGTATTTTACTTTCGTGTAATGGCTATTACTCACTCGAATGATTACGACGTTCGCCTGCTCATGAGTAATAGCCATCATTACACGCTCGTTGAATAATATACTATTTTACAACTTAATATCTTCTTCGTGCTTTTCATTTGAAGGATGTTGGGATGTTCCTTCACCATTTGGTTAACCTGTAACCTATAACCAAAAGATGAAGAAGGTTTTCAGATAACTACTGTTGAACTAACAGTATATATATATATATATACAGGGTGTCCCATAATTAGCCTGCCAAACTTCACCAGCGACTTCTACGACCGAAAATAGATAGAAAAGTTCGAATGAACATAGGTCTCAAAATGGCTCCTTAGGGAGCTACGGCCACCTTAAAGGGGGCTTCTGAAGATGTATTTCCTGAATATTTTCGAAACGCCGTGAGATAAGATGATGAAATTTGGTACAAGAACTAAACTTTTCATGCTCAATGCAGTGGAGTTAAAAAAATTTCAAAATTTGATTTATGAGTATTCAAAACAGGGTGGAGCTACTCTAAATATCACCCTAATTTTTTCTCGGATTATGAATATCTGAAAATTTTCTCAGAAGAAAGGTACTCCTGTTCCATGTTGATCAGATGAACCATTTTCGAGTAAAATCGATTTAAAAATATCAATAAATCTCAAGAATAACGCACAATATTTCCAATATCAAATCATAGTGGCTATGGAAAAAAAAAAGGGTAAAAGTTAGTTTTGATAGTTTTCATATTTGTTGACAAGCATGTTTTGCAGAACACACTAAGCAATTGATATTCGAATGTACATTGTATTGTTACAAAATGCCACAATTCGCAAATCAGGATTATGCAGACATACATTTTTTGTACGGATTTTGTAATGGCAATGCATGAGAGGCTGAGCGAGAATATCGAAGGAGATTTCCGAACAGAAGAATACCTGGGCGACAAGTATTCGTTAATACCCATAGAAACTTGAGTGATCATGGCAATTTCCAACGTGTTCCTGGGCAAGGAAGACCTTTGAGAGGACATAACATGGAGAATATTCTGAATGTCATCGATAATAATCCGAACATTAGTATAAGGACTGTATCCAGAAATTTCAACGTGCCTAGGGCACCAGTAATTTGGAATGTGAGAACACAGTTTGGCAATGAAATAACAGTCGATTGATTTCAGATAGGGAGAATATTACAAATTCAAGGAATTCATCCATTTCACTACCAACGTGTGCAGGATTTATTGCCAGGCGATTTTCAGCCCAGGATTCAGTTCTGCCAATGGATTTTAGGAAATGAGAACATCAAATCGAACATTTTTTGAAGCGACGAATCCATCTTCACCAGAAACGGAGTGTTCAATATGCACAACACCCATGTATGGGCAAATGATAATCCCAGAGTGATCCGACGTTCTAATTTTCAACATCTTTTCTCTGTAAATACATGGGCAGGAATGATAGGGGATCAGTTAATTGGTCCTGTCGTCCTACCCAACCGCCTGAATGCTGATGGGTATCATAACTTTCTTCAGAATAAACTAGGCATACTTTTGGAAGATGTGCCTCTCAATGTACGGCAAAATATGTATTACCAACACGACGGGGCTCCAGCACATTATGGACAGCGCGTTGGGGCATGGTTGAGTGAGATTTTTCCTGGAAGGTGGAAAGGCCGTAATGGTTCCATTCTTTGGCCACCACGTTCACCGGACCTAAACCCTCTAGATCATTATTTATGGGGTCATATGAAAGAGTTGGTTTTTAAAACTGAGGTGAACACACATGGAGAATTACTTCAACGAATAGAGTTGGCAGCAAGTGAACTCAGAGGAAATCGCTTTCAAATTCTGAGAGCCACAAGCGCAATAAGTCGTCGAGCGAAATTATGCATTGATAACAATGGGATTTTATTCGAACAATTTCTATGACCAATAATGAGATTTCGCATATTCATATCGAGGACATCATGCAATGAGGGCATTCTTCATTAATTAGTATTGCCATAGCCACTATGATTTGATATTGCAATATTGTGCTTTATTCTTGAGATTTATTGATATTTTTAAATCGATTTAACTCGAAAATGGTTCATCTGATCAACATGGAACAGGAGTACCTTTCTTCTGTGAAAATGTTCAGATATTCATAATCCGAGACCAAATTGTCGAGAAAATTGCATACAAAAAAAATTAGGGTGATATTTAGAGTAGCTCCACCCTGTTTCAAATACTCATGAATCAAATTTTGAAATAATTTTATCTCCACTGCATTGAGCATGAAAAGTTTAGTTCTTGTACCAAATTTCATCATTTTACCTCACGGCGTTTCGGAAATATTCAGGAAATACCATCTTCAGTAGCCCCCTTTGAGGTGGCCGTAGCTCCCTTTGAAGCCATTTTGAGACCTATGTTCATTCGAACTTTTTTATCTATATTTGGTCGTAGAAGTCGCTGGTGAAGTTTGGCAGGCTAATTATAGGACACCCTGTATATATAGTCACAGAAAGGTTCATATGCTTCATAAAACATTTACTTCCAGGATATTTTTCCAAATGATTTACAAGTACACGATGTTATGAATCGTTCAGTTCCAGGACATTAATGATATGGAACATATCGATTGACGGTTGGAAGGCGGCTGGCATCACATATCATATTCCTTGTTTTCATCGATACAAACAGTGGATTCAGAAGATGATGATAATCCTATATGATATTGCATTTGAATCACTCTGCCACTGTTTACTCCCGATTTAACCGAAAACAGCATCAATTTCCTTCAATAAGATGGTAAAACACATTCCATTCTTCCATATATGGATGAAAATTGTTATTACGAATTCAACGATACCAATGAGTTGATAGATATTTGCATATAAAATATACGTCGATGCAGAGAGTGCAACAGCGAGAATTATTTCACCTTCATGTGACAACTTTTCTATTCGTTCGAATCCACGATGATATAGGATAATCAATAACTGAATAAGGAATAATATGTAAAAAATCAATATTATCGATAATTGGAACTTACGTACTTGACAATATAGATTATTTGATAAATAGTTTTTATGTTGCCTGAACTCTGCTGTTATATATCATTCAGTTCCAGGACGTTTCGTTATGATACGGATAGTTCCAGGACATTTTGTTATAATACGTATAGGTCTAGTACATTCATATTGTCAGTGATCTATTTCCAGGTCATACATATCATGAGGCAAAAATATACTGTGTGAATCATAATGAGAAACTTTGGTTCCACAAATTGCCTACTTTGTTTTGATGTTGAAAGTTCTTCCTAACATGTATCATGATTGGATACTGGGTGTCGAAAGTACGATAAAAGTCATTGTATAAATGGTTTTCTTGGACATGAAAACGAATAAAAACTTGGTGTACAATTCTAGATCAATCATTGTTCTGATTTGCAGTCTCAATTTTCAATGTTCGTAAATATACCTAGTTTTCTTTCAATCTGAAGAAACTAGAACATTGCGCACTGTATGTAACGGATATAGTAGGTTCACCATACAGGTGCGGAAAGCGATGCTGTTCCGCATGCGATTGCAGATGACCGAACGACCCTTATAGCGTTATTCAACAATCTGCATTCATTCATTCATTCATCCATTCATTCGTCAAATGAGGTATCACTTAACTCCCTATTTCATTTGAGAAAATTGGGGGAGGAAGGTTGTCTTGTTGAAGAGGTTGAAGGAGGGGGGATTCTTTCATGTCACAAAGCGGTTTTCCGAAAACATAAATCGACGTGTTTCAGGGTTTTTCTCGAATGTAGAAAATGAATTCACCCGTTACATAATATATGGTGCGCATTGTATAGTTCTATAGGATGATCATATTCATCATAAAACATTGTTCCAGTACATGATGTGAATCGTTCAGGTCTCGATTCAGGTTATATATCATTATTTATTTGATAATGTCATTACTAACGTCATTGAAGGTTGGGAAGTGTCACATTAGACACCTCTACTTCTCGTCCTCACTTTCCGCCCCCACTACTTCCAGCCCTCAGTTCCCGCCCTCACTCATGTAATAATTCAGGTTTGTTCAGAACGAAACATAGATTTATCAATTTTGATCGAAATATGATGATTGTGAATGAAATAGTATACAAACCTTGGTAGGTAGGAGGTTTCATTCCTGTCTCGAAATTATAGCTGACCTCGACGCTTTGCGTCTCGGTTAACTAACATATCTCAGGAATAAATCACTTCTCACCTCGGTGTGTAATATACTATTCCAGGTTATATAGTATTCAGTTCCAAGACATTTTGCTATAATACATGTAGTTCCAGGACATTTTGTTTCGATACGTATAGTTCCAGGACATTTTTTTATAATACGTATACTTCCAGGATATTCATGTTGTAAATCATATAGTTCAAGGTCCTACATATCATGAAACAGGAATATACACGGTTAATCAGAATAAGAGCGACAAACTGCGTATCCAGGATGTTTACATTCTTTCGAAGTATGAGGTTCCTCTCAACATATGTTTCAACATGCATCCTGATTGAGATGCAGGGTGTCGAAAGTACGAGAAGGTTTATAATATTTTTTCAAGTAAATGACTGTAGGAATAGATTATAAACTTACAATTCTAGGTTATCCATTGTATTGATTCGTATTCTCAATTCTCAATTGCCGTAAAAATACACATTTTCGTTTTTGTTAACCAAATATATATAGGGTGTTTGGTTCACCGACCAACTTCTATATGAAAGGGGTGATATGAATAAAAACATTCTGAACATATTCAACCATATTCACTATCAGAAACAGAAATTTATTCATGTCGAAACGTGACGTTTATCAAAAGTCGATGGGTCATTTCAGATAAGTCAATTACTGATCTCTGAAACTGAACGATACTGAGTGATTTACGTAGGCAAAACATTCTGGAAGTTTCTCAACTTACAGTTGAAGGAAGAACTTTGAAATTGTTGTGCTCTCATGATCGATAATTTCCATATTTCCAGGAAAATTTTGAGTCCATCAGCTGTAAAGGGTGTGCCAAAAGCTTGCACCAACTTTCGTATCATAAATGGAAACGGTTCGATTGGCCTCCAAATTCTGATTTATGTTGACTACCGTGTGGCAACAAAATCATCGAACAGGGCGTCAAGTTGTTTTTCAAGTTAGTCAATATAGCGACACTGTGACGTAATCGATCAAATTCTTCCCAAGCAACCTGATAAAATAGCTTTATCGCCAATCAGAATTCCTATCAGTGATTCGATCTTCCAAATAATATTCTTTCTCTAGAATTGTATCAAGAATTCTCAATAGAGAATGGTACTTTTTTCAGATAAATATCGAAGGAAAAAAATGTCAACTGGTGATATATCGTTGAAAAGGGTTATTTTTGCTTCATCGGATGGTGTAAGGATATGATAAAGAGTGTTCTATGTGGAATTTTCAACCTGAAAATTTTCGAGTAAAAACAAAAGGGATAGTCGATTGTTGATCCATGGAAAATAAAGGTATTGAGGAACTATATATCACCCTTTCAAATTCCAAATTTCTAACAAAGAAAATAACTGAATGTCCAATGATCTCCTTGTCACCATGTATTACAGTTCTTGTAATAAACTATACTCAACACTAATTTCGTCGCACACCAAAATGTCGCCCCTGTTATAATGTGAATAACTTTTTTCAGTTCGAAACAATTTGAATTTGGTTCACACTGTTCGATAGCCCAGTCCTTCAGCTATAATCTCGTACTTCATAGAAAACAAAAGGGTATTCAGATAAAATCTCTACATAGTGTTTTCCGATACTGTGCAAAATTTCGGAATATTCAAAAGGCTCTCAAATGGTGAAAAAAAAATGTTCCTCAACTCCGACAACAGAGGCATCTCAGTAGTCAAGAATGTGAGTGAGAAAACACAATTGAAACATGTTCTTGCAAAAACATCAGACCATTTCTCCTCTGTAATGCATGGCCCGTAACCAATGTAACAAGAATCACAGTAAGTGACTGACAAGTCAGGTTAGACGTCGTTTTCGAATAATAAACAGATTTTGATAGTTTCGATGCCGCATCTAACGCCCGACCAGTTGGAACTGATTCCACAAATGAGGGAACAAGGGTTATCTTCCCTCCAAATCGCGGATCTGCTAAACACGACAGTCCGATCCATTCAAAGGGCTTATCTCCGAGCTAATGCTGGGAATATTTTGTACCAGTCGAGGGGGCCAAGAAGGGAAACAACAAAGAAAACCACTCCTGCTCAAGACCGCCTCATTGGGAGAATTGTACGGCGAACCCGGACTTCAACAGCCTCCAAAATTCGTCGGGATTTGATCGAGGCTACTGGTGTACAGGTTTCTACTCAGACAATCCGACGACGTATCCACGATCTTGGATTAGAAGCAAGGAAACGAGCAGCCTGTCCCTCATTGAAACCCGTACACCGAGAGGCAAGACGATTGTGGGGACAAAAACATCAAAACTGGGGAATAGCAGAGTGGAATAGGTGTATGTTTACGGATGAGAGTAGGTTCAACTTGTTTCGCAAAGATGGGCGTGTGTTGGTATGGAGAGGAAGAAATGAAAGGTTTATGGAAGAAACTATGGAGGCAAGGGTGGCTCTTGGAGGTGGAGGAGTGACTGTGTGGGGTGGAATATCAATGAATAGGAGGAGTGAATTAGTGATTCTGAGAGGAGAGAGTATGAACGGTGAGAGGTAGGTATAGAGATTCGTGTGTGAGAGATATCGTGGTCCCTTACGCTGCAAATGTGGGTGACAACTTTGTTCTCGTTGATGACAATGCGAGACCGCATAGGGCTCGCATTGTCAGCGACTTTTTGAGGGATCACGGCATTGAGCGAATGAACTGGCCGCCTATGTCTCCAGATATGAATCCGATAGAGCATGTTTGGAGTCTTATGAAACTGAAATTGAAAGAAAGAGAAGGGCGAATGGAAAATTTGGATGACTTGGTGAATGCGGTACAGCAAGAATGGACAGCTTTTCTCCAGGAGTTTATTGATAGGCTGATAATCAGCATGCCCGATAGGGTCAATCAAGTGATTGCCCAAAGGAGAGGACCCACTAGTTACTGAATTTTATTGTT
This sequence comes from Phaedon cochleariae, assembly GCA_918026855.4. Lineage (NCBI taxonomy): Eukaryota > Metazoa > Arthropoda > Insecta > Coleoptera > Chrysomelidae > Phaedon > Phaedon cochleariae. Next base: position 11,197,252 of record OU896717.1, read on the forward strand.
TTTTTGATTTCTCATATTGTTATTCTCATTTTGTTGTTGTTCAATTAGAATTCAATGAGATTTGTTGTCTTGTTATTGCTTACTTACACAATTAATGCTTCACTATTGAGAAAAAAATCGCTATTGTATAGGGTTTCCCAACAATAGCACCAGATTTGAATATGCCGCCATTTTCTCAATACGAATTGTTTGGTTATTACTGTCGATTCGTTCGGCGCATTATTGCGACTGAAAACTTTACGTAATTGGCAAACTGTTCTCGTGAAACTTTCACCATTTTTTAAATGTGTTTTTACAATAAATAAACGTTGTTCGCTTGAATACTTTTCCATATTCTTAAATCGCATGTACTTCACGTGACAATTGTTGAAAAAATCACTTTATCAGAAAAAATCAAAATACGTGGCTCTTGTTGGTACACCATTCATGATGAGCCTCAGCTGGTCGGGTTTGTCAGTCACTCATTGTGGTTCTTGTAACGTTTGTTACGGCGGGCCATGCATAACAGAGGAGAAATAATCGAATGTTTCTGCAAAAACATCTTTCAGTTGTGTTTTCTCACGCACAATTCTTGACTACTGAGAACGAGGAAAATATGGACGCATCCAGAATGAATTGTTTTTTCGAGAACAAGTTGATTTTCATTCAATTCTCCTCCCAACCGGGATTCGAATAAGGGCTTTCCGGATTTGGGTCACTTTCAAGAAAACTCTAGATCTTTGATAGCCATCTTGAGTCAATTCTGATATTCAGATCTCTTCATCTGAAGTTTTATTCTCAAAATGAGCCTATGATTTCCCAAATCGGTTGACGTGGGGAATAGTTATAGCTGCAAAACCAAAAAGATGATTTTTTGAGATCACTCTGTAAATGAGAGAGATAGGAAGTTGATTTGCGAAATATCTCGAGGTAATGAGATCATCTTCATTCCTCTGTTGTCGAAGTTGAGGAAAACATTTTTTCACCATTTGAGAGCCTTTGAATATTCCGAAATTTTGCACAGTGTCGGAAAACACTATGTAGAGATTTTATGTGAATTTCCTTATGTTTCGATGGAGTACGAGATTATAGCTGAAGGACTGGGCTATCGAACAGTTCGAGCCAAATTCAAATTGTTCCAAACTGAAAAAAGTTATTCACATTATAACAGGGGCGACATTTTGGTGTACGACGAAATTGGTGTTGAGTACCTAGTTTATATGGGTTTTTCCGATTATTTGCTTTGTATGGTTTTGAACTAATCAGAACGTTCTATTGAACTGAACTATCTTGTATAATTTCGAATATACGTGGATATACTTAGAGTTGTTCCACCAATCAGAAATTTGGAATTATTTTCATTTCCATAGTAACCATTTCATATCGTTACAAACCAAGGAAATGCGTCGTCAAATTTTGACATGCATTCAGAATTACTCAAAAAATGATCGCATCGAATACAATTCGGGCTTCAAAATCTTCAAGATCATACATCTCAAACTTCCTGCATATAATTACAAATCTTGTCAGTTCAACAGAAGTATCCTGCCGTTTCGCGGTCGGATTATTTCATCTGTTGAAGTGACAATCTTTGTAATGATTATGCAACAAGCTATCGATGTATTAGCCAAATATTCTGAAATACTTATAGTATAACTACTAAGAATGGTCCCCGTCGCAGTAGCTTACGAAAATATTTCTACCTTGCGCAAACTGTTCGAAATTTGAGCACCAAATTCGTGAAAGAGTTGGCTGGAAGTCTAATCTAACTCCTGATCCCAGACAGCACCAGATATTCCATGAATCCCCCTATCATATTCTTTTTGGAATATTGGAATATTCTAGAAATAATCTGGAATATTCCGAAATATCTGTGGAATATTCTCTAAATATGCGAATGGGAATTCCTCAGATATTCATAGAATATATCCAAAAGAATTTTCTATGTTGAATGTAACTGGAATATTCCAATAAACATATCCTAAAATAAAAAAAGTGATCCAAGTTGGAATCGAACTCGTGACCTCAAGACTATCAGAGCAACGCCTTGACCACTAGGTCAGTAATCGAATTGAATAATATTGTACATATCAATTTCTTCTGACAGCGTTGTTCGAAATCGGATCATAAACACTTTTTGTTTCAAAATCTCCTTTCTTCTGATTGATGTTCGATACTCACATCTCTGAAATTATGATTGGTATTTTTGTGTTGAGAAACAGGAATATTCATGGAATATTTCATGAGTATACACCACAGAATATTCAGTTGAGAATATTCATGAATATACCCCACAGAACATTCAGTTGGGAATATTTCATGAATATTCAAGAGAGAATATTCATTTGGGAATATTCCTGGAAAATTTATACCTGAATATTCCCTGAACATGTTCCAGAGGCATGTATATATTCTAGGAATAATCGATGAATATTCGGAATATACTCCTCCTCTTTAGCATATTTAGAGAATATTCTAGGAATATACAGTGCTGTCTGGGATGTCATATCGATGGTCACATTCTGTACCATATGAGCGTGGTCGATTTTCAGATGTGACATGGAGAAATTGGCGAAAACTCAAGAAATATTTTCGTAAACTACTACGACGGTGACTATTTTCAGAAAAAACGAGATATCTCGAAATCGAAATAGTATACTGGTATCCATTTGAAATTAGAAGATTGGTGCGAACTCTATTTTCACAACCTGTACAGCTGGAGAACTTAAAATATTTCTGGTAGATTGGACATGATTGATTATAATAGCACACCAATTTTCCTCAACTGCCCAGTTAGAAAACTCCTAATGGGATATCGGAAACTCCAAAACAAAATATTCAATTAGATGTTGTTCTTGTCGAATGGTGCCGTCTGAAAATAATATCTTCATTATTCAATATACAAATGTTTATTTCTTTTTACTGAAACATTTCCTATAATTATTTCATTGTATATCTCTGAAGTGTGAATTTTGTTGATTTCAAAAATATATAATTTTTATATATATCATGGAGAAATACTGGGTGAACTATCTAATTGAATTCAAGATTGCTGTGATTGAGTTGACAATCGATATAATCGGTAGTGATACTATAAGAATTTCAAAATAATCTGGTTAATCATCGATG
>OU896717.1:11200859-11219566 GCA_918026855.4 Phaedon cochleariae
ATATATGAAGTTCGAAAATGGGATTTGTTCACCAGAAATTTCCCTCGTTATTTTTTGTTGTTTTTGGAAATTTTGGACTTGTTCTATTTGACGAAAAGATGTATTTCAAACTGGATATGAAGAGTCTGATTTCAGTAGGATCCATAACAAATCCGAATCTTTGTGAATGTTGTTATGGAAACAAAGAACTTTTGATGAATATTTGATTATCTGAAAAGTACGAAAAGCAGTACTTTACCGGACGCGATGACAGTTGCACCAAAACGCAAAAATGTTAATTTCCTGCACGCTCATAGAAAAAAGTAATTGCAGCCAATTCTCAGAAATTCACATTTTCAAACAGAACATCGTAACTCTAGAACATGGATGAATATCGAAATTAGGGGTTTCAGCATTGAGTTTGTTATTGAAATTGGTCCTCAGGCAGTGAAATCGAATTTTTTTCATTTAGTTTTGAAATAGGTTCTTCCTCACTTTCCCATTATTCAAGGTGTTCAATTCGGCCCACCCAATTGATATTTTGATGGAATTCCATATACGGGCATTTGAGTGATGAGCAAACAGAATATTATCATCAGTTTTCAACATGAATTGATTAATAAATTTTTATGATTATAGTGATGTGATTCTGATCATAGGAGGCCCTAGAACTATGAATGAGATTTAATTCTAAAACCACCTGATAGGTCTTCCTTGTTGGTTACTTTTGAACACCAAATCATAATTCCCTAGTCTGAAAATACTCAGATATGGAAATATACTCACTGGGCTTTTTTTTTCGACACTGACAGCAGGATTTCTTGAGGAAATAGGTGTGGTAATGGTCTCTTCAATTGGCCCATCATCAGTGGAATTTTCACTATAGCTGTTATCATTGTTAAGACCTCCTTGTGCAACTTCAAGTAATTTTGACATTCTGATTATATCCCTGCTGATAGGTTGGCGGTAAATATTCTTGTGGATATTCTCGGCATGGCCCATGAAATTGGCGAGATCTGATATTTCCTGCTCTTCTAGGTTCAGAGTGATGCATGTAGTCGCGATGTGTTTCCTTAGCTTTGTCCCTCGAAGTCTTTCTGGATGCTCAGCTCCGCATTCTTCGGAAAATTTTCTCATGAGAGAACAAGCTCTTAGGTATTTGAATTCATCATTCATCCTTCCTCGTATCCCAAAAACGTAGGGATTTTCTACAGGAACACCAGCTATTCCTCGATGATTATTTATGGTTTTGATGCATTCTAGGAGATTTTGGTCTAGTAGAACAGGTACTGTTCTATTCAATTCACACCTTATAGCGAAACGTACATATCTATTGGCTAAACGTTTGCTACTGTCGTTCAGTGACTGAAACAAATCTTTGTTGCTCTCTTCATCGATACTTTGATAACTATTGAAATCTTCAACCAGTATTCTCTCGACTTCACCTGCCCTCCTCCTATTGAATAATTGAACCGACATCAAAGTTGCTTCCGCTAGTTGCATCCAAACTTTCACTGAGAATTTTTTCCTAATATCAGCTAATGACTTCTGCCGTATATTCGATAGAAACTTATGCAGTTTCTTGATATCTTCCGTCGATGGAAGAACAACTTTCTGTCGTCTTCTCATCTGCACTTGAGATTCTGTGACATTTCTATTAACACTTATATTGATTTCTTCGGTTAACAATTTCAGGAAAGATTTCGCATTTTTTTTCTTGTCCTCTTGATGGGTTTTAATACATTCATTGATCAAAAATTTACCAATTTGTTTAAGCATACTTCCTAAACTAAATGCAACTGTAGGTGCTCCATAATTGCATGTTTCACTATCGAATCGCGCAGCTCGGTTGATTGCTATCAAAGTATTGTCACAAAATCTCGGATCGAACACTGACGCAAGATCAGTTACTCCTTTGTCGATATCTTTCAGAATTGATAAGAATCTACCAATCAATCTTAATCTTTGTCGAATCATGTCGAAGTGGCGGGGATTTCTGTACTTTTCTGTCATTTTATTTGCGTAAATAATCAACAGTTCGTCATACCGAATCAATCGAACTATGTCATCCTCTCTCAATACAGGAATCAGTTGTTTTCTCACGGTATCAGACGCTCTGTGATGCATTCTAGAAGCCACTTTTCGATTCAATAAATGAGTTATTCTTCTAGTTGTAGTAGTTTCACCGGTACATTGCCGAAAATGTGTTCTCAAAGTACTCTTTGCAAAAAAGGCTTTGCAATTGGCACATGCCTTGAAGTCGATTGCAGTTTTTTTTCATCTTCTTCTGGGGACGGCGTGAAACAATCAATTCTCCGTCATTGAACTCATTGTGAGTATTGAATACGAAGTTACCTTTCTTTCTTATTTGTGCTATTATTGATAGTCTTTCACGGTGTTTTTTGGGGAGGCTCATAAACTCTTTCACGTCTTCTTCATCCCTATGTATAAGTTCCAGGTGACGTGCTATTTTATACTGTTTTTTTTTACAGTAGAAACAAAAATGTGCCTGATTCATTCACATACATATTAGTATCGTCACAACGAGATGTGCTGGGTTGGTTGAAAGAATTGGAGAAACGAGTTCGCCCATCGAATTTAAGACTGATATCTCTGACAATAGCTTCATCTTCTATTTCTCCTTCTCTCAAATCCTCACTTTCACTTGGCTCATAAACAGGATCATCAACAGAATCGTCAGTATCTTCGTTTATATCATCTCTTTCATTACATTCTGTATTTTCTTCTGCATTTTCTTCTGTATTCTCTTCTGTATTATCCTTTGTATATTCTTCTGTATTTTCTACTGTATCATCTCTTGTATTTCCTTCTGCATATTCTTTTGTATTCCCTTCTGTAACTCCTCCTATTTTTCCTTCTGTATCTTTCTCTGTATTCCCTTTCGTATTTTCTACTGTATTTTCTGTCGTAGTGCTGTCCGTATCAAATTCCGTTACATCAACACTCATTTGTTTGCCTATGTACTGTTGTTGCTGAACGTTTCGATCGAAAAAAACATTTTCTAGTTCTTGAAGAACGCCTCCTCTTGTTGAAGAATCATATTTCGGAACAATTTCTTCCTCCGCAGATGTGATTTCATCAATGTACTCCAATTCAACGAATGAACAAGTTCTACATCTATGATCTTCAAAGGTTTTGGAAATAGTTGGATCACTTATATTTATCAAGTCAGATCCAAAAGATACATTTTCGAGGTCATTCAAAATATTACTCAAACCAGACAAATTTTCTTGGGTATTTTCATGAATCGATCCGATCCGATTCAATTCTACAGATATTCTTGACATGGGCCTCTTCATTCGCAACAGAGTATCTTTCGAATCTGCAAATGAATAATTGATTGATTGTAGTTGGTCGTTCACCCGTTTATTCAAGTTTTCCTGTTATCAAGTTGACAAAATTCAGAAAATTTTGAGTCAAATATAAATTAGTATGTATGTACAGTTGTGTGCAATTACAAGTCTCACAATTTTGTATGGTGTGAACCTGGCTATGCCCATTTGCACGTTCCTGACAAAAACAGAGATATTTAACGTCATATCAAAGTCGATAAGGAAGTCAATCAATATTGACAAGCCTGACGCACAATAGCCAATAACTGCTGTACGACTTGTTTGTGCTCACAACTGTACAGGGTGATCAGTTAAGGGTAGCGAGCGGCCATATCTCATAAGATATTATTAGAGAGATAAGATATTATAGATTTGAGAAAACAAAATCATGATAAAAGTCGCCAAGAGAAATTGCTGGAAATTATTTTCGAGTTTGTCAAACGTCCGCTAGACCAACACCAAGTAGACAAATGGGATTTTTATAGAATTTTGTTCAATGATTTTTTCGTCTGAAACGTTTTGGTCTATCTATTAAAATAAAGCGGTGGAAGAGTTCAATTGTTTTTTTAAACAAACCAAGATTTCTCCCGTTTATTCCGACCGATTTCAGCAAACTTAGGTTCACATGGAAGAGCATACGCAATCTATTAAGCTGAGCATTACCCCTTATAAATCGATATGGATGGACAGAAACCATCTTTCATATATCGTAACATGAATGAGATAACCACTCTACTATATCGTGACATGGTGGAAACACAACTCTTTTATTGTGACAATATAGTAATGTCATGTCAGATTGAATAAAAAAAAAAATCATTGAACATTTTTAAAAGGTCCTCTTCATTATACGTTTTCCATCACAAAAACAACATTTGTGACGACATATTGCCGATGGAAACCCTCAAGCAAGAGAGGGAGCAGCTACGAAAAGTTTTCAAGAGAACAAGTGCACAGTCAGAACTAGCACTTACAGACAGGTAAGTGAGCAGAGAACAGGTGTTAGTTCTACTGAGTCAGTTGGAAGAGATGAACAAATAAAGGAAGACTTGTTTTCGTCAAATCCAGGTGAGGAGCAGGAATTTGAACAAGTCGAGTTCTGCAGAGAAGACATCATCAAATACAGGTCCAAATGCGAGATATTGATGAAAGAGAAGTCCAAACAAGAAATTTTATGGGAACGTTAGGTTTTGGATATGATTATGGGGTCACTTCAAGAAAATCTTATGATGATATTGAATCGAAAGATAAAATTCCATATCTGCTGCCATTGTCCAGATGAAAACACGTTTCGCTAGAGACGAATTCTTGATTGAGGTCTATGTAAGAGAGTTATTGGATCTCGTACTCAGGCAAGCAACCAAGACTGAAACAGGTACGACCTTAGCTAGTTTATATGACAGACTGGACACTCAGTTGAGAGCCTTAGAAACGCTGGGAGTAACTAGTGATAACTATGCTGCAATGCTTTTTCCGCTAGTTGGATCAGTGTTAGCAACTGATCTACTGAGAATTTGGGAGAGGTATCTCAGTACAAACTCTATCGACAAAAAAAAAAAAGGAAGTTGACTTGAGATCTATGGCATTCTCAGTCCCTCGAATCTCTTCGAGAGTTACATGAAGACAGTTCCTGAATTTGCTGTCTCGGAAATTTTTCAACTTTAATCTCAATTTGTCACATTTTCACGTAAAACATATTGTATGCATAATAAAAAGTACAGTTATATTGATAACAAAGAATTTTGTAGGATATACTAAGCGGCAAAAAAGATATATGTGATCAGAAACAAACGCACATTCATGCATAATGTTTCCCAATTCAACACAGGCGTTCTAATCGTATCCAGAAGACCTAATATAGAGAGAAACCGAGCCCCAGAATAGTATACAGTGTTTCATCATTTCACATTATTTCGGATTTTCTCTCCTCGTGTCTATAAAGTAAACATATCAATATTATTTCAATATACGTGTAGTAAGGAAAAATCAGATGATTCGCCTCAAAATATCATTGCGTCGAAAAAATGTTCATGTCAGAGTGCCTGAAAGAAGAATTCACTAGCTTGTCAGTGACAATTTGTATTGAAGAAGATTTGGAGAAGAGAAATAGAGGTATATAAAACAAATATCTGATTTTCACTCATCTTTGGATGTTTCGAGCTCGATCTCGTTTTCAGCATAAAAATTTAGAAAATGGATTTTTGTATGGCAAATTCGTATTCTTCTTGACACTTCTCAGTTCTCAGTGAAAATTAGTGACGTTGGCAATCAAATGAGATTTCAGTAGTTGATATCATGTTCTATATCAACTGAACAGGAAGCAATGCTACTATCTCCGTTCCAAAGAATGCAAGCAGACTCCTTGATTTTTCTCTTCTGGTTGTTATCTATGTTGTCCATCTTCAGTAAGGATATGTTAAGCTACTTTCGATTTGTCGATGTGTTTTTCTGAAAACATCCTGTGTCTCATTTGATTGCCAACGTCACCAATTCTCACTGAGAACTGGAAAGGGTCAAGACGAATAACAACCTGAAGAGAAAAATCAATGAATCTGCTGGTATTCTTCTGAACGGAGACAATAGCATTGCTTCCTGTTCAGTTGATATAGATAGAACATGGTATCCACTACTGAAATCCGAAAATGATAATGGTAAATCCAAGATTGAATAATGGAAACATCCTGTAACTCATTTGATCGCCAACGTCACCAATTGTCCCTGAGAACTGAGAAGTGTCAAGACGATTTCGGATTTACCATACGAATATCCATTTTTTATGTTGAAAACGAAAAGAGATTCGTTCCCTAAACGTCCAAAGAAGAGTGAAAATTTTATATGTTTTCTATATACCTTCATTTCTCTTCTCTAAACCTTTTTAAATACAAATTGTGACTGACAAGCTAGTGGATTTTTCTTTTAGGATCTCTGATAGGTGAACTCATCAGACGCAGTGACATTTTGGGGCAAATCATCTGTTTTGTCCTTACTACACGTTTATTGAAATAATATCGATATTTTCATTTTATAGAGAATGTACCACCTCCTCGATTAACCTACAGAGAGTATTTGACTATGAAGTATGTCCATCATGCAGAGGATTTAACTGAAAAAACGTTAAGGAGGCACTTTATCAAATAATGTGATCCATAATGTACTTCTCATGACAAATGCTCGTCTGTTGATTCCAAGATTGTACGAATCCATCATAAAGCCACTTCATTACTGAAGAATGAAGTTTTTTCGAGATTGGGGAATTGGTAACTGATGTTATACGCTATGATGAGTTGTGAATTTTTCCTGGAGATAAGTTAACAGTGAATCACATCTATATGAGATGATCAGATCCAAGCTACGATTGATAGGATGGTATATGCTAGCAGTGAAAGCAATTAATCCTTCCATCACTGATTTTGCTTCTGTGTTTACGAACCATGATGATATCAGTTGAGCTGTTAATAGCAGTTCATAATGCAGACAATAAAAAAAATCTACAGCAACTGCTTCCGAATGTGGTACCCTTTTTGAAAATTGCACCAAGCTTTTGAAGAACCAGTATATGAAGAAAGAGGATGAGGATGGCGTAGAAAAAACGAACAACTTCCCTAGAATTGTTGAAGAAGACTATACATCATTCATGTCTCACAAGAAGACATCAAAAAGCTTAATAATTTCCTGAATAATGAGAGAAAAAAATATTTGAGAATTCTTCAGGAAAGATTTGATATGTATGCATGGAGAAATTTAGCGATGTGTACTCTAACGTCTATACTAATCTCCAATAGGAGACGATGTGGAGATATTGAGCGATTGACCATTGAAGGGTTTGAAAATTACTAATCTGTTCAAGAGACTTAGAAATATACAGATCATCATCTTTGACGGACAGAGAATCTGCTCAAGAATATGTCAGGTTTGTAATTGAAGGTAAAAGAGGACGTTCAGTGCCTGTTCTATGAAAGAAGAATTGTTGATATGTGTCGAAACCATAATAAAATATAGAAGACATGCTGGTGTACCTAGGAATGATGTATATGTTTTTGGGCTACCTGGATTGGATGAGGAAAAACATTTGGAGTCATCTGTTCTTTTGAGAAATTGTTCTGAGCAATGTGGTGCTGAAGTACCATTGGCTTTGAGAAGCACTGGATTGCGGAAACAGTTTGCTACCACGGTACCAATGGTCACTATCACTATGATGATAGATCATCCATAAAAACCCTGTACTTTCAATAACATTGATTTGAAATAATTATATCCTGAGGTATTATTGTTTGCTGGTGTACACTATGTCTGAATAAGTTGACAACGAATGGAACAGTTTTTTATTATCAATTTGAGGAAAGATCATTCTCCATACGATACCATAATAAAATATAGAAGACATGCTGGTGTACCTAGGAATGATGTATATGTTTTTGGGCTACCTGGATTGGATGAGGAAAAACATTTGGAGTCATCTGTTCTTTTGAGGAATTGTTCTGAGCATGTGGTGCTGAAGTACCATTGGCTTTGAGAAGCACTGGATTGCGGAAACAGTTTGCTACCACGGTACCAATAGTCACTATCACTATGATGATAGATCATCCATAAAAACCCTGTACTTTCAATAACATTGATTTTAAATAATTATATCCTGAGGTATTATTGTTTGCTGGTGTACACTATGTCTGAATAAGTTGACAACGAATGGAACAGTGTTTTATTATCAATTTGAGGAAAGATCATTCTCCATAAAAAGTTCTGCATGGCCTGAAACGGAAAATGCAAATATCAGATATCGAATTTTGCCAGTCGTATATAAGGTATTCCAAATAATATGAATTTAGCTCGAGAGTGAATGATTAAACCTGATTTTCGTAGTTTTAAATTCAAGTCAACTTCTCTCGATCATAATTTAACATATTGTCGTGAATAGCGGTAATTTAATCAGATAAAACTTAATATTTTTTGACATACCTCGTATAATACTGGTATAGAATACATTGTATGAAACGACTATCTTATGTTGTTGTCATTAATATGAATGATGATTAGAGTGTTGTCACAATGGCGCAGTCGGATGGATATATAGAATCGGAATTCACACGAATTGATTACCAACATGCAGAAGGATCTGGAGGCCGAGATAATCATCAAATATTAGGTTTGGTAGAGATGAACTCGATCATTTGATGACAAAATGGATGACAATCATGTCAAAAAAGACAGAACAGCCAGCTATCGCTTTAACAATTATTGGTCTGCCATTTTATGTTCAAAATCAGCTGACTGGAAGAGTGATTTGTTCCAAGATAGAGCTGTTAACTATTTTGAAATCATCGAAATTTGGCAATCCACAACAACGATCAGTAAACAGATATAACTTGAATGGAGTAGCAGAAGGAAATAAAGATAACAGACCGATGGAGAGAAAAAACAAACCTAATAACGTAAATAACAATTTTTGTAATTCTTTGAAGAATGAAATAAATGAAACTGAAACTTATATAAATTATTTCAATTCAAGAGATATAGTGTGAATTTGAGAGTTGTTCATGAAAGAAGCATTAAGCTTCCTGCTTAACATTAGAAGCCGAGTAGATGAGAAGATCAAAGAAGAACCATCCATATTTGATCAGTCTGTAAATACATTTTCTCCACGAATTCATCCTAACATGATGCCAAGCAGTTCAAAATGAGCTTCTATCTATAAGTGGGACACAAAATTTGATGGTTCACAAAAATCACTAGGGGTTAAATCTCTTCTTGAAAGAGTGATAAACTAGCTGAAGCTCGACAGGTCACTCGACAGCAACTGTATGAATCGGCAGTTGACTTATTCTCTGGTAAGGCTCGTTTGTAGCTTCGTCATGTCAAAAAGGAAATATCGTGAGAGATTGGGACTCTCTATCTAAACGTTCAGAACAGGATATCCTGAGAAGGGACTATGATGAAGAGCTCTGGGAAACTATCAAACATAGAGAACAATTTGAGGAAAAATCCATCGTCATTTTTGTGGCTGTAATGGAGCAACTATTCAGTAGGCTCACGTCTACACCAGCACTAGTTACAAAAGTGAAGTGGATTCAGAAGAATTTAAGACCTGAATTTGTAGAAAATTTAGCTCTAAACAGGTATAACTCTGTAGAGGAATTAATCACTCAAGGAAGCAACAATTTTCAGCCAAAACAATCTTGGAATTCAAGGGTATATGAAAGATCTAACTATAATCGACAGGCTAGCGGTAGTACTGAACATAAAAGTAACAAGAATAGGAGAACTTATGGTTTGTTTCAATTGCAAATTGAAAAATCATCATTTTAGGCATCGCACTTTGAAGAAATCGAAATTCTGTTTCAGATGTGGAAATCCAGGAGTACTAAGCGAGAGCTCAAAATGTTCGAGAAACGAGCCCCGGAGGTAAAACCATATAATCCTGGGCACGATTTGCCTGCGCAACTTGATGCCACAAAAGAAATTCGTTCAACAGAACAAATTGAAGTGATTTCATTTGTCAAAAATTATTGCTACTGCTCCTATTTTCGCTAAGGAAGATTTTGACGATATACCCTATGTATATGTAACAGTAATTGGGCGAAAAAGTATTGCTATGCTCAATTTTTGTGCAAGTAAAAGCACAATTGGGAATAAAGGTATTGAATTCGTCTAATCTTTGTATCTAGTGATTGCACCAATGTCAATATCGCTTCAGTCGGATTAAATAATGACATGTCATTCACAACTGATCAAGTTGAGAGTCTAGACGATATGTTCCAAGACCAGAAAATTGTATTTAATGGAGTCATTTCAGAATTCAAAAAATTATCTGAAGATGGTCATTTAGGGAGAACTAATAAACTGACGTATCATATTGAAACTGGAGATGCTCAACCTGTCAAGCAACGGCAGTATTTAATGTCACCTCATATGCTAGGTAATCTCAATTAGGAATTAGACAATATGTTAGCACTGAATGTAGTTGCACCATCCAGTAGTGAATGGTCATCTCCAGTACTGCTGGTGACGAAGGCTAATGGAGAATTTCGTTTCTGTTTTGATAGGCGTAAGTTGAATTTGCTCACTGAGAAAGACAGTTATCCTCTTCCTGTAGTCGATAGAATTTCATCATTGACTTGAAAAGTGCATTGTGGCAGATTCCCTTGGATGATGAATCTAAGGAAAAGACTGCATTTTCTGTCCCTGGAAGGGGCCTTTTTCATTTCAATGTCATGCCTTTTGGACTTTCCAATGATGCCCAATGCCAACAGAGACTAATGGACGCCATTTTTGGTCCAGAGATGGAACCTAATATATTTGTGTACTCAGATGATGCAATCATTATCAGTTCAACCTTTCAAGAACACATTCAATTACTCAGAGGAGTGTCAAAGCGTTTAACAGTAGCAAACCTCACAGAAAATATCAATAAATGCGAATTTTTCAAATCTTCACTCTAGTATCCTGTGGTTTGATGTAGATAAATTTGGGCTAGAAACAGATTCCTCAAAAGTTCTAGCTATGGTGAATCTTCCTAGACCAACAAATACTACAGAAGTGAAAAGATTCACTGGCTCATGTAGTTGGTTCATTCCACAGTTTTCAACATGATGTCACGTATAAATGATCTATTCAAAAAAAGGAAAAACGGACAAAAAATAAAATGGTCTGGGGCAGCAGATAAGGCTTTTCAGAATATGAAAAATGCATTAGTATCTGCACCTGCCCTGGCTAGCCCAGATTTTTCATTGCCATTTGTGATACAATGCGAAGCACCAGACACTGGTTTAGGTGGTGTACTCACTCAAAATCAAAATAATGGGGAAAAGGTTATAGCTGACGCTTCAAGAAGTCTGTCAAAAAGTGAAAGAAACTATAGTACCACTGAGAAGAAAACCTTAGCTTGTATTTTTGCCTGCGAAAAAATTCGTCCATATGTGGAAGGAGTTAAATTTACTCTAGTTAGTGATCATGCATCCCTCGAATGGTTTTTTGAAATGAAAAATTCCACAGGCAGACTTGCTCGCTAGAGTGTTCGGCTCAGCCAATTTGATTTTGACGTTGCTTATATCAAAGAAGCATTTAATGTGATTCCTGACATTTTATCTCGTAGTGCAGTTGATTCACCATTGGACGACTCTGAAAATTGGAGTGTTTATGAAGAAATTTGTGTGATGAATGACAATTACATTTCCTTGGATATCGATTTAACTAAAATAGATTCATTTAATGAGAATTTTCGCACAAAAGTTCTACATAAACCTGATGAGTTTCCACAATTGTCTGTAAAATAAGGTTATGTGTACAAGTTAATTCCGTCAATAGTGGATATGGACTCTAACGTTCCTGAGTGGAAGTTGTTGGTTTCAAAGGAAGGAAACACATAATATCGTCATGTCATGATCCTTGTACTGCTTCACTTGCAGGTTATCACAAAACATATACTAGAGCAGCTCTTACCTACTATTAGCCAGAGATGAGGAGAGACATAACTCAAAACGTGAAATTATGCAAGATGTGCGCTTCACAAGAAGCACCTAGTCACTCAAAATTTGGACTTTTGGGTACAGAGCGTACTGTACGTTTTTCATTGCAAGTGATATCTTTAGATTTAATGGGACCTATTTCCAGAAGCTCGAGTGGTTTTCAATACATTTTGGTAGTATCTGACTGGTTTACTGAATAACCTTTTATTTGTTCGTGAAGAAATGCTACTTCTAGCAGTATAATAAAATTTTCAGATAATGATGTTTTTATAGTTTATGGAGTGCCTCAGCTAATAGTATGCGATAATGGCAGACAATTCATTAGTAAATCCATAAAAAAACTTGTTCAAGACTACGAGTCTACATTTCGATATACTCCAAATTATCATCCTCAGGCTAACTTTGTAGAACGAGCAAACCCTACCATCTGTACAGCAGTCCGGAGTTATGTGAATGGAAATCACAAGTCATGGGAGAAAGGGTTGCCTAGAATAGCATATGCTATGAGAACTGCGGTTCACGATGTGACAGGTTACAGCCTTGCCTTCTCAAATATCGGACGTGAGATTCCCTGTTCAGGATAATATTATGGAAAAGGAGATGTACAATTAGATACGACCAGTAGAGAACGATGGGCTCAGAACTTGGGTACATTATCTGAAATTTTCGAGAATGTACAAAATAAATTGGATTTGTCATATAAAAGGAATGCTAAATATTATAATTTACGGAGGAGGGACATAGAAATTTCCGTATGAGAAAAGTTTTGGGAGAGAAACCGGATCCTCTCAAATGCGGCTAACAGTTTTGCTCGAAATATACCTCCACGCTACACTCTTTCCACGGTGGCAAAGAAAAAATCAAAACTAGCATATGTTTTGGAGTACCAGGATGACTCAGATGCCAGAACTTGGCATGTTCAGGATTCAAAACCATATCATGGATCACTTACTGATGTCTCCACAATCCATAGTGATGAGGAATCTGCATGTGACGAGGTATATAAGTACCATCGAAGATACAAGTTGAGGTAGATAGTAGGTTGAATTAAGATTAGTCTCAATTCGTAGATGATGGGCATTAGTGAATAGGTAAATTGAGCTTTTTTTTTATCGCTTGGAGAGCACGAAAGGGAATCCCTATAATGTTCATAGAACATCGTGCGTTCCTAGGGAGGATAGGGACAGGAGGTAGGTATTGGATTTTTTTTTGAACTTTTGGAGATTATATGTTGATGGGAATACTTCCACAGGCAATGAATTCCAGAGCCTAGCCGTTCTATGGATGAAGGAGTCTTGATAAAGTGCTGTTCGAAATCTTTCGAGGTTGACAACGAAAGGATGTGCTGACTGGGCTTGTCTAGTTCGTCTGATTGGTATTGCTAGTGAAGGGATGATAGCAGAGATTTCCGAAGAACATTTCCCGTGGAAGTATCGATAGATTCCGAGTATAAAAAATAGTCATGTTTCAATGCCTATTTTTTATATCCGAGGAAGGGGGTGAATGTAACATGAAAATTTGCCTTCTCATGTTCCATACTGTGAATTCTGCAAATAGGTAATGGGAAAGCTCTGTGAAGATGCACTGCGTAACTTGATGATTCCTATTCTAGGTTTTGAGGTACTCAATATAATTCCATCTTGATAAATGTTATCATTTTCCATTTCCATGACCGGAGGTTATTTTCTTCCACTTCTTATCCAATTTTACACATTTGTAAGGTGCCCATGAATATTGTTGTTTTCATCTAAAGGCTAGTTCACGTAAATGCGAATCGCGAATTGCGAATTGCGAAGCTGGCTCCCATTGGTCGATATAAAAATCATGTCGAAGTAGAAATGTTGACAGATGTCAAGTTTAATTCCTTGCAAATTCGCATTATTTGAAATCTGGGGGGCGGGAATCTTGAAATTGCTTCAATATTTTGGCGAATATCGCAGATTTTTTGTGTGAACGCATGCGTAGTACGCGTAGTAGTGCCTACAAATGTTTGTTATTGTTTCAGATTTGTTGTGGTTTTTAGTTTTGGTAACGTTTTGGTTAATATAGGTTAGGATTTTCAATTGAATATAATAAACGATAAACGATTAATAAGATGTATGAATGTGGAGAGGTAAGATACATATACTCAATTATATTACTCTATAAATTATAAAAGTGAAAAACATAGTATAGATACCAAAGACATAAATACCTATCTTTCTATAAAATCCGGCCTCACTGTGTTGTGGAATATTGTTATGATGAAATTATTTCTTTTTGTACCAGGTCGAATGTGCGGAATGTGGAGCCGTTTTTCCTGTGGAAGATTACCAATATCACATGTGCGACACCCCAGCAGCTAACCATCAAGAAATTTCTACCAGACAGATTCCGGAAGAAATCAATATGGCTGAATTGGCCGAAGCTGTACAAGCACGTCCTGCTCTATGGGACCATACACTGCCTCTCAAGGAGAGAGGAAAGGATATTAGGGAGAAGATGTGGAGGGAGGTGTATGAAGAAATTGATAGGATGATCCCCCTAGACATTATTGAGAAAAAATGGAAAAATCTTAAGGATACTTTCCTTAAACATTTAAAGTAATTTTTATGCATAAAACTTATAGTTTAAAGAGAAAATATATATATTCATTATTCAGTTAGATATTTTTTTAGAACATATAAGCCATCTGGAGGAGGTGTAGATGAAAAGAAGAAATGGAAACATTTTGAATGTATGTATTTCTTGGCAAATGTAAATTCTAACAGAAAAACATTTGGCAACTTTGAAACGGTGGAAACAGAAGTCGACCTTTCGGCTTCAAGCACCTCAAAAACACCAGACCTTTTGACACCAAAGACCTCAAAAATCGAGTCGAAAACACTAATCAACAGCCCTGACATCACAACATCCAGAAACAAGAGTCAAAAAAAAGAGGTAACCCTATGATTTTTGATCTCGTTAAGTATTAATATCCATATTTTAGATCAAAGTGATCAACTACTGATGGAAATTCTACAGCAGCCAGCTCCTACAAGTCATGCTGCTCCTGCAATTAGTCCTGCTTTGATGGCAGTACAGGAAGTGCTCAACAAAATGCCACAGAGGATTAGGATGGAGGCAGAAATAGATTTCTTAAACAGAGTTTACCAGCTGTATGCTGAACATTCTTAAATTAAATCAGTTTTTTCATTAGTATCAGTAAATATTTCTGTTAGCTTCAAAAATAATAAATTTGTATTTTGATATAAAAAAAATTATTTCAACCATTGTACATCAATTGGAGCTATATTTAAAAAATAATCCATTAACAGAGAGCGCATAGCACTTGCTCTTCGGGCATATGCATTTCCTCCCATTCTTCGTACACTTGCCAATCTATTCTGAACTGAAGTCCTCCATTCCCCTTCAATAATTTCTCCTGTCCCACTTTCTGTATCAACATAATTGGGGGGACAGTATTTTATGTGTGCTGCTTTTTCTAAATCACGCTTTTTTTAAAAGTTATGCAAACAAACCAATGCACCAACTATTTTATCAGTTGTTTGCAATTTTGCAATAATTGGACGTTCTAGTATCCTCCATTTGGCAACAAGAATGCCAAATGTATTCTCAATTATCCTCCTTGCACGGCTCAATCTGTAACATAATAATATTATTTGTGTATTGTAAAATATATGAGTACACTTCTCTGAATAAAGCAATCTATCTATATATAATCATATAATTTGTATAATGTATAAGTTTATAGTCTGAAATTTAAAGCAGTTTGTAATACTGTAAGCTGTAGGCTATAATTTACCTATAGTTGAAAATTCTTTCCTGTAGGGGAAGAAAATTGCCAGGGTATGGTCTCATTAAATTGGTGCTAAATGGAAAAGCTGCATCAGCAACAAAACAGTAGGACAACGGTTCACTTTCCTCCCAAAGTTTTCTTGGAGGAGGCAGGTTTAAGGAATTTGAATAAAACCTTTGTCCAAAATTGCTACTTCGGAATATTCCCCCATCACTTTGCCTCCCTTTTTCACCAATATCAACAGCAGTAAAACAATAATCTGCATCACAAACAGCTAATAGCACAATGCTAAAGAAGTCCTTGTAATTAAAGAAATCTGATCCAGTTTTTGGGGGAGCCTACAAATAAAAACTGTAATGAAGGAACACTAACATTAAAAAAATGTTTACAACCTGAATCCTAATATGTTTCCCATCAATGGCTCGCACACAATTCGGAAAGTTCCATTTTGTCTCAAAACCTTTTGCAATTATTTCTTTCCATCTCTCTTCTGTTGGAATTGGTAAATATTCAATATTCAGAACTTCCCAAATTGCAGAAGTAGTATCTTGTATGATATTGGATACAGTAGGTACTCAGTCCCAATCTGTAATTGTAGGAAATACTTTTCATGCTCATACCTGCTGCTAAGTATCTAAAATTATATCAACTTTATTCTTGATTATTATTGTATAGGTAAGAACAATAATTTAATAACACATTATTATACAATATACATATACCTGAGTGTAGCTGATAACATCTCTCCTGGTGAAATTGGTTCCCTCGCATAGTACATCTTACTGATAATGGGAGAAACTTTTTCTAATAGCAAATCAAAATCTTCTATAGACATCCTGTGATAATTCCTAAACTTTTTTTCATCTTTGAGGCGCATTTCCTTTAGTAGATTGTGATAAGCACCTTGTTGTTTCCTGTATTTAAATATTTCGCAAACGTCCACTGTCCTATGTATTCTATTCCGTCTCCTTTTCAATAATAAATAAGCCGCGACTGCTCGCCTTCTTCGCCAATAAAACAAATCCATTTCAAATATAGTTTTTGTCAGAAATTTTTATGAACAAAATGTATTGTGTGGTTACTTTGTTTATTCTTGGGGTGACAGCACGTGACAGGCACTGTCAGTGTGACAGTCAAAAATGCTAACCGCGAAATATAAAATATTAAATGTCTCCAGAATCCTGTCAAAACCGGTAAAACTTTCGTAGGTACATGAATTGAAATTAAAAAAGATATTTTTTTTTGCGAATTTCGCAATTCGCAATTCGCGATTCGCATTTACATGAACTAGCCTTAAGTCTCTTAAGGATAACATTCATGAAATGAAACGTTTAAAAAAAAGAGAGAATGATTCATCCAGTTTTGAGGATAGCATTGTGTCAACTCTGGGAATGATGGAAAATATCTTGAAGGATACAAATTCCAATGATGTAGACGATGAAGACACATTATTTGGAAAATGTATTGCCAGTAGCCTCAAACTGTTGAAAAGCAGAAAAGTTAAAGCCAGGGTCAAACTAGAAATTTGTGAGGTTTTAGAAAAATATGAAGTAGATTAGAGGCTGTTTTTATCACTAGTTTTTTTTCAAATATTTATGTTGAAGGTATTGAATATCATTTAGTTTCCGTTTGTTTTTGTGACAGGTATTGTACCACTTATTTTTATCAGTGTTATTCTCAAAGAAGACAAGAGCTGTTGTTATATTTTTTGTTTTTTAAATGTAGGAATGAAGTACCTGGCATTTAGTTTTTATTTAATTTTGTGATACCTACTAACTATATGAGACTGTTGCCATAGGCAATACTAAGATTTTCAATACATGGAGAACAGAACAAAATATCAATGTAAATTCATTCATGAAGAACTTTTATTTCACTCAAATGGGAACAGATCCTTTCAATACAAGCTCTTGTTGGTGGGGTAAACTTCCAATAGCTGAGTTGAAATAGTCACAGAGCTTTTCTCTGTTTCTCTGGGCTTTCCTTGTGGAATTGTTCGATCCCAATCTCCTAACTGACAGTAAATTAGTCCCCTGACGCCAAGTACCAGTAATAATAGTACCATCTGGTCCTTCTTGATCAATTAGTCCAGTAGGGCAATATCTCCTCTCATTTTGAGGAAGACTTTCCTCATCACATTGAAGAAAATTATGAAGGACAACACAAGCTTTCGTTATACTCTCACACATAGAGATATCAGTGGCCATTCGGGTTTTTAAAATTCCCCACCTTTGAACAAGAATTCCAAAGGTATTTTCTATAGTCCTTCGAGCCCTTGATATCCTATAGTTATAGATTCTCTGTTCTTCAGTAAGATGGTCAGATGGATATGGTCTCATAATTTTTTCATTCAGAGGAAAGGCCTGATCTGCAACAATAAAGTGGGGCAAAGGAATATCAGTTCCAGGTAAATTTTTCTCAGGAGGTACTGGCAACCTATCACTCAAATACGCTCTTCCAAATGATGACTCTTGAAAAACGGTACTATCATGTATAGATCCTTGGGCACCAATGTCCACCATTACAAATTTATAATATGAGTCACAAACAGCCATCAAAACTAAACTGAAAATAAGTCCAAGTAAGACATTTCACAGAAGATAAACATAAATATTTATATTGTATTACCTGAATGTTTTCTTGTAGGAGAAATAATCTGTTCCTGAATGAGCTGGTGCTTCCAAAAGAACATGCTTACCATCAACAGCACCAATACAATTTGGAATGTTCCAACGTTTCCAGAATTCATTGGAAATTTCTGAAAACTGATGAGCTGTTGGGGGTGGCAGGAATATTGGCATCAATATGTTCCAAATTGCATCACAGGTCTCTTTTATGATGTAGTGAATTGTTGATCTGCCAATGACAAAATTTCTGGCGATTTCCCTCATGGACATTCCTTCTGCTAAGTAGCTTCAACAAAAGGAAAATGAATATATATCTACTATAATTCAAGCCTACATTTTTCTTACTGTAAGGTTATCACAAGTCTAAACTCTGGTGACAAAGCATTCTTTCGGCTAGGATGTTTCTTTAGCTCAGGTTTCAAAAGCCCCAATAGATATTTGAAAACTTTCGGAGACATCCTGGTATAGCTAAAAAACTCCTCATCATTTTCTAACATGTACTTCACCA